>JAFIRS010001435.1:0-361314 GCA_018342105.1 Gonioctena quinquepunctata | reverse complement strand
TTTTTTTATGTTCTGGTTCCCACAAAAAGGGATATCCTGTAATGTTCAGAGAACATCGTGGGAACCTAGGGAAAAGAAGGTAGGAGTTGGTGTTCTTCTTAAATTTCTGAAGGTTGTATGCCTCGGGGAACACCTCCCTAGGCAATGAGTTCCAAAGCCTCGCTGTTCGTTGGATGAACGAGTCTTTGGAAAGTGATGTTCTGCAGGTTTCCAAAGTGACCACGAAGGGGTGTGATGACTGAACTTGACGGGTTAATCTCGAAGAGACTGCCAAAGCAGGAACGATTGTTGAAATATGAGGTGCAATATGAGCATGAAACTCCACTTCCTCCATACTCACCTGGACAGGTCTCCGGAAAATTTAGGAGATATGAGCGAGGAGCAGGGAGAGCGTATGCATCAAGATTTACGAGTCATAGAAGAAAGTTATCAGGGTTTCTGGGATACGAATATGATGTCTGACTATTGATGGTCCCTGATTCTAAGTCCACCCATAAGAGAAAGCTTTAAAGCGAAGTTTTTAGAAATCATTGAATAATTCAATTTTTTATAATTGTTTTCTCAGTAAATACATGTTTTTTTCTGTTTTGAACGTAGATATCTAAAACTCAAAAACTAGAGCTGATAAATGAATTCTACTTACATATTTGAAATTATCATATAGTATGTAGTCAACAACAGCATAAAATTTTCCGGCAAAGTAGTGTTATTATCTAAAAACCAACCGCAGTTTTCAGGGCGCAATTTCACACAGTTTGAATCTGTTGCATGAAGCCACATAGAATTGACGTAAATAGTACGCAAATTTTTTTGAGTTACACACATTGGTTAATGTTTGAGTCGAAACAGATGTAAACAGATGGGTGAAGGACGATCTCTCTTCGGATCTTAGACTATGAGATATGCCAAGGATGAGACACTTTATTTTAGTTATTGACTTTAAAAGCCAGTGCGTGGCTTTCTAAAAGTTATCTTGTAAGTTGTTTATTGAAACATTTTTAGTAGCCTCATATACGAAGGCACTTATCTACAACTTTTTTGTTTCAAATAATACAGAATTGCCACTTTAAATTGACGATTGTCACTCCAATGTGACAATTGTCGCTTCTATGTGACAATTTCCACTTAAAAGTGAAATCTCCATGATTGAATGAATGTAATTTTTAGAGCCTGCGCGCACTTGTGTTTTTTGCCAGGGTGACAATAAATTAAATGTCACTGTCACGTCACCGAATATTTCATGACTGCGCGTACTTACAGTGACAGTCACGCAATTTATTCGTTAAGATGGATCTCGAGGTTTTATGGACCGTCGTGGGGCAAAACTGATTGCATATTCATCATCTATAAAAAAAGATTAACCCTATTTTTTTGTTTTTTTTTCGCCGGTCGCAAAAATTGATTTGGCTTTTCGATCGAGCGCGGCGAGACAAAAATTTTTTGGATGGCGTCCCTCCCTTCTGGTCGAAATTATAGGTCGCGGAAAAAACGCGTTTTACGGAAAAAATTTCATTACACTTTTTTGCATTATCCTTTTAGAGCTCTCTTCGGATGGGGGAGAGGGGGCGCATTGTTAAAATCGGGAGGTAAACTAGGTGAAGGATTCTTTTTTCGCATTTGGACCCTCAAATGGTCCCCGTCCTCTTTTGAAAAGTGAGGAGTGAGGTGACATTTGTAACCAATGCAGGCACGACAATTTAAAACCACGAACAATAAGTCAGACCCCGCGGACAAAAAGTCACCCAGCTGTTACGTATTCAAGTGCGCGCACCACCGTAAGGGTCCCTAGCCATGGTGACAGTGACGAATCAGTCACGGTGACAAAATTACCAGTGCGCGCAGGCTCTTAGACGAAGGTCCATTGACTGTTAACCGATACGATTTTCTTGTGAACATGTCTTATTTCCCAGTATTCTCGTATAATTACCAATGCCTGAAGTAAATGGGTGCAAAATCCGAAAGATATTTGAATTGTGACGTTGATATAATGAAATGAGAGTATCCGTTTTTTGTTTATATGACGAGAGCATTATCTGAGTCTCATCCAAATCCTGGTAGTTTTTATTCTCTTTTTTAGAAAATAATGACCTTAGGTTTTTTATAATTTTGACATTTAAAGTGACACTTTTAAAACTCGTTTTACTTCTCATCTCCAGTTTCGAAAAGTAAAATTTTTTGCAACTGGTGATGAAAAGTAAATTTCACCACCAGTTGCAAAAAATACAGGAATAAAATTTGTTATAATTTTGAGGCTATTCAATACATAATATGTATGCTAAAAACGAATTATAAATATTAATAACATAATTTGAACAATTGGTGATATTGACCCCAGCTGACAACGTAGTTATCTATGTAGCATTAATTTCCGTTTTTTCCATGGAAGTCTCTCCAAGGATGAGAACACGCTTTCAACGCACTAAAAAGTAAAAAATAATTTTAATATGCCAAAAAGCGTGTCGAAATCAATTAAAATAGTCGAAGATCCCAGAGCCGACAAACCTACGTCATTTTAGCAAAGCTGAAATTTTGAGTATGAGTAGTGCGATATGTATTTGAGAACGTATGCAAACTTGCTAGCTTGAAAGAGGGGCCCTTTTACGGGTAGCAGGTATAAAAGTACATAAAAAACTTTCTCACTTACGTTGAAGTATCGTAATGCGTTTGACAATTAATATCGTCCAGTTGGCCAAGCGGTCTAAGGCGTAAGATCTATGCTCTGATATAAAAAACTGGCGAATCCCCACGCCTGACGATATATTTTTTAATTTTTCTCATCGAAATTAAAGAATGATTTGTTTTTTTTTTATTTAAATATTCATCCCAAAACGAAATCATTTCTCAATTTCAAGCTAGCAAGTACGCATACGTTCTCAACTTCATATCACACTATTCATACTTAAAACTTCAGTTTTGCTAAAATGAGGTAGGTTTGCCGGCTCTGGGATCTTACTCTAAAAGTATTATGTTTCTCAAAGATACGTTACCAAAAAGCACCCCATGCTTTTCGGTATAGTTGTTGAATATTAAAATTATTTTTCAATTGTTAGTGCGTTAAAAGCGTGTTCTTCAGTTTTCTTAAATATATATTTTTATATTTTTAATTCGAATTAAAAAGGATCACAAATCAAAATTAGAAAAGATATTGTGTGAAACACGTTGGGAAACCGTATTTTTCGTAACTCGCTTTCTTCGCTCGTTCCGCAGAAATTCGCTCATTAAGTAGGGATTTTCCCAACTGGTTGCACAAATAACTATTATATTAACTATTAAATTTAGGTATTTGCCTTCTACGTATCTTATAAAAATATATAACAACAAATTATTTCATTTACCATAAATTCTTCCAAAAAGTCACCAATATCCTCGCTCGTCACCGTGTTACGGATCTAGGGTTCTTCCCTATTAAAATACTGAATCAATTATTCTCCATTTATTTACACTTCCCTACACAAAACAATAACGAATTCTCAGAAGTAAATAACTCAATCGAACACTCTAAAGCCACGCACGACAACGCACTTTTAATTGAATCAATTAGTTTTTTCAATGAACTCCGAATGAACTCCTACTCCCAGAAAATTCTTGGTGGTGGCCTTCTCAATTCTTGAAAAACTTTGATCCTTCGGAAAGCCTACCGTGATGTCAGCCACACGGCATTCCTGGATCTCACCTCCTGTTGGCTAAACACGACGTGAATAACAACTGCAACAGGAAAATCTAGAAAATAAAACATTCTGCTCTACAATGTTCCTTGATGTAGCACAGGTCTTTGTTAATGTCTAGTTACAGGGCTTAGAATACAAAATGAAAAAAATACTATTATATTTTGAAGTCCTTTATAACTGGCAGGATATTTAGACAGAAATAATGAGATGATTAACGAATATTTCGCCTTTAGAAATAGCGAAGCAGGAGTACCACAAGGTAAGGTCTTAGGATCGTTCTTTGACTATTGTTCACCTCTGACATCCCAAAAACTTGTAAACGTCAAAATAAGTGCCATTGGTGACGATGCGGCTATTGGTGAGACCTTGCATGAGTCAAATGGAAAGCTCCAATAGACAATAAATAAAATCCATGAACGGACTATAAAATGAAGAATCAAGCTGAAGGAACTAAGGTAGTTCTTCTGAATAGGAGAGGACACGAGAAATTATGATCGCTTTAATTATGCTTTAAAATACATAACGCATATATAAATGTACCCAGAAAACATTTCTTGAGTAAAATTTCAATTGCAGCAGTTTTCATTCGTTTTTCAAAATCAGCAAATTTTGAAGGTCCTGTCAAGTTAAAGAACAGGTTTCTTTGTAAGCACTATATTTTTACTGGCACATTAGATGTTTTTCGAATTTCAACTTCTGAAGATGGAAAAGGAATTGAGTAGACTAGCTTTGTATGAATTGGTTTCGTTCGTAGACAGCTTTGTAAACCATGCATGCGAGAATCTTGCTTGGCAACAGTGTTCAGTTCACGTGCTCCGAATCACTACAATGGTCGCGATAATATTTTCAAAACAATATCAATTGCTACTGTTTTCCTTTTCAATACTATTTGTGCCGTTTGTTCTTTACAAGTGACTGTGAAAATTATTATAACTGCCTCAAAGCAGAGTATGAAGTCAACTAGTTCTGACTTTATCAACAGTTTGGATATAACAAGGTTAGTTGTTTTCTTCATTTTGCCGACTTTAAATATTTTTTTCAAGTTTCAGAAAATTAAAGAAAAGAAAGAAAATTACCAACAGACTTTTCACAAGCTGTAGAATCCATTAAAAATATTTAGAAAATTTCGTGTCTTTGCCCATTTTACTCAATAACAACATAAACAAAACGTAAAATGGATATGGATGGAAATAATGTGAATAATGGGGAATTGAATATGGAAACTATACTGGTTGTTAGACAGGAAATTGCAACTGTCGACAGAAAACAAATCATGTTCAAACAAATGTTAAAACCTGATGAATAGATCCTCGACATACGACTTTGGGGTGTGCCAGTAAATCAAATACTCCCCTCCCTCCTATCTGAAACTGGGCATTATTTTGTTTATAGATTTTTTAAATTCTGTATATTTTAGGTGTTGGGAGAGGGGCCGCCGGATATGCCACTGATTCTTGTGATCAAATGAATTTGTCATGGTAACACACTCACGATTGATATGTTACAGTGACTGATATAAAATATATCGATTGTTGATTGTTCAATAACTAACAATATCCCATTTTGCTTCGACAGTCGAAAAAAAAACCAGTGACGTCGTCTAATTTTTATTAATTCGGAAAAATTAGAAAACATTGCATAACTCATTCTATCGCTTTGTTTATTCTGAAAATACCTCTTATGAGAGAAGTGTGTATTAATGAATACTTATATAAAGAGGTGAAATGTATGTGTTATATGTAGAGGTAATCTCTGGAAGTACTGAACCGATTTTTTTCACTAATGAATAGCTAAAATTTTCCTGAGTAACATAGGCTACAAATCATTCCGATGAAAATGAGTTTAAACTTCGAAATCTCAATATTTGTCAATTAAATCGGAAGAAAAAGCGCTGCTTCGCTGCTTTATCGGCGTGCGCTAACCAAATGAAAGTACCGGCTAAATTTCCAGCTTTCATGCGATAACGAGGAACGAGATGCCGGAAAACGAGACAACAGGATAACGGGAAGCGCGCAAAGCCACAGGCATAAGCTAGATGGAACAACACAAAGAAAAACATAGGAAAAAATATAATTCCACGCGGACGAGGTCGCGGGTACCAGCTAGTATAAAATAAAATACTACTGAGTTTGGAATTATTTGTACAATATTCCATACTGACGGGGTGATAATAATCATTAATAATAATATATTTATTTGTATAGGTAGGGTAAGTAGTAAATATGTATAATAAGTAGTAAGTAAATATATTAAGTAACAATAATAATGAGTAAATATATATACAAGTAGTTCGACATGATCAAACAAATGAATATTGAAACGCCCATAAAAACCCTTAAGTTGAGCATGGGTACAATTTATCATTCATTTTGTTAAAGCTGTAGTCGTACTTTCGTCCATTTGTTTGCAAATAGTGGCCATATTTGTCAGTGATTGTCTGTGATTGTAACATGCGTCACCGTATAAACTTCCAATAGGAACAGCAATATATAATATACATAATAATAATCCAATTAATGAGCACGGGATTTTTTTCCTGTTAAAACGATCATATAAACATACCAATCATAATATATAGATTTATATAAAACCCTTTTCTGAATTGTCCGATAAATGTTACTACAATAATACATAATGTCATAAATGATGCAACGATCAAACACATTGGAGTTTATTAGTTTTTCACAGCATTTTCTACAGTTTTCCTGTATATATTTTCAATGTAGTTTTTGAGGATTTTTTTACCATTTTTAACGAGTTTATAGTTATTAGATGCATTTTATAATTTTCTTCCAATATGTATTGAATTCGTCGTAATAGGAAGGTGAAGCAACGCTGACCAATGGTTTTCCTTGCATTGTTGACTTGTACAAATGATTTGGTTTTATTCCTGGTGGAGTAAGAATGATTCAGCTTTGTTATGCAACATTTGTTTTTGTATATGTATATAATTATGCTACACATGTATATTGTTCTTAGATATTTGAATTTGTACATTATATATCTGAGGTTTTTTGTTACTCTATCGTTATGCATATCCCATCGCATACGGCAATTGATTATTACACATAGGTATTCAATTTGGTTTGTGGAGCTCATTGTGATTGCATTTTTGTTACTTCTGATATGTTGTTCTGTGTATTGGGGTGATACAAGGCTTACCCCAATACACAGAACTACATATCAGAAGTAATTGGTAAAGGACAAGAAGAAAGTCTTCTCGAAATTGATAGTAAGTAGTTTATGGCTAAACCAGTTCATTATATTTTCCATATCATTTTCTATTTTTAGTTTAGGTATTCCCAGTTTCCGGAGGTTACAATATGACGGTGTCATCGGCAAAACTTGATATTTGACCATACGTTTGGTGTGCGATGAGTAGATTTTATATATATATATATAAATATATACAGGGTGTTTCTTAAGTACGTGTAGAATTTAGGAGCATGTTGCTGATGTCAAAATAGGAAGAAAAGTTCCTATAAACATATGTCCACAAGTTCTGGGTATCTGGGAGTATTTTTCATTGACAAAATCAAATTTTATGTTTGTTTGTCTCTTTCGTGGTGGTGGCGCCACCTACATGTCTTTTCAGTCATTTGAAATGTCCTAACTTTTTTGTACATACCTGTTTCACGTTTTCTACTGGAAAAATCGATTTTTCTAACATTTTTGTGTAAAAAATATATTCTTGGTAGAGGACGCAACTTAATACTAATAATAACAGTAATTAAGACCAGTTTAATACTAAAACAGTTGGTTGAGGGTAATAATTAAAGTAATTGTTCAAAATGGCCACCTTGCGCCATTATGCATGCGTCGGCTCGTCGTCTCATGGACCCACGTAGATGTTCAGTAGGAGATTTAAGCCGGTTCTGGCTCTCCCCCCACCACTATGACGTCACGTGTGACCTTGAATGGTTGCAGGTGTGCAATGTGTGTGTGTTTGACCTTGAGATTTGACTTTGAGTTTGTCATTGAGTTTTGAATGGGGTTTGTCGACTTTGAGATTCGACTTCAGTTTTGACCTTGAGTTTGACCTTGAGATTCATACATTGTTTTGACTTTGGATTGACCTGAGTTTTGATGTTGGGATTGTTTCGCAACCTTAGATTTGACCCTCGATGTTTGTTTGACCTTGACTAAAGTTGTGTGTAGGCATACATATTCTGTGTAGTCATGACCTTCATGAATCCTTGTACTCTCCATGTGGAGGCATTCATCCTGAGAGAGGTGGGGTGAACTGAGTATTGATGAATGTGCTGATGTTCAGCGACTGACCTTCACATCCATCTACTGGAAATGGGGTGGGGATGTCTCTTAAAAATGTGGAGTCGTTGATGGAAATCAGATGTTAGATAATATCTCAGAGTGAATCATACGAATTTCTCAATTGAGTATATGGTGAAGAATGTCTTTCTTAAAATGAGATGTAGTGAGTCGTTGATGGAAATCAGATGTTAGATAATATCATCAGAGTGAATACAGAGTACGAGAAGTTTTCAATTGAGTGAGTGTATTTTTATAAGGTGAAATAATCTATATTTTTTTCATACAGTCTTACTATGTCTTTTCTTCCAAAAGTTGTAGATTTGAAGAGAATCAATTCTTCAATAATTAAAAAGAGGGTGGGAGCTTTTGAACAAAGACCAATATCATCATTACCCATCGGTAAACTTTCAACATACTTGGTATGATGATTTGTATAACCCGATATGGGAGATCTATTCTAATGACATTACGTGATGATAATGATACTTTATTCAAATCATGGTTGTCAAAAGTATTTCGATGAATTCAATGCGGACGATGTCAGTTGCATAAATGCTTCAGCTTTCAAATATACAATCACATATTTGGGTCAGAGTCCACCAAGTAGCAGAGAGTTTGAGAACTCGACCTCTAGTAGAATTCAACTACATTAAATGATAATATTGTTTATATGTTAATAGTTAGGATATAGTGATTTTATGTTGAATATAGATATTTCTCCATTAAAAAATAACATTCAGTGTAGAAGTACTATATTTGGAGCATCACATTTTTCTCATGTAAGTAAAATTATTTGAATGTCAATGGAATATATTAACAATTCTTTTTTCGTTTCAGTTTTCAATATGTGGATGCATTACTCGAGTCAATGTTGGACGGAAGCCATGGACATCAATACAGCCATCGATAGATTGAACTCCTACTTGAATGCTTTAAGTCAAGATGTCCTCCATGCTACAGTCTATGATTTGAATGTTTGCTTCGATGAAGATGAAATCCAAAGATGTGCACATTTATCCGAGAAGTACGTCAAGGGTACAATACTTTGTGAGGAATTCAGCCAGGGAGCCTTAAACTTGCAACAATTCTGTGAAGAAATGATCAAATTGGATCTGGAAGGATTTCTCCACACCCTTTACCATTCCTACCTGATGACATCATCGAGAAATATCAACTATATGATGAATATGATGATGAATATGATCATGTAGATATTTGATATGAAATAAAACATATATTTACAAAATCTTGTTTATTTATTTTTCCATTACACATAAACATTATTGATATACTTAAAAATATTCAGATATAGTACAAAAATAAAATATTGAACATTTCAAAGTGAATTACGAACAGAGCCATCCAATGCATTGTAAGTCAAGAAGGTATCGTGTATAATGAGTGCATAGACTTTGGTGTTGGCTGGAAATTTATTTTTTCTTGTTTCGAACTCCAGCTTGATATCCACTGTAGATGATTTTGTAGCATTCGGTTGATGTAAACAATCAATGATGAACAGGGGATTCTGTTGAAATGCTTCAAGATCCATAAGAGGTTCACTCATATCTTTGTCATAATAACTACGTTGAAAGTCCTCATATGCATAGTAAGCTGAAGAGAATAGTTTTTTATCAAAGTCCAGGTTCCAACGCTCATATGGGTAGACTTCAGAGTTCAAATACACTCGGATGTTATTAATGTCAGCATTTATGAATTTTGTCACATCCAGTGCTCTGTTTTCGATGCAGTGGTACTTTGAAAACCAATAATTATGAAGCGAGGTGTTTCCAAAGTGTTGGTTGTTTTATTGCCCATATGTCTGAAGATGTGCTACGCAATGAGGGTAATTCATAAAGATCCCACATACGATAAGCCAACTTGATTTTTGAATTCAGACCACTCTTATTTATTCTACTGAATAATTTGAGCTTCTGCTTGTCATCGGGCACAACATGTTTTATTTTCCATTCAATCTTTGTAATTTCCAAAGAGGCATCAACGTCTCCAATATATGAATTCTTGAATGAACGAGCTATAATCAAAATCAGTTCTTGTTTTGCATTAAGAATGCTCTTCTTATAATCCTCGGCAAAACCCATCAAATATTTGAGAGGAAGTTTTCCACTGAATAAATGACTGGGTGCATCAATGATGTGTTGTTTTGTGTCGGCAAGTCTTCTTCCAGTTGTCAAAAGCCAGTGAGAGTGTGATTGACCAAATGAAACCATATTCTTCATTGTGGATGTTATGCCTGGTTTTCGAACAACGGCAACTTGCTCACCACCCATTTCATAGCGGATCTCATCGAAGAGGAATGCCAAAGCATTGTTGGAAAGATAGCATACTTTGTTCACTTCTTTTGAATGAATTTTCCTCAATGTTATTGAATCTGTCGGCAATGTCCAGTATTACATCTTGATTGTTGATTGCAATTCGATTTCATCTGAATTCTTGAACAATGGTGATCCATACGGCTTATAGGTATGCTCGTGCAGACTTATGAGAGAATGATCGACCACTGGTTCATTGAAAATATTCAACTTGTCACTGTTTGCTTCGGAGTCCAATCGATTTTAGAAAATTAAGATCTTTCGCTGACAATGTATGTCTTTGTCGTTCAGCATACACTTGTGGAATGACCTTCTTCCTGGCAAAGCTTTTCTTTTTGACGATATTTGATGAATGACGATCTTTGTTTGGTGAAAATATTTCGTATTCACTGTTTTGTCGTTTGTTGTAGCAAAAACCCATTACATTCGTTATTGTAATTTCTTCAATTCCAATATGACAACTATTTCTTCCACACTACCGAAATCAATGAGATTATTTCGATGATCCAATATGCGCAGAGTAATGTTGTCGATGAACTGACGTCCTTCCGGACTGATGGGCATATAAATAATGTTGTTTGGCTCTTTTGTTATATTATAACCCGGCTCAACATCAACGTCAAATGAAAAAAGAATATGATTCTCTTCGTCATTTATGTATGATCCTGAAATGATATTGCAATCCAATCGAATGAGTCTCACGGGTACAATATTCACAGGAGATGTAGATTCATGCATGCGATTTGCATTGAATTCTTTCTTCTCGAATCCCAACAGGGATGCTATTGAGTTTTCATGTTTCAGGTTCACCACATACTTTGATTGCATCATACATTTGAATGTATTATTGTTTGCTCGGAGGCTGAACAATTCATCCAATGTGGTGTCATCATGTTTCGCGCCATGAAATACATGGAATTCAAGTTCTCGTTGGATAACAGCATTTATTTCTTCTATCTCATATGCGCCACTTGGTATTTTTATAACACGTTTAGAACTGACTGTGGCGGCTTTATTTGCGGGAATGAAGAAAGTGATCAGTTGTTTGTTTCCGTGACATTGTGGATTGTGTTGCATCCATAGAATCCCAAAAGCCCCAATCCATAACGCTATTCTTATCCAGCTAATGGGTGGTAGAAGTCTGCACTCAAGACACTGGTTCCAACAGCTTGTAGCTCAACTTTCGTGACATGACTGATTGCATTCATATGATAACAAATCATTTTATTGTTGTTCACAACACATGCGAAATAATTTTCTTCGTTCTCGGCGGCATTGTGTGTCCCAATTCAACTTGATTGTTATTGGCGCCAATATTACAATCATCGATGGTCAATAACAACAAAATAGTTTTCGAGGTATGGGTCCATCATTCACATCACTGAATTTGATGTTCCAACACTTGCATTGTCCTATATGATGCTCATAGCAATATTTATATTTTAAAATATCAATATCCTCCTGAAGGTGTTTGGTAAGTATATTCCCAAACCGATGCAATTTCATTAGCTGCATAAAGTAATCATGACCTCTTTGGGCATATCCGCAAGTTGACCTTTACTCATTTTTTTCAAGCTGCGTAATCTTGAATATGCGATGAGGGAATGGCCCATTCTCTTAATAGCCTCTCGATCCATTTCTGGCGTGAAATCCATTTTAGCTTTTCGGGTGATTGGAAGAGAGAAACTTCAAGCATAAGTGTCCACACACAACTGTATTGTATTTCTGCTCACGTTCATAATTATACATAATTTTTTTGACTGCATGCGTACCTTTCCGGAAGTAATGGACCAACTCCACTGGTGGGGTAAATCTCCAAAACTGTCGAAATATGTTGCAACTCTTCCAATTTTCCTGTATCCACCCAATGTGTTCCTCGACCGCTGAATCCATCCAAATTGATGATGGCTGTTTCATGATTACTTGGTCCTGAGGCTGGCAAATTATCACGCATGAACCACCCACGAAAATGTGGAATTTTCAATTGTGTGGCATAATATGTAAGATCTATATCTGTGAGAGGTTTAAGAGGTAGGGCATCAATTGTTTTTGATGTATATGGTTTGAGGTAGATACCAAGACCTTTGCGATGGTTTCAAGAATATACCACTACCCTTTTTTCCTAAAGCTATCGCCTCCATCTTTCTGTTAGATGTTTTACCTCTTTCAGATCATTCCTGCTCGCACTTGCTGAATTTATAGCTCTGCTTATACCCGCAAGCACCGCCAAACTACCCAATGCAACAATCCGGCAAAATTGGTATCAATGGTAAAATTCCACCAACTTTCGGAATAGGTATTATGCGAGGTGTGCGAATTTTTTTTTCCGCCTGCTGCCTTCAAATATTTACGTGCTGCTTTCAATGCCATTGTTGTGGCCATCTTTCTGTTGTTTGTCACGAATTGATTACCTCAGCTTTATGTAATTCATCCCGAACTTTTCGTACAATTCCTGCTCGAATGCTACTTTTCTGATTTTATTTCGTCCATTTTTCTTCGATTTATTTTTTTCTCCTTCGCTTGACATTGTCTACATTACAACCCATACCAGAAACGCCTTTTGCCTTCATTATGTTGGTGACGAGTAGAGCGGCTGCTCTCTCACGAATGCTTGCATCCTTCGATTTGACCCTATCCCAAGCACTGTATTCAAGTTTGTTTATCTGTTTTATGTCTAGCTTCAATATCGTCGAGATTCTCCGAGTATTGAATGTCGTGTGTTTTACAGGCCCTATCTAATTTATTGATGCCTGGATCGTTGCGTGCCAATCGTTTTGTAATTTAGTTCCGGGTCCACAATATTGATATCCTCCAGGTAATGCAATTCAAACGGCAATTTATTTATTAAAGAATTTACAAACCTCGACCTTTTTTTATTATTCGATCTGTTGTTTTTACGTTGCTCCGTGTGGTGGTAGACATTTAAATGAAACATATCTCACACATCTTGCTTTAATAAGTGTCGAACCGTCAAACAATGCGCATTGTCAACAAAAGAAAAAGTTTGCAGTAGATAATTTGGATGCGAAAATCGGGACTGGATTAAATGGGACGAACTCATTGAGACATATATTCCATCATCTGTTCGCTGCTAATCATCGGTCCGTCAAATTGTGGAAAGACAAATGCCATGATATCTCTACTGACACATCCACAAGGATTGCGATTTGCAAATGTTTATCTCTATTCAAAGTCATTGAAACAACGAAATATGAATACTTGCACAATGTGTTAGCGCCAATAAAAGGATTGGGCTTTTCACATTCAGTAATAATGCAGACATTGTCAACCCTCTGATGCCAAACCAAATTCAGTTTTCATTTTTTATGATGTGATTTGTGAAAAGCAGGATATTATCCGATCATATTTCTGTATGGGACGCCACAAAGATGTTGATTGCTTCTATCTTGCACAGACCTATTCACGAGTTCCCAAACAGTTGGTTCGTGATAATCCAACTTCATCATCATATTCGCAAGATGAAACGAATTTACATCACATTTTTTCCGATCATGTCTCACCTGATGTAACATTCAAAGAATTTCAAATGATGTGTACGAAATGTTGGAACGATGAATATGGATTCCTAGTCATCGATAAAGATAGAAAGTTACAGGATGGACGATATCGCAAAGGATTCGACAACTTCATATATCCTTGATATGTCAATTTAAAAATACTCAAACGTTCATTGAACTTCAGTGAGATCACTTCAATATAAAGTGGTGGTGTGGTCAAGGTGGAAATAATGAACATTTCGAGAGATGAATGCAGAAGCTGAAATGGTTACGAAACGTCAACTAGTTGAAGAGGAGGCTGTATGACAAAATTCTTGTCTATCAAAAGTGGAAATATGGAGGACAAGATAGCACTTGAAAAATGTATGATCCTATAACAAAACCACTCAATGTACTTTCTTCTGCAGCTACTGTGAAACCACCTACATCTTTCATAAACCGCTCCATCCCAATGAGCACTCAATTGAAAACGACATTCTTTCAGTAGTGATGTATCATTGTCAGACATGAGAATGAAACCATCAAAGATGGAAGAATGGCAGCAACTCATTATTCGAAACACCCCTCTTCATCGTCAATGGGTTCAACAAATTTGGAATCGTCAGTGTTGATAATATTAAGAAATTGGGGAAACGTGAAAAATCTTTTGAGTGGACACAATGCATATGATACAAATTATGGTATACGAGTGAACCTTCAACAAAAATCATGGGAAATCTAGAGACGCTTTGGTGGTGGCAACATTTCCTTTTGGGATGGGGCAATACAAAGTACGTCAATTTCCTGGCAGTTCAGATTTATATAACTTGATATTCCTCAAAGGAACTCTGCTGTAGATGATGGGAGGAATAACACCTTATGTTGAAATATGGATCTAACAAAGCATTGTACAAGAAGAATCAGGTGCAAAATGGAATAAAATATAGAAAATCTAAGAATATCAAGGGATCATAAGACCGCTATTGAAATCAGTCAATATATAAGTAGTGGTAAAGGGATGAAACGAATGAAATTGCGAAAGTGTTTACATCAAAACACAAAACTATGTATATTGGAATAAGCCTAAAGAATAGTGGATCGTTTACGATTGCTCATTGGATCGAAAGCGTCTGGACCACAGGTCATGATAATGAGATAATATCGATAATAGAAGAGCTCCGCGAAGAAGGCATTTATATTGATTATGCAGCTATTGTGAAGCATCATATGGCTAGTAATGTCAAACGACAAGTTGTTGATGAGTTACACAAGCCGGCTCGTCGTAACTTCCAGAAAGATCTACCGTCGTTAAAGGACTAGGAGATTTATGGCAAATTGATCTCGCTGAATTTCAACCTTATGCAAAATTAATAAAGCTAATCGTTATATATTTTGGTGGTTATCGATTGTTATTCCAAATATCTATGGACAAAGCCAGTCAAGGCAAAGACTGGGATAGCAGTAACTAATGCTATGAAAATGATATTAAAAGACCCCGATTCTCCAAAACACATACAAAGCGATCACGGGAAAGAATTTTACAATAGACATTTTTCATTTGATGGGCGAAAAAAATCAAACATTATTCGACATTTAGCACTATGAAGGCAGCCATAGCAGAGAGCAATTCGAACGATAAAAACCTGGATCTACAAAGAGTTTTCAGTAAACGGAAATCACAAATGGTTAGATATCCTTCCAATTATAACGAAGAAATATAACAATAAAGTACATCGTACAATAGGTATGAGACCGATTGATGTGACAGCCACTACAAAGCTCAAATAATTACCAAGAGTATAAGAAAAAAAATTAAAAAAAATCAAGCCAAAATATCGAGTGAATGATATAATGGAATTTCCAAATTTAAGCAACACTTTGACAAGGGTTATGAACCCAATTTCACCACGGAATTATTTAAAATTGTAAAGTCAACAGTACTATCCTCCGACTTACATTCTTGAAGATATGGAGAAGAATCCCATTCAGGTTCCTTTTATGAGCCAGAATTACAGAAAAACAAAGAAATCCTGATGTATACCTCATCGAAAAGATATTAAGAGAAAAGAAAATGAAGTTTATATAAAATGGCTTGGTTTTCCAAATGAAAAAAAATTTTGGATTGATAAAAATGCAATTGTTTAGCATTCAATATTTCTATTTGATTGAATAAAAAAGAATATAGTAAACTATGTTTTATTATCCATTGAACAAAAAATTATGAAGTGGGTGCATTCCAACACCACTTCCCTCGATTTACATATAAAAATACATATACATACATCAATGAAACAAATGAGCAGTCTAATCAGTATCACTTCCCAAATGTTTGTCCAGTTCTTTGCGCCAGTCGTTGTAAATGGTTGTCATTTCATCATATAAAATGACTGGCTTTCCGCACATCCATTTCAAGCTTCCTTCGAAGACTCTATTAGTGTGACGATCTGCCTGTTCTTTGAGCTTGATGGCATCAGATTGATTGCCAACTCACTATTTCTGCCTCCATTGTAGCAATAGTCTCATCCAATTTTGCGCCGCTTCAACTCCATCAGATCCTTATCCTCTTGCTCCAATTTGGTGATGCATCATTACCATTGATCAAGTCACGCTTCGCTTTTTTTTCTTTTGACCGTACATTTGCAATGACGTCAACGAAGCTAGGAATCTTTGGTTTTCGATGACGCTTTTTTTTGGATTTTTTTTTGGCCTTGGATGATTGCACGCCACTGGGTCGTTCAGGATGATTCGATTTTGGGGGGAAGATCAATGGGAGCCTCCTTTCCGCTTGGTTGGTCCGACAACTTGAACATCTTCTAAAATTGGATCAAGGTGGAAAATGGGCGGCAAAATTTGGGGGAAAATGATTTTCTGCTGAAATATTTTTGGGACTTCGAGGCACCTCCTTGCATCCAAAAAAATATTTTGGGCCCCATTTGGTAAGTCACTTTTTTGATACTGCTCCACCCCACAATCAGCAAGTAATTTGCCAAAATTTTTGTCATCGGTTCATGACAATTAATTCGTAAATAACTTTGTGACGAAAAAACTTTTTTTTGCACAAAAAGGGGAGAAAATTGAAGAAAACAATTGATGTTGATGAAAACTCTGCACTTTATATATATAAATTCATCTCCTCTCTTTCGCCCTGTAAATCGGACTTTCCGTCGTGCCTCCATTGATTCTTATGTTTTGAAAGTTACTTGTAGTAAAAACCAAGGTCACAGTGGGGATGTCTCTTTAATATTCCCACGTTTTGGGGGGTAATATCAACACAGTGAACAAAAAGGGTACTTTTAATAAAATATGACAATTCATATATAGTACATGGAATTTTCTCCGAAAAAAAAATTTATTGGGGAATATTAAAATTTCGAATAATTCAAAAATGAACCAAACATAATTGATCAAAAGGAATTACACATAAAAATATAAAAAGTCAAAGATTTTTGCGATTGAATAATGCTTGGAATGATAGACGGATGATCATTATGATATAATGGAATTAAAAATTGTAATGAAATATGATTTGCCCCAGCTGCAGCAATATCACGTGCACATCAATCACATAATGATATGTAGCCACTTTATCCATTTCATCACAAATAAAAAAAAACATTATTAATTGCTTCATCATTACCGCCTAATTGTTTCATTAAAAGTGTTCACTATACCAATGTACATAATCAAAGATTACAGCATTATAAAACATATAATTCTTCCGTTGTAATGTGAATGAAGCATTATTAACTAAACACAAGCATAGAACGTTGAAAAGCTAATTTCGGACACTTTAGCTCATATTATATTAGATTATGTAGCATATGGATTATACATTATATAGTGTCCGAAAAACATGGCGGAAGTTCTTCTTCTTTTAATGGGCTGTACCCAAGGACAATTTACAAATGGCGGAAGTTACAAACATTACAAAATATTTTCTAGAACCTTAATTACAACTACAATTCTGTTGCAACTTCCATTAGAGATGTCGCAGGCATTCACTTTTTGCAGAAGTGACAAACCAGTTGCCTAACTAATACATATACCAAAATATAAAAGTCAAGATTTTGCGATTGAATAATGCTTGGAATGATAGCGGATGATCATTATGATATAATGGAATTAAAAATTGTAATGAAATATTGATTTGCCCCAGCTGCAGCAATATCACGTGCATCAATCACTAATGATATGTAGCCACTTTATCCATTTCATCACAAATAAAAAACATTATTAATTTCTTCATCATTACCTCCTAATTGTTTCCCTACTTCTCCCATCTCACCGATTTCGTCGTTCAAAAGTACTTAGTTACAATACTATAATATAACCACAAATTAATTTATAATATTTTATATGTATCATTGCTAATAAACTCATATACGTTATCATGTTTCATTAAAAAGTGTTCACTATACCAATGTACATAATCAAAGATTTATCAGCATTATAAAAATATAATTCTTCCGTTGTAATGTAATGAAGCATTTTTAACTAAACACAAGATAGAACGTTGAAAAGCTAATTTCGGACACTTTAGCTCATATTATATTAGATTATGTAGCATATGGATTATCATGTATATAGTGTCCGAAAAAACATACAAAATATTTTCTAGAACACTTAATTACAACACAATTCTGTTAACCTTCCATTAGAGAGATGTCGCAGGCATTCACTTTTTGCAAAGTGACAAACCAGTTTACAATACATACCAAAATTGTACTTTATGGGCCGAATAAAATTTTTATAATGTCAGGGTTCCGTGGTCGAGCGTGTAAACGCTTACGACTCCCTGAGTTGGAATTTACTAAATATCCCATATCCCTGCGGAAGGGTGGGTGGGTGTCAGAGAAATGGGATATTTATTAAGTTCCAAATCAGGGCAAATTTTTGTCGTGCTCCAATTATTTTAATCACATTAATCACGTAGAAATAGCCAATCTAGCAAAATTGACAGTTTTATTGGAGAACCGAGTTCAGCCCAGAAACCAAAATATTTTTTATTTCAATTTCAATTGAATAATCATTATAATTGAATATAACTCCAAATTATTCTGTTGTTATTGATTCCTTATTGGCAGCCATTTTTTGGTTATGAACGATAATACCTACATAATTTTTTTTTATTTGAATAATAATAATAATATAAGTTTATTCACAAAATGTTATTATTACAGAATAAACACTAGAATTCTTGTTGGAATGTGAATAAGTCATCTAGCTAAAGTAAATAAACTGGAAAAGTCACTAAAGGTTAAAATACTGAAAATTCCTATGAGTATTTGTGACTGAATGTTGGGAAAAACTGAACTGAACATTCCTGGGAGTATTTGTGACAGTGAATGTTGGGAAACATCATTGAAAAAAGGTTTGATATAGAAAAAAAAGCAAGTTAGTATACATCTCAATACTCCTTTTTTTTATTTATCAATATTCGTAGTTGATAAATATATGCTTTCACAAATCTTTCGTTTTGAATACAAAAGCTAATGAGATCCCAAGTTAGTATACAACTCAAAAAAACTTCTAGCAATCTACGTCTAGTGTGTGTTCTATTCAATGCTTTCTACAAATCTTTCGTTTTTGAATAGAAAAAGCTAATGAGATCCCGTTAGTATACAACTCAAAATACTTCATAGCAATCTACGTCTAGTGTGTGTTCTATTCAACGTTGTGTAATCACTGAGTCGCAATCTTTATTACAAGCTAGAATAACGACTGTAGGTTTATATCAAATATAACAATGTATCTTTCCAACTGTGCTGAGATAATCATTGAGCACTACGATAACAAAGCAATCTTTCTCAATTCAATTTTTATTATTACAAGCTATAACAAACAATAAAAATTGTGATGTAATGATATTTCAATGACAAGTATAAGCGATGTGAAATATTCATTGATTTATAATAGTGTCAATTCAATTTTTATCACACTTCGATATGATAGTTTAAGTAGACATTTGTCTGTTCTTTCACTCTCGATGGTTAATTTAAGTGTCTTCTATTCAACGTTGTGTAATCACTGAGTCGCAATCTTTATTACAAGCTAGAATAACGACTGTAGGTTTCATATCAAATATAACAATGTATCTTTCCAACTGTGCTGAGATAATCATTGAGCACTACGATAACAAGCAATCTTTCTCAATTCAATTTTTATTATTACAAGCTATAACAAACAATAAAAATTGTGATGTAATGATATTTCAATGACAAGTATAAGCGATGTGAAATATTCATTGATTTATAATAGTGTCAATTCAATTTTTATCACACTTCGATATGATAGTTTAAGTAGACATTTGTCTGTTCTTTCACTCTCACTGATTAATTTAAGTCTTTCAACACACATATACATATATATATATATGGAACTTTTTCGATTGAATTATATCGTCATTGTTTCCATCTTTGGGCCATTTGGTGATTCTTAGAAGTTTGCTCACACATAACATTGTTTAGTGGTAGGGACGATATCGCTTCTTGATTCCCTCATTTAGCTTAATGATGGGCTGATCGAAGAATGCCATTTGCTGAGAAAATCTTTTGTTTTTGAATAGCAAGAGCTTCTCTATATTTATTATTACTCTCAGATTCCAAGCAAGAAGGATCAGAAAAGTAAAATTGTT
Source organism: Gonioctena quinquepunctata (assembly GCA_018342105.1). Taxonomy (NCBI): domain Eukaryota; kingdom Metazoa; phylum Arthropoda; class Insecta; order Coleoptera; family Chrysomelidae; genus Gonioctena; species Gonioctena quinquepunctata. Next base: position 340,913 of record JAFIRS010001435.1, on the reverse strand, counting down.
TGATCGGAACCCAGTCTAGCGTGTGTTCTATTCAACGACACATAATCATACATCATAGACGTTTGCTTGCGGTGCATAATGCATAACATTGTTCATTGATGGAATGTTTCGAGGTTAATATTCTCAAAATTACTGTTTAGCTGGCGGTGTGCCCCTGGTTCTTTTTGTGGCATTAACATCTCGCTTTGGTTTCTAGTGTGTTGAATCCGAGTTCAAAAGTATTGATATTGCTGAACTACACATCTCGACAATGGTTCTGTTTTGTAGTTTTTTTAGACATCCAAAATATTATCATAATGACCATCTACCTGCTGCCAATTCTTGGATAATACTACGTATCCTCTAGTTGCATTTCTATTTAACTGAGGGAATATCCTTAGTTCCTTCAATACTGACAAAGCATTCAGTATATCAACTCAATCTGATATTTGCGAAGGGAATTCATTTGTTGACATTTAGAGGGAATATCCTTAGTTCCTTCAATACTGACAAAGCATTCAGTATATCAACTCAATTGAGTATGAAAGTGGGACTATCAATCCATGGCAGATCATATTATTTGCCAACTATTGAATTTTTAAATATAAAACAAATTTCTATATTTCATTTAGTTATTCGAAATGAATGTTTGAATTTATAATGTTATTATTAACTCACACATAACTCTTGGATATACTATACATAGTGTATATACAGATATTCAAATATTGATTTCAGATACATTTAAAAATGAATGGAGTATTGGACCAATTGCTTCAACGTCGCAATAGTATGTGTCTGCTAAGCCATAATACACATAATTCTGGAGGAATGGACTGTGGTATTTATGCAGTGGGGAGTTAGCCCCTCCCACTTAGAAAGTTGTTTGTTGCCGAGGGCGCTGACGTTCTCACCTCAGCGTAGAGGACGCTTATCCCCACTCCTATAGTTGCATTTCTATTTAACTGAAGGCATTTCAATGGTTTTCTTCACTACTGACAAAGCATTCAGTATGTCACTTGTTGATGAGTACTGTAGGTACAATACATTTTGCAATGTATATCACAAGTTATTTATTTAGGTAAAGATTGTACCATTTCTGAACTAAGAATAAATATACATCATTCATATTCATAAATTATATTTAAAAATAGATACAAACATGTTTTTTTACATAATCTATTTTACATATATTCAATATATTCATATCGTGAAGGTCTCCAAGTGAGCGTACATGTACTTTTCTTCTTCTGCTCAAGTTCATCAATCCTTTTACATATATTGTCATATTTTCCTTCGAGTGTTGTCTGCACTTGAATGATTTGTCTTTGAAGCACTTTCAACACATCCTCAGATATATCTTTAAACAATTCTTTGACAAATGAACGAGTTACACAGTCTTGGTCTTCCATTGGTTGCCCAACATTCTTCAATCTTTTTCCTTGCATGTCATCGCCCATCCGATGTGAGCTTGAAGTTAATGCCTGCAGGCCTACGTGAGACTGGTGCATTATTACATTTTCGTTTGCGACCGAATTTGTCTATGACATTGCTCATCCTTCCACATATAATGACAAACCTATACTGATCAATCGAATCAGGGTTTCCATATATGACGAATAAGAATAATTTTCCAATTTAGCTATGATATATATAACGTTTGAATGTTGTGAATTATTAGTTCATTTCTGCATTTAATAATGTGATTAGAAGGTCCAATCTACCTCGGATTTGTATTGTATTCTTGGGCAAGTGTATCAATCATATTCTTACACAATCGAATATTTTCGTTGGGATCACATTGATAGAACTCTATATCTTTATGCCCCAAGGTAGTGTCTGTGTTGTGTTAGGAATGATGAATTACTTAGGCAAACATCTATCAGAATACTGTTTTTTTCACTCTCCTCATTCATTCAAAATATAAAAATTACTGATAGTCTACATCAAAGTTTCTCAATAACACTATATCATCCATGTTTCAAAAAGCATAAATTTTTACATGCACATTTTGTGTTAGCGCATTGTACAATCCTAATTAAAATCGGTTTTGATTCCCATTCCAATTAATTTTGATGATATTAATAAACAACGTACCTATTTTCAGTGAAAATCATAATCACATTGGTACACATTTTATAACGAATAATCTGAAAGATTTTGATTCTACCATATCAGTCGTTGGTATACATTTCAATTCTCATTCATACATGTAGGGACTGCAAACCATAATGGGAAATAAATCACTTTGGATACTAGTCGTATCCACCGAATTCATACATGCTCACCAATATCAATTACGGAAAATTATCAAATGCAGCGGATTATAGCTATGGGTAGTCTGCATTGTAAGTTGCATATCATTCATGAGTTGTATGTAGTCATTCAACTCTGATAGAAGTGGCGACATGGCTGAATGATATGCATTTTACAATGCAGCGGTTTGCATTGTAAGTTGTATATCATTCATTCATGAGTTGTATGTAGTCATTCAACTCTGATAGAAGTGTGCGACATGGATGAATGATATGCAACTTACAATGCAGACTACTCATAGCTATAATCCGCTGCATTTTGACAGAAGAGTATATTGGTTGCATTATGAGTGTTAGATGGCGAGACATGCACATAATTGACTCCGACCATACCAATATTATCAAATACGCACAACCAACTAAGCGGGGTTGCAATGTCTGGACCACTGTCTAGTGTGGGCCCTCATGCCTGGTTGCCATATTCATCAATTCAATGGATTGAGCGGGTATTCTTCGTAATGAGGAATTTCAGTGGTATGCACCATTTATTGGTGCCTAAACTACACTGCTAAAATCATTTTGTTGAGTGATGAGTTTAAAAAATAAATCAATTTTTATTTTAGGTTTTTTTATTTTTCAGGAGGAGTCTCTCGAGCATGTGGATAAGCGGGCTAATTATTTTGTCCAATTCCATAGTGCTCTCTCGAAATAAAAAATAATAGGGATATGAGTGAAGTAATATTATATATAACAATGACTTCTTTCGATACATAAAGTCTATAGTTTTCGTCACGTTGTTTCTTTAAATACTCAACCACAATCTCACATGAATTAAATAAATAAAAATAATCAGCACCTTTTTTTTATCTCGAACTTTGTAAGCTAGTCCAGTGGTAGTGTGGCAAACAAATGAATAAGAACAAGAAAAATCAAATAATTGGGGTTGTGGGGCAAACGTACGGTAAACAACCTTTATATTGGAGTTCAGGTAGATGCTGCTTTGAGATGCGTACGCATATAAGTAATTTATTTGAATATTTATGAAATGAGTGAGTATATGTCGAAGTAATATCGAAGTAATACCACTTATACAGCTAACCAACAACTCGGATTTGTATCAAGGCCAGCACTCACATTTCGTGGTGTCCAACGTTATTAAGACATGTAGGTAGGTGACGACAATACCAAATTATCTTATAACATGCACATAGAGAACGATGACAGCGGTCTCCAGTTGCTCTGGTGTGTTTGTGTGTGTTTGTGTGTGTGTGTGTGTGTATGTGTGTGTGGTGTGACTGGTGCACATCTTCTGGAAGTAACTCGATCAAGCAAACATTTGAAGTGTATCTGAAGGCAATCACATTCCGTTTTTAAACACAACTAGAATTTTGTTTTGCTTATATCAATCAATATCCGAAAAAGTGAATTCAGTTGAGAATGGGGGATCATTTGAGAATTCAAATTTATATGTATGAATGAACCCCAATCCACTCCAGAATCTACATAGTTATAACATTTGAGATGCATCTGAAGGTCATCACATTTAATTCCTAAACTGATATGAATCGTGAAATACACAACTAGAATTTTCCGAGCAGGGTGAGAGTGAGCATTCGAGAATTCAGATTTATGAAGGTCAGCAAGTCAACATTTACACAATCCTATATAACAAAGCCACCTCAGGGTTCTTGAAGTGTATCCACACTGCGTTTGTCCATTTGAGATATTAACAGATATGAAGAGTGAAATATACAACTAGAATTTTTTCCGAGCAGGGCGAGAGTGAGAATTCAGATTTACGAAGGTCAGCAAGCCAACATGTACGCAATCCCATATAACAAAGCCACTCTCAGGATTGTAAACTTGAACTGTATCTGAAGGTCATATTACATTCCGTTTGTTTACTAATATTATGAGAGAAATACGCAACTAAAATTTTTCCGAGCAGGGTGACAGTGAACATTTGAGAATTCAGATTTATGAAGGTCAACAAGTCAACATGTACACAATCCAATATAACAAAGCCACTTTCAGGATTGTAAACTTGAACTGTATCTGAAGGTCATATTACATTCCGTTTGTTTACTAATATTATGAGAGAAATACGCAACTAAAATTTTTCCGAGCAGGGTGACAGTGAACATTTGAGAATTCAGATTTATGAAGGTCAACAAGTCAACATGTACACAATCCCATATACCAAAGCCACTCTCAGGATTGTAAGACTTGAAGTGTATCTGAAGGTCATATCACATTCCGTTTGTTTACTAATATGATGAGAGAAATACGCAACTAGAATTTTTCCGAGCAGGGCGAGAGTGAACATTTGAGAATTCAGATTTATGAAGGTCAACAAGTCAACATGTACACAATTCCCATATACCAAAGCCACTCTCAGGATTGTAAGACTTGAAGTGTATCTGAAGGTCAGCAAGACAACATGTATGCAATCCCATATAGCGAAGCAACTCTCAGGATTGCAAACTTGAACTGTGAGTGAGCATTTGAATTCAGATTTGAAGGTAACAAGCAACATGTACAATCCATATAATCAACAAATCAAGAAAAGATGTCAATTAATATGATGAGACACAACTAGAATTTTTCCGAGCGAGATGAAATGTGCGGTATTCACTCTTTGAAGTAACATCAGTAGCACTCGTCAAAAAACGAAAAAAGGGATATATCCTCAGCGGTGTACGTCACAATAATGTACATAAAAATGTTTTTCAATTCAAGGACAAATAGTGGAAGACACAGAATCTTCGAAAATTGGAAAGACGCAGTCCCATCAGTAGCATTCGTCAAAAAAATGAAAAAAAGGGTGTATACGTCACGATAATGCGCATAAAAAAGATTTTTCATGTCAATTCAAGGACAAATATGGCATGAAGATACAGAAACCTTGAAAATCGGAGAGACACTGATTCAAAATACCTTCTCCCAAACATTATGATGATAAATATCTCCACCATTCAGGTCCGATTCGATGCGAAATGACTTCAAAATCCCCACCATATGTGAGTCGATGAATATGAAGACCACACTCCATTTAGTTCCATCCACTCAACCTTGGGGTGCATGATGCGATTTACTCCATATTGAAACCACATCAGAGTGGATTTGTATGAGGGTCACCTTGAAAATGTTTGCCTGGTCACAGATCTCAACTCGATGTCAAGGCCATTCGAGCTCGAATGTGATGTGGGATAAATGATATGCTCAAGGTCGTCTCAAGGTGAAGGGAGTCTAGAGCGATATGCACTCTCTCCCAATGCTCAAGGTCATCCCAAGGTGAAGTGTGTCTAGAACGATATGCACTCTCCACCAATGCTCAAGGGTGTCTCAAGGTGAAGGACACACAACGTTACACACGATCACGTACGACTATGTGCCTTCTGCCCTCCCAATGTTATCCATCCACTCGACCCTGAGTTACCCTTCAATGTCAGACTCCATATGAGACAGCCTCACCTTGAATTATATGCAATGTCCTCTCAAGGTCACTTCAAGGTTAACGATACACTTACACACATAGCTGAACCCCCTTCTCAAGGTCAGGGGCGTGCGTTATACACCGCCACATCTCAAGGTCACTTCAAGGTTAAACGATACACTTACACATGCAACCATTCAAGGTCACACGTGACGTCATAGTGGTGGGGGGAGAGCCAGAACCGGCTTAAATCTCCTACTATGTTCCATTATGTTGTATTTTAGAGAGCGTCACATCCAGCAATGATTCGTTGACGAAGTTGTTCTTTGGTTTCTATTGGCACCGTATAAACTGAAACCTTCAGATTTTGCGCAATTTTTCTCGGGCTTGTCTGTGGATCTTCTTAGATTTCCTGAACTTCTGGTGTCTTAGTAGTGAACGGTCTGCCTGCCACTGGAGCTTTTTCAAAGGATCCTGACTCCATAATCCGCTGAAAAAGGTTTCTGAATGTCTGGTGATTCGGCGCTCAATGATTGAGGAATCTTTCATTATAAATACGTCTAGCCTCGTAGCAATTGCAATCGGCAAGACCGTATACGTACATCATATTAGCCATTTTGCTATTCGTGTATGTTGCCATTCGAAAAAGTATGGAAGTCAAATACAAAAAACACCTTCACTGTGACAAGAACGGATTGAAATGACATGACAAGTACTCACCTGAATGTTATTTATTTAAATCGGAAAAGAGTCCGAAAAAACTATGTAAAGAAAAACAAGAATAATTTTTTGACTATGTAGAAGACCATTGAATTGGCGTATCTTTCCGATATTTACTACTTGGAGGTGACTTGCGAGCCCCACGGAAATAATTCAAATGCATTGATCATTTAAAATCCCAATAACTGGAAAATAGTTGCTCGCAGCAACCTCTACCAGGAATACATTTTCTACACAAAAATGTTGGAAAAATTGATTTTTCCACTAGAAAACGTGATACAAGTACGTACAAAAAAAGTTATAACATTTCAAATGACTGAAAACTACATGTAGGTGGCGCCATCCCCACGCAAGAGACAAACTAACATCAAATTTGATTTTGTCATTGAAAAATATTCCCAGATAATACCAAACTTTACTCGAATATCACAATTATTTTGAAATATATTCACAAAAAATAAAAATAAGAAATCAACTTTGACACCCTGCATCTCAGAAATGAATAACTTGCGGACATATGTTTATAGGAACTTTTCTTTTTATTTTGATGCCAGCAATATGCTCCTGAATTTTCTACACCCTGTATATATGGAAAAGAGTAGCGGTCCCAAAACCGTTCCCTGGGGTACTCCATATTTAATATGTTTCTCTTCAAAAAACTAAACCTATATGTCCTGTGTCTATATCGGTCTCCTTCCTCTGATGTGAATTTATTTGTAGAAAATTTAGAATTGATACTGAGTGACCTTCCATCGAAATCAAATGTTTTCTCAGGTGGTGATTTCAATGTAAATTATGTGAATGATAATTGTGCAGCTACACAAGCTCTTAAGAGCAAATTACAATAATTCAACCTTAACATGCACGTCAGATCAAATACTCGAGTTTGTAAATATTCCTCCACTTGTATTGACTATGTATGTACTAACTACGACCTTGAAAAAGTTTCATGTTCAGTTATTTCCTCTGGTTTATCTGATCATGAAGCTATAGAATGTTCCATTCTTCTAGATGTAACTGAAAATAATAGATATAAATATGGAAGACTTTATAGCAGTGCAAATTATAATAGGTTCTATGAGAACTGTCTTGAATTTGACTGGGAACGGGTCTTACTTTTAAAGGAACCTTTCGTTGCTTTCTATAGCAAACTTTCAGGATTTTTCAGTGCTTCATTTCCTATCCAGAAAAATTAAAGAAAAGCGTAAAAAACCCTGGATAACATCTGGAATCAAAACATCCTCAAGGAATCTACGGTCCCTTAGTTATATAAGAAAATTCACCTTAAATCCAGATTTCCATGCCTATGTTCATAACTACCGTAGAATTTATCGAAATGTTCTTAAGCTTGCGAAATATAAATATTTCCAAAATAGAATTGATTCCGCGAATAATAAAAAGAAAGAGACGTGGTCCATAGTTAATGACCTGCGAGAAAATCCTAAAAAAAGGAACAGTGTAAAAATTGCAATCAGTGCGGATGAGATCAATGAGTTCTACAGTTCAATTGCTCGTAAGCTTAGTGACAACATAATTGTCCCTTACGACCCTCTTGTCAATGTCCATAATTGTCATACAAGGGATACTTTTATATTATACGATACTAGTATTGATGAAATCTTAGAAGTGTTTAGGGATATCAAGAATAAAAAATCAACTGGATACGATGACATCTCCATGAACATATTTCAGAATCTTCCAAGAGTAGCACTCTTGTCGCATTAATTAATATTTCCTGTCGCAACGGTAAATTTCCTTCATTCTTGAAAAAGTCTGTGATAATTCCCTTGCACAAAGGCGGTAGTTTGGACGATCCCTCAAATTATCGCCCAATATCCCTCATCCCGACTCTGGCTAAAATAATTGAAAAACTCGTGAAAAAAAGGCTCAATGAATTCCTTACTGCTCATAAAATCATCAAAGAAAATCAATTCGGTTTCCAAGCTAAAAAGAACACCCAAGATTCAATTTTATCCTTCCTGTATGAGGTATATTCAGATATAAATGCCGGAGATGTAGCAGCAGCAGTATTCTGTGACCTCAAAAAAGCTTTTGACTGTGTAGACCACAAGATACTTTTTCGGAAACTGCATCGCTACGGCTGCGAAGGAGTTACTTTGGAATGGTTCGAGTCCTATCTAACTGGGCGCAGTCGAGTAGTAAAAAGCGATACTTATTCAAAATATATTAATATTGAGTATGGAGTGCCACAAGGATCGGTTTTAGGACCTACTCTTTTCCTTGTATACATAAATGATTTACTGAGTTTACACACTTCTGGAAAAATTACTTTATTTGCAGATGACACCACCATTCTATGGCATAGTAAAACTGTTGACGATTTGAATAATAAGATAGTCAGAGACATACATACAATCAAATCTTGGTGCGACTCGAATCTCCTTTCATTTAACATAAGAAAAACAAATATAGTAACTTTCAAATGTACTCTTGAAGATATACCTCTCGATAATGAGATGATTGAAAATAAAGATTGCACAAAATTTTTGGGTCTTTTTATTGACAGCAATTTGAAGTTTGAAGCACACGTCAAACAACTGAAGAATAAAATCTCCTCAGGGTGCTATGCATTGAGAATTATTTCAAGGGAGCTTGGTACTGTCACGGCTATGACCGCATAATATGCATTAATTGAATCTCAATTGAGATATGCTATACCTTTCTGGGGGGTATGTAACTCCAGTCTGCTGGAGTCAGTATTTAAACTGCAAAAGAGAGCCATCAGATATGTGTTCAAACTAGGACCACGCAATTCATGTAAGCAGTTATTTGTAGAAAAAAAGATATTGACAGTTGTGGCTCTCTTCGTTATGGAAACTGTCTGTCTTATACATAAACATATTTCAAAATCAAAATATTTCATCGTGTCATAATACTCGCCAAAAATAAAAAAATAATTTAAAATTATCCTTGCCTTCCTCATCCCTGGTAAAGGACTCAATTTTCTATAACGGCGTCAAAATGTATAACCACTTACCGTCTCATTCTAGAGAGAGCCACGATAGTACTGAAAGCTTTAGAAAATATATTAAAAAACTACTCGTGAGCAGACCCTATTATAGTTTGCAAGAATTTTACAATGTCAACTTTCACTAAAAAAATGTGAACTGTCTTTTAATTTGTGATTTTATCGCTTTTATTGTATTGTATACTCGATTAGAGCGATGCTTATAAGTCGAAAAATTGACAAAATGCTCAAATAACATTTTTCATTTTTTATATCGATATTTTATTCATATATTGACATTTATTTTATTAAATAATATGTATGTGTTTGTATATATGTATATGTATATATACTCAATATTAAAATAACAATTTTTATAGGTGTTATAGGTGTACATTTATTTTATTTTATTTATTTTACATGCTTGTGCGTATATAACCATAATTATTTTGTACTGTTGACTTTGTCAACAAAACTAGATTTTATCGACAATAAAGCATATTTTGATTTGATTTGATATGTTTCTCTTCACTTAAAGTATCTCTTATTCTCACTACTGGCTGTCTACCGTTGAGATAGTTACTCATCAATATATGTTTTGGACATACCGAAATATTCAGTGAACTCTCTACTCATCGAGAGAATTAAAAACACCACAATAAACATATTCTATGAATATGAACTGCTCGCAAGGCGTCCGACGTTGGGAGAATCAAAATTATCATATTTAGAGAATGCTTAATGTAGCGTTTTTGACTCCACCCTTCTGTATGGAATTGGCTGAATATTTTGGTATGTCAAAAATCTATCTTACAAAATTTCGTTTCGACAACTACCGTTGTCGGAGCACTCACGTCATATCCATAGAAGAGGTTAATTGTAGTGTATTTTATTCAAACCATGAGAATGGAGTTGGCTAAATGTTTCGGTATACTTAAAACGCATTCTTCATTAACCCTACGTGCCACACTTCGTAATCAAGAAAGTTGCAATTTCGCCCAACTTCTATTATGTCGAAATAAACTGGGCAGTTTTAAAGATTTCTATAACCTAAACGAATCGATAGGATGACTTATGTAATGTTTTATCATTTCCCCCCAAAGTAATAAAGAATACTCGACGCCACTGGTTATTTAGCAGCTATCTGAAAATGCAGCAGTCTTCATACCAGTAAGAACCTACGAATATTTATATTTTATATTATTGCATTCAAAATTATGTGCAGAATCGTAAGATTTTAAAAATAAATGGTCTGTGTAATATACGGTGTACTGTAAATGCAGTTTGCTGAATAATGTTTCGGTTTGAATTATGTAGATGATTGCAGTTTTGAAAAGTAGTTTATTTTAGTTTCAATTCATAATGGATTCGCTACAGCTCATTATAACACCTTCACGCATGTTTTATTCGATATAAATAACAGTAGTGTATAAACATCCCGTGCAGAATTGTAAACCGAAGGCTTGATCGAGTGCGATAACAAATTCCGGTGAATCGATATTCGATAAACCTTGTGTGAAAAATAATTAACTGTAATAGCAAACATTCCGTGTCTCAGTTAATGAAGTTTTTTAAAGGTAATATAATCCAATTGAATAAGATTTTCATGGGGAAGTCGAAATTGGAACTTGAAAAGGAGGTTTCGAAACACATAGTTTGAAGTGCTGAAGTAGAAATGCTCTGTACAAATTATTATCAAAGCCCGCGTGGATTTCGAGGTCATTCTTTTATATAATTTTTTTTTATTTAATGCAAAAAATTTGCGAAACACTACTTATTTCCCTGTGACGTGTTTTTCTAGGGTCTGTTTTAATAACCCTTAAACTCCAAAAAAGTCACGTTATATATGACGCCAGAATTTTAGGCAGGAAATATTTTCCTTTCTCTCCAGATTTTATAGTGGTTTTCTCCACGCACTAGGGTAGCTACAGGGGTCTGGTATATTGACACTTTTTGAATCTTTACAAAATACTGTATGTAGGCTTTAAGTACAATTTTTGGATACTGAACGCCGATTGCTTTTATGTCTCCCAAAGAAACAAACAGACAGAAATGTCTTTGTTTGTTTTTTTTTTCTTTGCAAATTTATTTTTATTTTTGTTTGTTTACAACTTGACTGAATACGTCTGTTGCGTAACTTCAATACTTTATAGGGAATAGAAAGGTTTTTTTTTCAATGTAAACACAGTGTGTAATAGGTATTAAATTAACTGGTATATTCAAATTCTTAAATCGTTTTGTCACCACAATTTTTCAAATACAAGTATTTTTGCTTAACTCTAAACAAAATCGGTCTGGCCACCTTTGAATAGAGGAAATATATACACAGAGATATATAAATATATATCTAATCCTAATAATATAGCAGTATCGAAATGATATTAACCTTCACGATATCTATAACGGGCCAAATGAACAGTAATTTCCCGGCAATTTAGGGAATAAAACGAACTAATCTTGGGAGCAAAGAAAAACTGTTTCTTCAGGAACACGGTTATCTGACTGACTCAGAAAGTGATTTTTCAAGTTTGGAGACAAATGATTTTAACTTCCCGACTTCCCCTTGTTAACCCTAACACAAAATTGTGTCACTTGTACATTACCTAAGCTTCACGTTTGCAATAATCCCGGCGGTGGTATATTTTTTTTCCTGTGTTCCTTAAAATAGCCCCTTGGTGCTACGACTTTTCTTGTTAACAAGATTTATATTTTTGGCTTTGTTTTACTATTGTTTATGCTCGGCGATTTCCCTGAGCTTAAACAATATTAACAACTGAGTGTGGATACATACAGACGACAAAGCATCACCGTGTTTTCGTGATATAAAATAACTTCTTTCCCCTTAATATAATCAATAACGCTTATTTACACAAATCACCTTTTCAAGTCGCTAAATAAATTATTCCTCCTGAATATGACTAGAACTTGAAAAATTCGTGAATTCTGTTTTGCTCGGCACGTATTTTCCGGGACAAATAAACTTTTAATTCAGCGCATATATCGCGGCCGATGTTCTGATTTGGTTAGTTCCTGAATCGGAACAGCGGGGACCAAGAATTATTGTTATGTAATTGGTGTATACGTCAATGGCTTAAATTCGGCGTTTTCCCTGAACTTAAGACAATAGAAAATTTAATTTCACTGATTGAAGTGATGTAAACATTCGATTGAAATACTATGCGGGGTCGATAGCAACATAGTGGTCAGAAGTTTAAACAAATATTGTTCATTCAACACAGGTATAAGAGTAGTTGTACGGTCAGATCTAAACTACAAAAAAAAGTTATATTCCAAAAGATTAAAAGAAAAACTTGTACCGATATCTGAATTGTGGCAAATGTATACGCCTTCTTGTTTTGTGCATTTTTCATGTGACCAATGCTTGCATTCAATGCATTGCACCCAACCTTCCCCTGGTTTACTTGAAGTGTATGATTCAAAGCATTCAAGGCAAAGACAGTCATCCTCGCCGCTCTCTTCTTTCTTGCCTTTTTACATTGGTTTATCCTTCTCAGGAGGATTTTTTGTTTTTGGTTTGAGGTGGAATTTTCCTTAACACTTTTCTTCTTCTTCTCCTCAATCTTGTGCCCTAATTTCTTTCTTCTCAGTGGTATCGGTGTGAACGGTCGATTTTCTAATTTTTTTCTTTATTTCCTCCTTGTCCACGCGGAGCTTTGGGGAAAGGTCTAACTGCCTCCGGTGCAAACTCCTCAACTGAATGAGAAGTTGACGCTACAAGTATACTTTCCAGTTAGTTGTTAGTTTCAACTAAGGCAGAAAAAGATGTCGATGGTGTGGTTCATTATTAGGTTGATGGCTCTGTTCATATGGTGTAGGTTCATTTGCTACATTCGCTGGTTCTGTCGTATTAAAGTTAGCATTATTGCCCACTTCACTTACTGGTGCAGGCCGATATGTGACATAAGACGGTGCATAATCTATAGCTGTAATTATATGTTTATTATAGGAAAACATTACCGTGCACCTAAAGCCTACTTGAATGTTGCTTGATGTTATCGGAAGAGCTGTGGCTACTGTGGATGGAATTTAAAAAATTGTCATTATTTTGCCTGGATTACTTCGTATCCATGTATCGCTACTAAAATTATCAGCTTTTTTTAAAGGCACATATTCAGAACGTTCAAGCAGCTGTAATTTGTGCGAGCAGTGAGGACAATACCACTATACCTTTCTCAGAGCAGTAGTCCAGGTCTCGAATGGAAATATACGACGAGTGATTATCTAGTAGTAGAAGGACCACGCAGGTTAACGTGACCAAGTTTCCACGTTCGGCATATGTCAATGCTTGAACTTGCCTTGTTCCCATTTTAGTGACAATTCTATTGGGCTTTGGACTGTTGTAATCCCCGTCTCATCAACATTGTATATATCTTCAGGTCCTGAACTTTCTGCAGATTGAAAAAAAATGTTTAGATTGAATTAGTTGTAACTATTGCACATATTGTGCGCACCTTGAAGAGAGCTGTGGTTGTCACCTCATAAATCTACTGAACCAGTCTTCAGTAGCCATCTGGTTTTTTTCCCACTGTGGTCGCATTGCTAACTTATATTTGTTGGCTAATTCATATGCAAACCTTCTAATTTCTTTAGGGCAAAAACCATAGTATATGTCTGCTGCGTTCACTATAATATAATTCGCCATAATATTTTTCTGGTCTCCGGTAAAAAAATTGTTCCAAGCTCTATAACCCATGGTAACCAAAGAATTTCCTCCCTCATTCGCACCAAGTGCTTCTTTTTCACTCTGCTAAAGAAACGTGACACAACTCATATTTCTTTGCCGCTGCACGGATAGATAATGTACCGTTTTTTACTTTATGCCGCTTCATAAATTGATATGTCTTTGGAACCTCTGTCAGTTCTTCTAACCTTCGTTCGGGGCAATCTGGAATTTAAAAATATTATAATTACAAATCAGATTATTTAAAATCGTTGGCGAGATCGGTTGTAACGTTACAAAGCCCCCCGGGCTATAATGTTACAATCGCCCCCGTCGGTACTTCTTGAGAACTTTTCAATGTTTTGTAATAAAGGGGGACAAACCTTGACAGTCACTAGTGGCTATACTATCCAGAAATATCTAAACTAAACAATAAATGTGAGTTGAAGTACGTACCTGCAGCCATAAAACTTATATTGAACTTTAAAAGAACTCGAAAAATATTACTTTAGAGCACTGAAAACAATGACGGCCCCATACACAACACAGTTTGATGCCGACTAGCCAACATACAGAGTTATGCTGGCCGGCAGTATTGCCAACCCAGAAACCTGGCGCTGTTGTCACTTTCATAGATTCAGATATTTGGGTTGTTACTTTCGACGTCTATTACTTTCGACCCTGGTCCATCCTAAGGGACGAGTACTAATTCAATTACTAATAATTCGATGTGTTTTGGCTAAATGTTGACCATTGTACTTCAGTTTGTATTTACAATTTGAAAATTGTACATCACATTGTTTTTATAAACTGAATATTTGTAAGATGTCTGTTTTATGAGTTAAAAGTATGCGTAGGAAAGATTTACGCTTTTGAAGAATTTGAATTCGAAAAGTGAAGAAGTTTCTTGAAGGTGCGTTCAAAGAAATTTGAAGTGTAGTGTCAAAGTATATGCTAATTGGTTCTAACACTATTTCTAGGAGTCACTCAGTTCATATCCATGAAGCCAATTAAAATCAATTGAATAGACAAATTTTATCAAATTTATGAAACCCAAAGGGTAGACGATGTTTCTGAAAAACCATAAAAATGTATTAAAATATTATATTTTTATTACCTAAAAATATACAAGAAGTACATATTCCAATAAATTTAAAACAAGTAAGGGTGAAAATTTTGTGTTTGTAAATAATAGAGGAAAGAATATTGTTATGTTAGTAATATATGAGAAATATTCATGCTCCTTGTGTTTTGTACATGAATGGCACTTTTTTTTACAGTTCATGGGCTCTATAAGGATACTATGTCAACAAAACTACCTATACATAAACCTCATTACTAAATGTAAAACTTTGTATTTAGTATTTACTCAAATCCTTTCTTGAGTTTATTGGTAAAACCATCCAAAATGCATTTATTTACGTTAGGCCTGATACATGAATCAAAGCAGTCTCTCGGATTAAATTCAGAAAATACTTCAAATAATTCTGAAGTTGATAAATGGCTTGAATATATATTTGGATTAACTTATCTAAGTCCAGACGAAGTTAGAGATTGCTCTGTTTTTTGATTTAATATATTTTTAAACCTGAAAACAGAATTGCCGATGAGTTGATTTGTTTGAAAATATGAACGGCTGTTAATGAAATCGGATGTGGAATCATCTGCGAGGGATAAACTTCAGTCACTATCTTTTATCATTCAAGATAACTCATTGGAAGGTATTCATGCTGAAAAGGAAAATATTCTCAATTGAATATTGAATAGAAAGATATTTCAGAAAATCAAAAAATCTACGTGTTAATTTTTGTAACAGAAAACAAAAACTTCCCAGGTTACATCTGATAGATGTAGTTCAATATCCAGCGTGCCTTTGCCCGGGGAGTAGCTCCCAATTAGCATTTTCAGTGGACGGAACGTAGCGGCCACGATCCTGGGAAACTTTAAGGTGTGACTACTACCACTGCCACTTAATATACACGGTTCTATCACGCGGCGGCTACCGAAATGGGGAACACTTTTTTGGTGGCCGCTACGTTCCCATCTACGTTCCTAGATCTCAGATAGCCACATTCCACGTTGTGGTCGCCTGGCAAAAACGTGGATATGTAGTGGCCGACACTTGAAACGTTAAACAACTGACTGCGCTGCCCTGAGGCAAGTTTTCAAAATAGAGGTTCCTCAGTGACCGGCACAACTCCCCAAGAGATTTTACTTAAAATTACCTCTGTCGTTCAATAATTCTCACTGTGGTGTGAAATAAACCGTCTAATAGTCAACCTAGATAAAACTCAATTAGTTCATTTCAATAGTTCTTCTGTAGAAGACAATAAGTGTAAAATAGACAACACTTATATTACATCAAGCAATACCATACGTTCTTTAGGAACTCTCGTAGACTCAAAATTAACTTGGTCAAACCAAATTGAACATGTCAGTGAAACACTCAATAAGACATACTTTGCAATTCTTTCTCTGAAAGCACCTTGAACAACAACAGTTACTGAATGTGTACTATGCATTGGCATATTCAGCAATTAGTTGTAACATAATATGTTGGGGAACAGCGAACCGAGTGGACAAGAGTCTTCATCCTTCAAAAAAGATTGATACGACTCATCTTTGGTCTTAAATATCAAGAATCCTGTAGAGACACTTTTAAGAAATATAGGATTCTAACTTTAACAGGAATTTACATACATAAGATTCTTATAAACATTCATGAAAACATCGACATCTTCATGAAGTATTCAGATGTTCATACTTATACGCGAAGCCACTCAAATATATACAATAAAAAATTCAACCATATATGTCATATAGAAAATCACCAAACTGTGCTGGTACACATTTATATAACTTACTGCCGAAAGGCTTGAAAACTCTGTCTCTCAATAAATTCTAATTGGAATTAAAAAATATACTTGTCAAAAATGTTTTTATATGATTACGGAATTTCTGCATAATTCAACCTGAATGTATATTGGATATACATCTCTTATTTTTAACTTCTTCATAACTGATATTTCTGATATTTTTAATTTGTCTTGAAAAAATTGTATGTTTTATGTTTTTTGTTTTATGTTTCTTGTTTTTTGTATATTGACGAACCTCACATTTGTAAAAATGGCAAGCAAGGTAATAAATATATCTATCTATTTATCTATCTATCATTCTTCCATTTTGCCTCATTCATTTCTAACACTATAAATATAAGAATATATAACTATACAGGGTGTAACATAAGTACGTTGAAATATTCAAGTGACGTATTCCTGAGACAATTTTAAGAAAAAAAGTCTATATAAACTTGTGTCCTGAAATGCTTCGTTTCGGAGATACAGGGTGTTGAAATTGAGTTTTTTTGTTCGCTTTTAAAAAATAACTTTTGCAAAAAATAGGTTATTTGCACGGAATTTGGTACCCGGGGTTTTTTTGAAGTGGGAAATCATAATTTTGTATTAATTTTTATGTAACATCTAGAGGGCGCTGCGTACGCTGTCATTATTTATTTCAAATTGCCCTAACATTTTTGACAGTAAACTTTTGGTACTTTTCATGAAAAAACCTTATTCCCACACCTTTTCCAAGTAAAGAAGGTATACTTCCTCAACAACGCTGGAGGTGATCGTTTTCGAGATATTTACAATTTTCTATATCGATGCATGTTACTTAGCTCCTAGGGCGCTAAGTGAAGTTGCTGAGAACATTACAAAAACTAAGTATGTGGTAGGTCTTGTCAAAATAAACCACTTTTTTCCTATGAAATGTTTATCGAAAAATAATTTGTTTTTGAGATACAGATTGTTGAAATTTTTCAAAACATGGTTGGTTTTTGTCAAAAGTTTTTTGCAATTTTAGTTATTTTCATCAAGCTTTAAACACAGACTTCTTTCAAACTGAGCATTATCAAACTGCTTAATCAATCCAAATTAAAAAGTTGTCAGGTTTAATTATTCAATTAGAAAGTGCTACATTTCGGAGTTTGTAAAAAAACAATTCGGAGAAGTACTATGTTATTTATTAGGCAATTAAACATATAAAAATTGAACGAAACAACTATTACAACAACTGTTCAAAGTGACGACCCCCAACAGTAATACAAGCTTCTGCTCTCCTCATCAAAGAATTCCGCACCCGTTGAAAAATGCCGGGAGTGTTTCTTATCGTTTCGCAGCAAGCTATGATGCGATCCCTTAACATTTCCTCGTTTTCAATGGGGCTAGCATAAACTGGTGATTTTAGGCGTCCCCAGAAGAAAAAACCGACGGGATTGAGGTCCGGTGACCTCGGGGGGCCAATGCTGAGTGACTCCTCTTCCTAGCCATCATTGGGGATATGCTACGTCTAAGAAATTTCTTGCTATCAGACTAAAATGAGCAGGGGCTCCATCGTGCATAAACCAAGAGTGATTTCGGAGACCAATGGGAACATCTTCCATAAGCTGGGGAAGCTCGTGTTCCAAAAAATTTTGGTAAGCATCTCCATTCAAACGTGAGGAAAGAAAATTGGACCCAATTAAATAATCCCCAATTATGCCTACCCATACATTAAAAGATAATCTGTCTTGGAAATGAGTTTGCGTTATCGCATGTGGGTTATCTTCCCCCCAGATGTGGTTGTTATGGAAGTTCATGATACCATTTCTTGAAAAATTAGCCTCATCTGTGAAGAGGATTTTCGATAAAATTTGGGTATGTTGTTCGACTTTTCTTTGAAGCCATTGAGCAAATTCGATACGTGGTTAAAAATCACGTAGCGTAAGTGCCTGGACACGCTGAATATGATAAGGATATAATTGCTGTTCCTTTAAAATTCTGTAAACGGTCATGTGACTCACATTTAAAGTTTGACTAATTTTTCTTGTACTTGTCTCTGGATGTTCACTAATTTCTTCGAGAACCGCCTCCTCCATTTCCACAGTTCTTGTAGTCCGTGGCCGTCCTACTGCAGAATTTCTTTCAAAGCTTCCAGATTCGGGAAGTCGCCGGAAAAGATTCGCAGATTTCGCTGCACAAGGAGTGATGCGTTGGGGATACCTTTCCTGTTAGATGCGTCTGGCCTCGGTTGAATTTCCGCCAGCCAAGCCGTATGCAAAAACCATATCAGCCATTTCAGCATTCGTAAAGTCGGGCATGGTACCGAAAAATCACTTTATAAACTCCAAACTGTGAATTTGTCAATGAATAGTTAAAAATGTGACAGCGAACTTCTATTTTTATAAACGAACGTTCATAGCCTACTCGATTTAATTCACTTAATTTGCAAGCGGAGAGTGACAAAAATTATTGAAATCAAATTTGGCTATACTGATTAAGCAGTTTGATAATGCTCAGTTTTGAAGAAGTCTGTCCGGGTATACTGCGTATAAAGTTTGATGAAAATAACTAAAATTGCAAAAAACTTATGACAAAAACCAACCATGTTTTGAAAAATTTCGACAATCTATATCTCGAAAACAAATCATTTTTCGATAAACATTTCATAGGAAAAAAGTAGTTTATTTTGACGAGACCTACCACATACTTAGTTTTTGTAATGTTCTCAGCAACTTCACTTAGTGCCCTAGGAGCTAAGTAACATGCATCGATATAGAAAATTGTAAATATCTCGAAAACGATCACCTCCAGCGTTGTTGAGGAAGTGTACCTTTTTTACTTGGAAAAGGTGTGGGAATAAGGTTTTTTCATGAAAAGTACCAAAAGTTCACTGTCGAAAATGTTAGGGCAATTTGAAATAAATAATGACAGCGTATGCAGCGCCCTCTAGATGTTACATGAAAATTAATACGAAATTATGATTTCCTACGTCAAAAAAACCCCGGGTACCAAATTTCGTGCAAATAACTTATTTTTTGCAAAAGTTTTTTTTAAAAGGCGAACAAAAAAATTCAATTTCAACACCCTGTTTTTCCCGAAACGAGCATTTACGGACACAAGTTTATATAGACTTTTTTCTTAAAATTGTCTCAGGAATACGTCACTGAATATTTCATTGTACTTATGTTACACCCTGTATAACATACACATACGTTTATTGAATTTGGATACTTCTGATCGGGATAAAATTAGAACGATTGAAAGTTTACTGTGAAATATGTGTGTAGTAGCTCGATTATGAGCACGCACTATCTGAATACTCTTTATTCAAGGTAAAGATTATAATTTTGGAAATAACTCGCCTCTGAAATCATATACTTGAATCCCTCATTTTTTAAACAATCTGGTTACTTGAAACCAATACTTACGTAATAAATTACTGATTTTGATGCAGTACTGACGCCAAATAAATCTTTATTGAATGTTTCGTTCATTTCTCTAATAATGGGAACCCAGCATATTCCTGTAAATATGGCGGCTTTTGGAAAATATAACTTTGAAGTGGCAGAAACTGAAAATATACCACTCCAAAGTTCCTCTCATCATAAAGGGGCCAGTGAAACTAACTTATTACCTTTTCCACCACTAGAAAATGGTGCCCACGTCGTATGGATTTATGCAGCTCCAATTAACAATTATCAAGTATCAAGTGACAATTATCAATTAACAAGAAATGAAAATGATGGCATACATGCAAACCCAATTAATAATTGAGGTATGAATATTAAGCCGCAGACAAGTCAGATATCTGAATTTGAATTATAATTTTTATACAAAATCAAGAAAAATGTTCATTGAAAATGCATAACTCATTTCATTTTGAACAAAAATCATTCACGTTTCACCTTACAGCTAAAACGAACTTTTTGTAAGTCATAATAAAATAATTTGAGAAAAGTTAGGTTAGCTGTCGTCATCGCGCGGACCAATCCACGGTCACTTGATGGTGAATTTTAAAGGTAATTGTAGTGACTTTCATTGAATGCAAACTGTGGAAATCACTTATGGAGATAGCAAGAACGTCATCATCTCATATCACAATCAAGTGCCGGCCACATTGAAGATTTGATGGAAGTTACTAAAACGTCACCGAAACTATCATACTCTATTGAAAGTGATTGTGACTTCCAAGTGATATTTAAGTGGTACAGGATGGTTATCTCAACGGTTATTATCTGCTTTCAAGTTTGAAAACCTTTAGGGTGATTCTGCTTGGTGGCCATAATGTTTTACACACTCCAATTGACACTAACAACTTATAGAACTGTGGAGTGGCTACCATAGATGGGAATTACGTGACTACAAATATGCAAATATAAAATTATAGTTATTCTTACTGTATAGTGGTAGATTTAGTGTTGATTACGTAATAACCACTGGGTCGACGTTGCAGTATCAGTTTCCGTCACTATGATGCTGCTTGGGTTGTTTTCTGTTATATCTGCTACAAAAAATATGTCTTTATTTTTATCGTAGATTTTTCAATTTTCAGAATTTAATATTCAATTGTGAATGTTTCCCTTTCCAATCTCAATAAGTTTTGTAATACTAGAAAAATATATAGAAGAAAAAGG
The DNA here is from genome assembly GCA_018342105.1 of Gonioctena quinquepunctata. NCBI lineage: Eukaryota > Metazoa > Arthropoda > Insecta > Coleoptera > Chrysomelidae > Gonioctena > Gonioctena quinquepunctata. Next base: position 319,421 of record JAFIRS010001435.1, on the reverse strand, counting down.
CTATATTGCATCTATGTATACGGACAGAAGAAAGTGTGTCTATTATCCGAACTGCTGCGAATCATTTAATTCCAAATTGTATTCCTCCTTTTACTCTACGCATCTTTTATTATACCCTAATGTCCTAAAATAAATATAAATTATCTAAAAACAATTTTATAGGTATTAAAAGTCAAAAACGGCATATAAACAACGGAAATACATTTAAATCATGGAATTATTTATTTCTACGAGTATCGTAAATAATACTTTCATCTTTAATGATTACTCGACGCCGCCATTTCATCGTGACTATAAATTCTCAATTCCAGATAACCAAATGTTTTAATAAATATATATTATTTTATATAAAAAAAAATGATGTGATGTAAAATTTCATATATTTTTTGCAATATACATGCTAGACGAATGAGGTGCAATTCACATCTGGCAGCCCCTAACTTTTATGTATATTGCAGAAAATATATGAAATTTTACATCAAATCACTCTTTTTCCTTTTTTAATAAGGAAAACGAAATGTTGTAGCAAAAACCTTGCGAATAAAAAAGTTACAATGCATTACTCATTATCTTATTCCTCACTGGATGTGATGGCAACATTAATGATGAAGGAATGTATGTTTTTTAAACATCTCAATTAAGTCATATACATTTGGAGTAATTTTGGCTGCTTCCTCTCTGATTCTATCAATAACATTGGTGTGCCATTCCGTGTTCTTACCTCCCTTTTGAGGTTAATCTAAATTAGTTCTATAGGATTGAAGATACAATAGTAAGGAGGTACACGAAAACTTGTCCATATTGTTTGTCCAACAACTACATAGTTTGGTTTCGAATTAAAACCTTTCAACGGGGCAACTAGGTGTTTTTTATTAGACTTAGGTGGATACTGAACACCCATGCTGTCATCTACAATGACCTTTTTTATCTAATGCTTTTGAAATTTCCTGGGTTTGTCATGAATGATAAAGAGCGTTGTCCATTACAATAACGGTATTTGGAGAAATATTTGAAATTACTGTTTCTCCAAACCATTTTTAGCCGATAAAAGTAAGGAGTCTTTAGCAAAATCCAGTTCACTTTCAGCGTGCACAATCATAACACGCTTACATTTACTTGGTAGTGAATTTAGTGGACATCGATTAGTGGCATCGCTACAACCATTTTGGATAACATCATGTGTATCATAATGCCGCCATACACGATGCAGTTTACCGGAAGGCAAACCCGAAGGCAAACCGTATCGTTAGTGGTCATATTGGCCGGAAGGCCCAGCCTGAACTCTCGGCCTCCTAAAAGCTGCGAGGCTTGAAGTTGCCTTCCTGCTATGCTTTCCGCCTGCTAGTCGAAACGTGTATGTGTGACAACGTGGATACATGCCGAGAGTTTCTGTGAGATGGAGAGCAGTTCAGTTTTAGGGCCCTATGAAGTAACCTAAAAAATGGGTGATATGAAAACGTGGTCTCACGACTTTATAGAAGAATGTATTCAGCTATATCCTCCTCAGACCCACGTACACATATGTGTTCAAATTATCTAAAATTGATCTAGCCTGTACAGCATTTTAAATTTGAAATTTGGCGCGCTCACTATCATCATTGGACATGTTAATATCAGCCACACAGAGGAAAATAGTTCAGTTATGAACTGCAGTCTCACTAGTACAGATGAAAGCTAGGGGTTTTGGGGTTATCTGAAAAATGACATCTAAATGAGGTAAATAAGTTTATATTTTTTTAACGTAAGGTGATCAAGTGAATCTATTGCATTGATTAGTTAGTTAAATGATGTAAATAACATACCTAAGTCATATTTTATTTTTAGGTGAGACTGTTTCGGAGATCTTGAATAATAGAACAATTTGTACACAAATGTGGATGTTAGGTCTAATCATTAACCCTACTAATTTTGTATTTGTACTGTTAAGCCACGTAATTACAGAGAAACTTTCTGCCCCGCAAAACAGCGTAATATTCTCAAAACAATATCGTGATGGCCAGAAGAGGTTCAATAAGGTTCACCATGTTTGACTGAAAGAGCTGATAAGCATACGCTCGTTAAATCATACGTTGTTATTGGAAGACAATTAAAATGCATTTAAAAATAATTATCAAGAAGTAACCCTTGTATACCGGATGCATAAATAATTCCTCTAGGAGAGTATTGATTGCTACTTGTTACATTCACAGCGAGATAAGGAAATCAGTTTCAATATCAACCCAAAACAACGTCGTAAATTTGACACACGTCCAACGTCGATAAACACAGGGCACCTAAAGAACATATATCATTACCCGAAAAAGACATTAAAAACTCGATAACGCGAGCATCACCAACCCGCATCATTAATGGAATTAAACAAACTCATAATTCACAAGTCGACCCGTCTAGACCTCATAAAAATGGTCATTATTTCAGCGAAAACTCAGACAGCCCATCATAAATACATGTCATTCGGTAAAATTTTACCCATTAGTATTATAGATAAGAACCGCGACTTATTCATGAATATATCAGACAAACAAGGCCCTTATCAGTTTTATGAGCCACCTCTTTATCGGCTTTTACCAACCAATTAACGGAAAGAAAAACAATGGGAGTACCTAAATCCCGCCCTCAGCTACTATGTCGAAGATCGTATAAAAGACACCGGACACCGAAAGAGTTAAGTCAGTTCAAAACGTTATTCTGTTCAGTAATCACTTATATTAGACGAAAAGATTTCGAGAACATGTCATTCTCAAAAGTGAGGTATAAAAGTCAGTCGAATTACAGTATCTTACAATAATACGGAGAGTTTCCCAATCAGTGTAGTGAACTTCAGAAAACATAGAAACTCAGCCAAGTCAAATCAAGTATTGAAGCTCCTAGTAAAACACGAGTGAACAGTATAGTTTTCCACAAATTATCTATTTGTAACGCTTCCAGAACAGAATAATACAACGGAGTCCGTAATTTCAATGGTTCACGATCACTTAGAAAACCTTACGTATACGAATATACTGGGCGAATAAAATAGAATAACAACTTGACGCGATATTACTAGATATAATAACAGAACTAATTGTCGTTTAAAAACTACCCAGTGCATAAGGGTGAAACAGGGTGAGTCTAATGTTTGTTTTCTGTATTTATGTTTATGGTAAACCCAACCTATTGAAATGTGTATGTGTCTGTAAAGTTTTCCATAGTTTTCAAGATTACAAAGATCTCAAAAGAGAATTTATTCTAGCCGTTGTGGAAATTGATTTCAAGATTGTTCTTTTAGTAAAATCATTGCTATTTGTAGCCAACTGCAAAATCATCTGCCAATAAGCTACACTCGTTTTCATTGTACGAATATTGTTGATTATCATTCGTCCATAGAACGATTGAGATAATTGTGGCTATTTTTATTAAATATATGTGTACATTCTTAACATTTTATGAGTGCATTATTATTTTGTTTAAGCATTGTTTTGTTCGAATCCTTCTGAACGGTAGTACTTCCTGAATAAACAACCCATGTTCCAGTATTTGGGAGAAATGAGAATTGATCTGAGCCGCTCCAGAAAACATAGTTTCAGTTCGACCATCTTCAGATAGTCGATGCTCTCAATACTGTTTTTCCAATCTAACGAATAATGTCGTATTACAGGTGTGGTGTGGTGTCACAACACCCGTAGCCCAACCATTAACAGTACACATTTGTGAACAATCGGTATCAAAATATATAAACGAAGAACTTCTAACAGGAAAAGGATCTGAAACCGGAGGAGAACCTGGAACCGGACGAGAACCTGAAACCGAGAGGAACTTGAAACTGAAGAAGAACCAGGAAGAATTTGAAATCGAAGACACTTCATCGAGTAATGGAGAAACATGTTCACTCTCACTGACAGCTCAATAATTCGACCAAGTTCAAGCGGAACTTATAGAAGTGGAGATCAATCTCGTGGAAGATCTAGAGGTAGAAGTATAAGAACTAGGGGTATGGGTACAAGGCTTAAAAGGTAGGGTGAAAAAACTAGAGGAAGGAGAGCACATAACATAGGTGTAGGTACAAGAACTAGAAGACCTCAGAGCATGAGAGGGTCATGATGACTGAGTGAAAGAAACCAATTCTTGCCAGTTTTTCCTCCCTATGAACCAGCGGAAAATCAAAATCTCAATTTTAACGCCTATTGAATATTTCCTCAATTTAATGATTATTTCTTTATGCTGATTACTGAAGAGACTAATGGCACATTTTAATTTGAACTGAATTTTAAAAGAAAATTACTTTGAATATATCACAAGCATATACTTCATTATTATTCTTCAATGTAATTTTCAATGTAATTATTACATGAATAACAACAAAATTATCATTCGACGTTCTCAAATATTAGACATAATTTATCTTCCACTATTGTCAACTTCAAAAGGAATGTCATTTATATTATACAAACAAGATCAGAAAGAGTAATGAATACTTGTGTATAGTTCATCAACACCGCACAAAATCCGATAATACGTGAAAAAATAAAGATGCTCTATAACACAAGATATACTTATATATACTAAAACTAGATGCGCCTCGGTATTGTTACTAAGATGTCTGGTGAATGGTGAATGAGCTGATTCGATATTGTTTGGATTTTCGAGGGACACCACCTGCTACTTCAACAGAGCTTCTCTCTGTGGTAGATGGCCTCCATAAATGTTTGTTTATGCTTATATTCTCGCTTAATGTCAAAACTTAATTTCTGACACCTGCAGCATCTTATATGAAATTATTTTCAGTGTCTTGTCGGTATCTATGCGTTTTCCATCTCTTTGATTTGAAATCTTGCTTAGCTTATCCCCAGTTGTTTTAAAAAATCACTCGTTCATCAGTTCATTAGTGCGTGAGGAATTGTTATTTTTAGGTAGTGTAGTATGTAAAGATGCTTTTTTGTAGAATGGGCCGCAGATTCGAATATTTAATAATAATAATAATAAAGCGGCTTTTTCCTCATTTCAAATTCTACACATAACAAAGGAAAAATACAACAGTATTAATTAATAGAGAGAAGGTGAACGATGAGAAGGCGTAGTGTCAGCTATAGCTGTTTTTCAACCCGACCACAAAAAAGATGAAAAAAAAATAAATTTCACTTTCACTTGTATTCAGTACCAAAAGCAAGTACAAATCTTGACGAATTGACTAATAATGGTATTTCAATAGTTCATAATATTGTATGCATTGAATTTTATATTTTTCAATTTAATGACAATTTCTTTCCAATTCTCCGTCTATCAAAAGGCGAGTTAACCTCAAATTCAAATGGTGATGTTCAGGGGCTCTAATTCTAGCTTTGCTATTGGTGAAGTTTGACAGATGTCTCTTTTTCAACCAATACGAAGCTAGAAAGAACCCCGAACAGTTCGTCTCAAAAAAAGGAGAGGAAATAAATATACCCTGTTACTGAATTGAAACTAAAACCAAATTGGCGCCATCTGACACGCTAGTAATCGCTATTATCAATAGGCCAAGTATCGCCAAGTCGATCCCAAATTTCTACAGGTATAAGTGCAAGCACCAGGGTTTTAGACATCTTAATTTGTACCCTCAATCTGCAATCGATTAACGTGGACTCCATCGTCATTGGTCATTCTAAATGAAATATGCCTCGACCAATAAAACTGTGTATGTACCAAGAGAAAAGGTAATTCAGCGTGGCTATAGTATTATATTTGCCGCTGGCTAGAAATCAATTTTCATTATTTCGCAGACGGAAGTCCAAATGACGTAAATTTTACCTACTGTAACGAAGCATTTTTTCCAAGTTCCGTTCCTAAGAACGGCTAACCAAAGTAACTTTGGTACTTCCCTGCCTAATTGGGGAGTTTAACAGTAATTATGGATTGGCAACAAAATAATCCCCGTTTAGAAAATAAGTGTAAATATACAAAGCTACTGGATCGATCACAAAAGTTTTAATGCCCTTTTGCACTGTACAAAAAGACTAAAATACTTTTCTGACTGTGTTTACCATGAGAGTACAAAAAGGTAGATTCATATGAGTAAAAACGTAGTATGCTTTTCATAAGGGCTAAAATACTTTTCTGACTGTGTTTACCATGAGGGGACAAAGATAAGCTGCTTTTGGTCCAATTCTTATGTAAATAAGACAAAAGAGGGTTTTTCTATACGGTTTTTTGGTGGATATTTCTTTTAAATCCGTTGGATTTAAAGCCGAGATTCAATTAGGATCGCTTTTACTTCCGTGTCGAGCACAAGCTTTTTTACTCCCGTCCGGGAGCAAGCCCGTTGCTTTCGTTCCGAGAACAAGTGATTGATATCGTTCTGCGAGTAAAAAAAAATGTTTTCCGAAAAGCATAAGTATTCATGCAAAAGCTTTGTTTAAGTAGTGAGGTAACCGTAATGGAACATTGGGATAATTTGTAGATTTGATTGTGTCATTATGACAACTTCCAACAATTGCCCTGTTCTATATAATTTCCCAATGTATTTGATAGCAGTTTGAGTTTATCAGTTTGGCGAAACGCCTATTTGATTTCATTTCGTGCAGTGTAAAATTGCATTAAAGTACGATTATTCAGCTGTGGAAATAATTCAATCGCACAAATTAAACTATGCCAGTGCCGTGACTTTCACGATAAATCAAGTTATGCATTATTTGTTATTTCGGATTGATTTATGAGGGTATTTTGTAATAATTACTGTAAATTTGCACTTTCGGCTGTTACAGGTATTGGAGTGTGGGAATAATTCATATAAGTTTGGTATTGCATTGTTCGTAGTATATAAACTGATGTATCACATATAGCTCGTTATTCTTGTGTGAGACCCATTGAATGAGTTCGGTGATTCGCGGTTGTCCATCAAAACTCTGGGTTTAAGTCCGGGTTGAGATTGGAGTATTCTTTTTTTTCGTAAATATGTCAGTTTTCACGGAAGCTCGAACTCTGGCATTGACCGAGTGACAGCAATCCCGGAAAATAATTCAGAAATTAAATTATCATCCTGATACTTGTACAGCAAAAAATCTAATATTTCGATAAAATTATTATATTGGAGATATCATAAGCGTTGGTAATAAAATCTTAACTTAACTGACTAAGTTAACGTTTCGATAAAATTATACCATCAATTGTCTGAATATAATATGTTATTGAAGTTCTGATAAACGTTTCTAATGAATTTAAAATTGTAAAATTGACAACGTTACTATTTAAATAAAATTGTTATATTGTGGTTACTTTTGAAAGCTTCTATGGAAAGTACCTCCCCTTTGCAACATATCAACTATAGAATCCAAACAGGGTTTAAGTAAATATAACGACAGTTCTGTCTGACTGTCTGTTCGATCAAAAGCAACCGAAATCCAGTCCCAAGGGCTGTAATTAAAGCCTACAGACCTTTGGAGATTCCAATTAAGTCAAAGACCAGACCCCTGGACATTCCTATCTCCATCTGTTGCTGGTAATGGAGTAAACCACTATAAAATCTGGTGCCCTGGTAAAATTGAGTTTGAAAAGTGTATGGGCGTCATAAATAAAGTAACGATTTCACTACCATAATGTAGACTTCATAACACAAAACTTTCTTCAGTTTTGAATTAAACCCATGGAAGAAAAAAAACACTACATGACTAAAAAAATTAAAAATTCAGGAGAGTTCTCAAAGTTTGGAAAATTATTTCCTAGTACGCACCTACCTCTGGGAAGTAACACTCGAGCAAAATTTAATTATTCTATCGAATTCTCGAAGAAAATCTAATGAAATTGAAAGGATTTCCCGTCTTTTGAAAAATAATCTGAATCATAGATAAATAGTATTGATATCTCAGGGGGAAGTTTTAACCATAAGGTTTGTGAATTTCGGAAAATATATCCTCAGTACCCACCTACCCTGTGATTGTATTATTTGATATTATATCTGAAGAAAGTTTGTCAAAAATGTTCATGCATATCGAGAAGGTAATAACTATTTGATCCAAATTGCAGCCAGTTGAAAGCGAATTGAATTTTTTTAACTGTGATATTTTTTTGATAGGATTTAGGTTACTCATGACAACCAACAACGATTTTATCCTAATTGGTTTTATTATGATGATATAACTATCAGAATCAGTCCGACAAACTCCGTATGCCGATTCCTAAAATGTCCTAAAATGCATCCTCTCTGAAATATAGGGTGTCGAAAGTACGAAAAAAATTAGGATTTCCACATTTTTCTTCAAAACTACCGCATAAAAACAAATCAAATTTGGTTTACTATCCAACCCATTAATGCCCAGTGGGTCGTTAATGACCCAACATAAATTTGCCAATGACGTATTCTTGCAGTGGTTTCGTGCTTTCACGATCTTAGTCGGCACATTATTTGAGTAAGTTAACGTAAGTCGGGCTGTCGGTATGAATTGATTCCAATATACGTATCGGAAACAATTTATCTAGGGTATAGACAGAAATATACAGGAGCAACAAGGAACGCAATGATATGATAATACCACATAAACAAGAGAGACGCACTGCTGTGCGCCACTCCTGTTACCCCACCCGACGCATTAACTGACCACGTGACAATGCGACACAGCGCACAGCGACTCGACTCATTCTTGCCGAGCCGTGGTTGCGAAAACAAAAGACCGTGACAATTATCACCTTTTGAAACATGCCGCCTATTTACACAACCGCAGAGAAAGTACAGATCGTTAAGTGGTACTTTGGGGGTAATTCTGTACAAGATACTAGAAATCTATTCATAGTGGCTTTTGCAGATAGACCTGTACCTACGGAAACGACTGTCCTTCCAATTATTAATAAATTTCAGAATTTTGGGTATGTGGCAGCACATTGCAAAACATGTTGTCCCACAAATCCACCACCGCATCCTAGACAGATACCCGAGGAACGGGAAATAAGAGAAACACAAGTGTGTGCATTGGCAGAAACGACACCTTGTTCGAGTAGACAGATCGCCGACGAAGTGAATTCAAATGAAAGAACTGTAAGGAATATTTTGAAGAGAAACGGTTATAATTTTTTCAAAGTCAAGACACACAAGAAATTTTGCCTGGAGACCATTTCAGACGTATGGAGTTTTGTGAAACGATGGTCGAAAAATGCAATAGGGCATTTCGTGTATATGATGACTTCCTAAAAAAGGTGTTATTTACCGATGAATCGTCCTTCTCAATTGAGTATTGCTGTGAGGACACAGTACCCAAGCAAATTAAATGTGTGGACGGGACTTTTGAGCGATCAAGTCATAGGTCCATTTTTTATTGAAGGGAATTCAAATGCAGCAAAATATTTGCAACTTTTGCAAAATTAAATCATTCCTGCAGTTCGCGCTCTTCCGATTGACTTTAACGACGTGTGGTTTCAACAAGATGTTGTCCTGCCCACAATGCAGGCACGGTGGTTACATTTTTGAATCAATTATTTCCCGATCGGTTTATTTGTACGCGAGGTACAATCAACTGGCCACCTCGATCACCAGATGTAGCACCTCTCGATTTTTATTTCTGGGGCATGCTTAAATCGGAGGTATATCGGCATGAGTGCGAACATGCCACCAATTTAGATGAACTGGGGGCAAAAATCATTCAGGTGTGCTCAGGTAACACCAGTTACCCTTGCGGCTACCAGAACAGAATTGTACAATAGATTCGGCTATTGTTTGGCCCAAAATGGTGGTTTGTTCGAACATTTGATAAAATAATTCTGTACACAAAATATTTAATTTGGTTTGTCTTTTCTTGTAAATATTTTTTTTCTCTCCATTCAAGAAATAATTGTTTTTCTGTTAGAAATAATTGTTTTGTTTTCATTGTCTTACAGAAATATCGTTCGCTATTGTTTATGTTTAAGAATTTTCTTTTGTTTTCGCGGCCACCACGGCACCAAAGATATTTTGATCTACCTGTCGTCCGACAAATTAAATTGAATCAATGATTCAGTTTGATTTGTTCAAATTATTTGATCTGAAATTATTGTCAATAATTCTTCTTCATTGCAGCGCACACATTCTCCCGACTGCTGCTGGTATGATACTGACGTCCTGAGCTGACCGCCCTGACTCTCCTATCTCTGTGTCGTGACGTCGATATCCCTTCCTCGAGCGAGTCGAGGAGAAATTGTAATGCTCTCTCAACATATATTCTTTAAAATTTTTCTTGTTTCTGCTGTCGTGGAACACTCAACACTTCATGAGCGGTAAGTACAACCCTTCATTTTCAATCAGAATATGCGATATAATGTGTTTATTATTCAATCAGGCGTAACTCCAAATCTAGATGGCTCGTTAACGACCCATTGGGCTTCATTATTTCAGGAAACGTCCTCTTTTCACCACAAAACTATTAGAATTAGATGAAAATATAGATGGAGGAAGATGATTTACCACTGTCAACATTCACAAAGGTCGACTCTGTGACGTGCATATGGAGAAAAGGGAACCTTGATGCCTTGACACAAAAAAAATCCCCATCTCTTGCCTCCAAAGTGACCCATTAGATTTTTTCCGTTGATGCTTACCTCAACAATCATAAAAATGATAGTGGATAATACTAACATGTATGCAGCAAAATGAAATAAGCAACATTTTGGCTTGTCATTGGATGAATTATATGTTTTCATTGGAATCCTTTTGGTAAGTGGTTATGTTCCTTTGCAACGCGGACGCATGTAGTGGAAAGAAAGTGAAGACGTTCATAATGTATTGGTCTCCAATTTGATGAGAAAAAACCGTTTAGGGGAAATTTCTTTCAATCTAAATGTTTGTGATAATCGAAATATCTCTGAGAATGATACAGTGGGTGAGGTTCGTCTTCTGAAAGACTCAGTAAATAAGCAATTTCTGACGTTTGCTCCAATAGAATCTAACCTATCCATTGATGAATCTACTAATGCATATATTCTGGCTCGTCAATATGGTTGTAAATAAGATAATCTGGAATTCAGAAGAGAGGTTGCAAAGTCACTTTTGACCAAATACGGTAAAAAACTGAGAAGTCAGGATAAAAAAAGCCTCAAATTAGGTATCCACTGCTAGCTCTGACAAATGTTTTTTGAACTATCATGCTCAATAATGATAATTAACTGTATATTATATGAATGTTCGATGTGTTTTCAGAATAAAATTACATTTTGAAAGTTTCTGTTTTTGTTCTCCTGAAACCCGATGGGTCCATAACGACCCAGCCTATATTTAAAAAAAAATGTGACCTAACTTTTTTTAATTATTTTTTTTACCAATATAAGTACTGAAAGATTCCATTCTGTGAATAAGAACTTATTACCTAGTCATTCACAATTGTGGGCATTAATAGGTTAAGATTAATTAATGTGATAATTCGAAGTTTTTGTTTTTATATTTAGTGAAGCAGTGGCGTAGTTACGGTCGTTTTTAGCCATATTTTCGTTCATATTTTTTTAAGTAGGTGAATGAACGAATTAGTGTTTGACAACATTTAGGCCCATCGATACTCAACCCAAAAGTCATGACATTATATATGCCTAAAAGTACAGGTTTATGAGATATTTGCGAAAAACTAAATATATGTAGTGATTAAGTATTGAGTAGAGACATGATTTCCTCTGTCCTATAATCGCATAATGCTTATTTCTTACAGCATACTGAAATATTTTTCAACCTCCTGAATATTTTTGAATGTTGCGAGAATGGAAAACATAGTCAGAATAAAACCGACAAACACCGTATTTTTATTTACCATATTATTTCGAAGTGAACAATTCCGTCAAGGCTTGTTCGAAAGAACATTTATTCTTGAACACGCATACATGAAACGAATTGAAATGGTGGCCCAATTGCTTTGAATGTAATTAAAGTCTATATGTTCTGTACGCAATAAACCAGTCACCCGTTATTACTATGAAAGTAGATATGCATACCTACACAATAATTGTGTTTTTTTATATTTTCCTTGATTAATCAATCAGAAAAAAGTTCTGAACATTATACTCCAACGTAGAATTAAGGGGATATCTTCAGTTATTCGCAAATATTATTTCAAACCTTAACTCTCATAGATCCACAACGAACGGCCCTCAGCTACAAAGGAATGCATCAGTATGGTATACCGATGGTTTCAAAATGGACGAAAGGGCTGGAGTGGGGAAGTAATGGGTCTGAGTTTCAGGCTCTCAAAATCCCTAGGCAAAGCCCCAACAATTTTTCAAGCAGAAACCCATGCTATAGAAATTTACGCCCAAGAATGCCTTGAAAGCGGCTTCAGGGGGGAGGGGCAAAGATCTATATCCTATCAGACAGCTAAGCAGCACTATAAGCTATAAAGTCACACACTTGTGAGTCTAGACTGACTTGGGACTGCAAACTCTCCCTAAGACAACTGGCTACGAACAATCAGGTTACTTTTATATGGGTGCCACAAGGAAATCAAAGGCAATGAAGAAGCGGACAGCATTGCCAAGGAGAGCGCAAACATTCAATTTTCTGGTCCGGAACCCTTTTGTGGTCTTTCCAAAGCCCACATCAACAAAGTGTTTCGGCGCTGGGAAGCTGACCAAATTAAATCTCACTGGAATGAGGTTCCGGGACAAAGACAAGCGAAAAGGCTTCTGAGCCCATAGCCAAAGAAAGCTGAACAGCTTCTCGAGTTGGATAAGAAAGACTTTTTAACAAAAAATTAAACCATCGAAATACGGAACTGAAAAGTAAAAAATAAAATAAACTTTCTTGGTCTCAATAACTAAGATCCTAAACTAATGTAAGTAACTAATTTTGAGTCGGCGCCAAATTAACAAGCAAATTAATCAGGTAAGGCGTAAAATGATGGCATCGAGTTGCACGGTGACATTTTGATAATTTTTTTGAAGTAATTTAATGATCTTCGTTGATTGTTCGTTTGGCGCCGACTCGAAATTAGTTACTCACATTAGTTCAGGAGCTTAGTTATTGAGACTAAAAAAGTTTATTTTATTTTTTACTTTTCAGTTCCGTATTTCGTCGGTTAAATTTTTTGTTAAAAAGTTTTTATTTTTAAATTTTTTGTGGCTGAAATCTACTAATTACTACCTACTTGTTTTTTTATTACTCCCAAAATACTTACCCACCTTACTTCAACTTTTACCAGTTAAATAATATGATTATCTACTTTTACTATTTGTTGTAATATAAATTATTTTTATTGTTCTGGTTAGTTTATTTCATTACTTTGTATATCATTCCATCCTTTCATAGAATATAATGATTGTGACGGATGTAGGAGAACAAAAATAATGACAATAGCGATCTGTCATTGTCAACTACATATGTATGCCAATGTCCACAAGTCAATCAATTATCCCCTATTTTTCTACCCGTAAGGGTGGATAGCTCCATTCGAAATATCCAAATATGATCAATTATCTAATAAAAAAAGAATCATCCAAATCGAAGAACCCAGTACAAAGTTATGCCTGATAGAATCGGTTAACGGACCAGAATTCAGAGGGTGAGTCATCAATATTTTTCATTTTGCTACCCGTAGGGGTGGATTTCATTTTTTAAATTCGAATCGGACCAACTTCGGAGTACACCCTATCCACTGAAGAGAGAATTATCGGAATCGGACGTCTCAGTAAAAAGTTATACGTGGTCATACATAAAAAAATATACGCGTCGACTAGAGAACCTCCTCCTTTTTGGTTCCCTCGGTTGAAAAAATGGATAGATTAGACAGTGAACTGTGCCGTTATTTCGAGAACTTCGCTGAAACTGCACCTACTTTGCGACTGCCAAGCGCTTTTTTGCAAAAGGCTTAAGTTCCTCGAGAGGGTTTCATTAACGCCCTCAGACATTAGGAACTCAGCTCCCAGGAAACTGATACGCTTCGGAGGGAGTCTTGGAATTTCGGTTCTTGAATAGATGAAGGGTAATATACAAAAGACCTCACAGGTCGAGCTACGGAGAGGCTGGAGAGCCATATCAACTCCCATACAATCTACAATCTAACTCTCATCTAATTGGAATGTTAAGAATTTTAATTAGCCTTATGATAACAAGTACCATTTTTTTCAGTTGCCCTGCCAAAAAATATATATGCGGGAGAGTATGGTCACATACTACCGTATCTACGATACTGCTTCATGAAAATTGAAAATTAAAATCATGTTATCACATTATTTAACCTCAAGTGGTCCACCAAGTTTATTTCTTTTATTCACGCGTATTCACGAAAAAAAAAAAAATTTAACCGGTTGTACTTCAGGGCATTCCCCTTCATATGAACTGCTCTCCTTGAAATAATATGGGGATTAAAAATACGAAGTTTCTCAGTCTTATTCTGACTCACCCGTATAATGTTTTCAATTCTCCCAATATTCAAAAATGTTCAGCCGGTTGAACAATATTTTTAGTTTTTCTCAAATATCTCATAGACCTCTACATTTAGGCACATGGAATGTTATGACTTTTGGGTTGGGTATAGCCTAACTGATGTCAAACACTTAATTCGTTCATTCACGTACCAAAAAAATATATGGAGGAAAATATGGCCACATACGACCGTAACTATGCCACTGCTTTAGTAAATATAAAAACAGAAACAACAAATCTTCGTATTAATTAACCTAAAATAGTATCATAGAACTCTAGAGCAATGGAGACCCTTAAAACTGTTTTTCCAAGGACAATACTTGACAGACAAACAGCAACATGTTTCTTGTGAGTTTTTATATAATTCATTTAATGATCATTTAACTTTACTCTATTTCTATTTTCTTGATTTTGTTTTACCTATAGTTAATAAATTTAACATAATTTTTCAAGGGGATTATCCAGTTACTCACACATTTTTTAAAGACATGTCGAGTTTCTTTCGGTCAATTTTAATTTGCTTAATGAAAAGTACTTATGTTGAGGCTACTGATCTCTCTTATTTGGATCCTAATGCCTCAATACACTACTTACCTCTTAACGAGATGTACTTAGGAGTGAATGTTGCAAAAAATTTGTATAAAATACAGGGAAGTCAAACAATTGTTCATGACTTTTTTAAACGATGTTAGCTTTTTTTCATTCATTTGAGTAACCAATTAAAATCTAGATTGCCTTTAGATAAAGAATTGTTTAAAGAACTACAATTCTTAGATCCTCAGGTAGTTGTATACCAAGAGTTTTCTAGTCTCATGAATCTTGTTTCAAAGTTTCCGAATCTAGTACCAGAAGGAGTTATTCAAGACATTGATCATTAATACAGAGAAATGAAACTAGATTTAGATGTATCTAACTTGCTTTCTAGCGGTAGCAGCAATATGAATAATTCCTTTAATTTTGAAGAATTTCGGCATAAAATAAGCTGTTTAAAGGACAATAATAATAAACTTAAATACAAAAATATTTGCAAATACGCAAAACAAATGCTTTCTTTACCAGTTTCGAATGTAAAATGTGAAAGGATATTTTCCGAATTTAATCGAGTTAGAACCGACGATCGAAACAAATTTTTTAATAAAAACGTTTCTGCTTTGATACATGCCAAAGAGGGTCTGAGGGAAGTTTAATTTTTTTTTCCTACGGTAGTTTTGAAATCCTATTTTTTTTCCTACTTTCGACACCCTGTATCTCAGAGAGGATGCATTTCAGGACATACGTTGATAGGAACTTTTCACCTCAAAATGAAGTAAGGAATCGGCATACGGAGTTTGTCGGTCTCATTCTGACTCAACCTGTATATCAACCAAGAACCTATTTCGTACCATTTTTGAATATTGCCAACCAGCCCTCTTTGATGCGCTGGGATGATGGCAACTAGGTAATAGATAACTTCCGACTATTTTCAATCATTTTATCTAAAAACAGTTTCACTCATAATTGAAATTGGTCCATCTGCTCCAAAGAACTCACGTTGCAGCGCTACCTGGTGAGGTGGCATGGTAACAACTATCTTTGAACCTGCTCTTAACAATTCCCCATTGTTCGAAAAAGTTTCAATAACACATTTCCATCTAAGAATTCGAATTGATAATTTTTGTCAGTTTGATTCAGAAATTCGAATTGGTGAGTGCAATATCTTGAGAAATGTTTTTCGAAAAATACGTGCATATTGAGAAGCGTAGAAACTATTCGATCCAACAGTCCCAAATTAGGTTGGGACATGATGTGAAAAATCAGTATAAAACCACTTTTATTAATCCCTAAAAACTATAATACCGTTGAAAAAAACTATTATCGCCATCAATTTTTCGTTAAAAATGACTTTAAAAATCGGTAAATTCTTCGCCCGCTCGGAGTGGCATTTCGGTAGCGTGACGTCACGATACTATTGGGACTCGGACCGGCCACACGCATCGTGTGGAAATGGCAGTCGATGAAGAAGAAAATGTCATTCAAAATGTTTCCTCTTTAGATTGTGTAGCTGTGAAAGGTAAAAATATAAGACGAATCCATAGCAATGGGAATAATATTATGAAAATCAAGAGAATCAGGATATTTTATAGATTTTTTCATTGGGAAAATCCCTGTTCGTTTGTGATGGAACTATGCAAAAATACATCAATACATCAAAAATTGAGTTATTTTCAATATTCGTAGAGTGTAGTACTTGGGAACTTACAACTAGAAATTTATTTCATTATTCTTTTTTTACGCTATCGGAAACCACCTGAAAATTCATAGAACTTTGTCAGTTACTTTTGTAGCAACATGTGTTGTAAACATACGATAGCTTTTTGATTGTGGTTATATGGCCGGAACGAAAAACCTGCCATTACCGAAGTACTGTGTTAGTGGAAAAAATCCGTATCTATAGTAGGAACAACTTGAAAATTCATAAAAGGAATTATGCCATATAATTCGATAAACGTGAATTTAGTCAACTTTTTTTAGCAATAGCAATAGGAATAAGAATAGCGATAAATGTAAGAATAATTATATACTAAAGCCATTTTATACAACGAATTTAGATTTAGCAATGTCTTTCAGAATGACAGGACAGGCATGAGAAGTGACAGTTCGCTCAGTTCTGTTCTGTAAATAACTTATTTGGCTATTTTCAATTTGAAATGTGTTTTGTTCATATTGCGATCATGGAAATGAACGAAAACGAAAGCATCTACGGTATTGCAAGTATGTCTCAGCAGTTTAATTGTGATTTAAAAATTGACATGTAACTATGGAACATGCATTCGTATGTCAGTTGTCATGACATGCCCATTATAGACAATATTTTAGCGATAGCCGTAAGATTCTGGAAGTTGGAATATTCAAGGTCGGTTTCTTAAAATTATTGTTAGTGCTAAAATTAAAATAATTCACTAAATGAAACTATTTGATCCAACAGTTTCAACTCCTAACGTTATCGCTATTACTATTGCAAAAAAAGTTGACTAAATCCACCTTGATTCTGCTGTTGTTTCTGCGCCATACCCAAACGATGCGAATAAATACTTTTTACGTGAAATTTTAGTGACAGCTCAGGAGAAACAAATTGAGATGCAGTTTACTCGATATTATTATAATAAAAAACTTTTTAACAAAAAATTAAACCGACGAAAAAATCAACTGAAAAGCAAAAAATAAAATAAATCTTCTTAGTCTAAATGATAATTGAGCTCCTAAACTAATGTGAGTAACTGATTTTGAGTCGGCGACAAACAAACAATTATCGAAGATCATTATATTACTTTGGAAGAAGTAATCAAAACGCAGCCGTGCATCTCTATACCATCATTTCACGCTTTACCTAATTCAATTGCTAGTTTGTTTGGCGCCGATTCAAAATCAGTTACTCACATTAGTTTAGGAGCTCAATTATCATTTAGACTAGGAAGATTTATTTTATTTTTTGCTTTTCAGTTGATTTTTTCGTCGGTTTAATTTTTTGATAAAAAGTTTTTATTTTTCAATTTTTTGTTGCTGAAATTTACTAATTACTACCTACTTAATTTTGGATTACTTCCAAAATACTTACTTACCTAGCTTACTTCAACTATTAACTATTAAATAATATGATTTTCTATTTTAACTATTCATTGTTATATAATATAAATTAATTCTGAAAGTTCTGGTTCGTTGATTTTATCACTTCGTATATAATTCCATCCTTTCATAGAATGTAATCATTTTGACGGATGTAGGAGGACCTGTCAATGTCAACTACATATGTGTGCCAATGTTCACAAGTGAAAAATCAATCATCCCCTATTTTTCTACCCGTAAGGGTGGGTAATCCCATTCGAAATCCAAATATGATCAACTATGAGGTATACCCTATCTGATAAAAAAAGAATCATCCAAATCGAAGATCCCAGTACAATGTTATGCCTGATAGAATCGGTTAACGGACCAGAATTCAGAGGGTGAGTGATCAATTTTCTTCATTTTGCTACCCTTAGGGGTGGATTTCACCTTTCAAATTCAAATGGGACCAACTTCGAAGTACATCCTATCCACTAAGAAAAGAATTATCGGAATCGGACGTCTCCGTAAAAACTTGTGCGTGATCATACATAAAAAAAAATAAAAAAAATTAAATATACGCGTCGACTAGAGAAACTCCTCCTTTTTGGTTTCGTCGGTTAATCAAAGAGCGTGAACTCATGTGTTTGTCTATTCATCAAATCGTGACAGAATTAAAAAAAAATTAATCAAACTTCCCTGATGAATTTATTATTTTCGCGACACTGTTTTGACACAAACATTGTGTTAATTAGCAGAACTTTGGAGTAGGTCTCAAAACGACTTTTTATTGTGGCATGAGTTGCGATATGGTCGAGTTACAGCCTAAAATTTGCATCAAGCTGCTCATTGTATACTACTACCAGGCATCTAAGACACTCATTATAAATGGTTATCCGATACCGAAATCATGGCCTATTGTTCGAGGTGTGAAATTCGGGCTGGGGATTCCATATAAATACTCATTGAAAATGTGGGGCAGAACATCTTTTCTCAATTTTCTTGAAGTACCCGTTAATGAATACTATATGTAGTTTTCCATATGATCCTTCAAAGTGAAATGATCCTCGCAGCAAAACAATTGTGTTTTTGTTGGTATGTACTTGCGACAAGCAACACAAAACCACTTTTTTCCCTTTTTTCTTCGAAGGGCACTCAAAAAAATAATTTGAATTCTTACAACCAGGCACATTACACCAAAGATAACTCGTTTTTAGAGTAGGTATTTTGAAAATTACAGTATGCATATCGATATCGACGCGAACAACACGTGCGGCAGCAACACGTGCTCGCTGCCTGCTGCAGAACAGTATTGTGACGTCACGCTCTCTCTCCTAGGTCATGGAGGCGATTTGAAACTCGGCGTATTCGAAACGCTGTAGCATTCTCAAAATTTGTTTCAGAAACGTAGGTTTTTTTTTAATAATAAAGTCGTATGCGTAAATTCCAAATATTCAATAAAACATGTCATGTCTGAACCTACCACCAGTTGAAAGTGTTTTTTTTCGTACTGTAATTTTTTGCGAGGATTTAGGTCACATACGACAACCAACGATTTGATTCGAATCGGTTTCATTTCGACGGTATACCTATATATAACCATGAACCTATTTCGTAATTTTTTTATTTATTTAAGAGAGACTTGAACCAGTGCTCTTTGATACGATGCGATGCTAGCAACTAGGTAATTGATAACTTATATTTTCAATCATTTGAGTTTTCACTCACAATACAAATTGTTCCGTCTGCTCAAAAAAACTCACGCTACAGCGCTACCTAGTGACGTAGAATGATTACAACTATGTTTGAACCTGCTCTTAACAATTCCCCATAATTAGAAAATGTTTCAACAAACTATTTTCATCTAAGAATTCGAATTGATAATTTTTGTTAATTTGATTCAGAATTTCGAATTGGTCAATTGTTGGCTAGGCAAATATCAATTTTCTCAGGATAATCTTCTGGCCCATAGAAGAGAATTCATTTAAAGTCCATCTATTCCAAAACTCGTAGTACTGTGCTCTCTGCTTCAACCCTCTCCAATCATTCAAATCCAAATCTTTTAAATTGGGCAATTTATTTCAAAAACTTGCGAATAAAGTGCTCCTTAAGACCCGAGAGTAATTACATATTACTTAGAATACGCTCAGAACCATATGGCTTGAAAAAAGTAACAACCAAATCGATGCACAGTTTCGAAATTTCAGCTAGAAAATAAACTCACGTACATTGTTTCGCGCCAAATTCATACATCTACTTTTTGCATCACAACAATCAATAACGTAGCTTTGCTATTTGCAGAATAAATTCATATCTTCAGGATCCATGACAAACGATCCATTCAAATATATGACCTTTGAAATTATTATACAATCCATATGTCATTCTTTTCGGAGTGTTGATATATTAGCAACATTGCTCCATTATAGAATTGACGTAGGTTACAATACTAACAACTCGGCGGGAATAAAAATCATTTCTCTGTTCTATTTCAGTGCAGATTTGACGTGAGATTCTCTAGCGGCACATACATAATGGGAAAACTATGCGAAATTTGCGTCAATGTGTCCATTCATTAATAGTTTTGCAATCGGCATGCCAAAAATTACCTGACTGAATAATTATCGTTATGTACTTGTTGGGAAATTCAGATTCTATGCGTGACATGAAATTGTTAATAACATGCTATGGATAGTTTATAAGTTGTTTCTCGTGGAAAGTTCAGTATCATTGTTTTTGGACTTATTATATAATTATAAAGAAACTAACTTATGTGTGGAAACCTCAAATTATGGAAAGGTCAGTAGGTCGACTTCCATTTATAATTCTCAATTTTCCAATTGTTCAGACACTATGAAGTTTAATACTTTTATAGGGATTTCGCTAATATGGTGGTAAACTCCTCTTATACTCCGGTAAGCGGAGCATCAAAATTATAAATTATTATTCACACAATTTGTAAATATAATATTTTGAGTATTTTATCTTTGCTATGAAATACTCTATAATGTAGATTCAGTCACAAAAATATGCACTAATTTTACAGAATATTATTTAAAACTGACCAAAAAATTCGTATTCTTCAAAAAGACAAATGAGTCTTGGTAATCAGCTTCAGCTCGGTCTATTAATATACAAAATTAGGTAGCAAATCGAAGCTGGATCTTCAACTTTAGTGACAACAAATAAAGACTTCCCCATCAGCAGCAATGCTCGTAAATATACTGAATCTGGGATTCGTGGCAAATTAAAATACTCCCCTGATTATTGTCCATTTATTCACACTTCACACAAAATTACACAATTCGGTATTCAATGACAATTGAATAAATCACAGTTCACCACTCAAATATCACGCACGATACAGTACTTGAATCACTTGTAACCTTCAATGAAAACAACTCCTAACTGAATGTCCTCCCACAATTGGCTCGGCTTTTTATATAAGGCTCATTATAGCATCCAGAAACTTCCGGCACCTGTTTTTCGAAGATTCACGATGCTCCCATTCGTGACGTGGATTAGATAGCAGTGGCGTATGGTATTTGTCTTCATAATACGCCCCCCTCCCCCTCTAGTTTGGATTGTCCCGATCAAAAGCAATATGTCCACCATGAAAGGGCTTCAGTCTCCCCAAATTTCTTAGTTCCAGGGCTGCGTTGGATCCTGCAAACTATGTCGTTGATCCTCTTCTTTAGCTGGTAGGGTCCTTCCCAAAACGGTATTAATTTGAAAGATACGCCTTTCTTCCTCTTGAATTAGCTTTCAAATCATAACGAGCTTTCATCCTATCCTGTCCTCGACAATATTAATCTCTTCCGAGCTGTGTCGCGGATTTTCAACATGATGTCCCTCAGTTTGTCTACATAGTCCAGCACCTCTATCTCTTGGTTGCTTGCTGTTCCGAACACCAAGTCACAGAGCAATCGAAGTTCCCTTCCGAAGATGATGCTACCCAGAGTAAGCTTGGTTGAATCACAGCTGAAGATACAGTTCGCTGACTTGGCGTCTGATGTCTGATTTGTATCCCTCGCGCATCGCGTGTTCTGTGTTACTAATACGGGCATTTTTCCGCGGCATGCGCGAGGGATACAAATCAGACGCCAAGTGAGCGAACTGTATCTTTAGCTATAAACTGTGGTTGAATCATGGTCAGCTGGTGTATGCCACTGGAAAAAGTGGAAGCTGTCTGTCCCAATTATTTTGATGTTTTTCCACAACCTTGGAAACATAATTATTCCATAGTTCGGTTGGATCTTTCGATCATGCCATCCGACTGAGGGGTGAAGTGCAGTAGTTCTGTTCTTGCTCATACTCATCAGATCATAAAGTTTCCTGAATAACTTTGACTCAAAATTCCTTCTCAGTCAGAATGTAGCTCCACTGGTGCTCCAAATCTTGAGGACATGTTGTTCACTATTGTGGATGCTTTCTGGTCTGGAATGGCATAGGCTTTTACCTATTTGCTGAAATAGTCCATAGCAACAAGGATATGTTTGTTGCCATCACACGTCGTTCAAAAGGAGCATTTACGTTGTATTTCTTAGATCGTCTCGACCCAGTAGAACCTTTGTCTGATCTTGTCCAAGGTCTCAGATGCCCTCATGATTTTCCTTCATGAATTTCTTTCAAAATTTCACATATTCTCTTCCTGGGAAAAACCAATTGGTAAATTGACTACCGCCCATCAGCTGACTCCCATTCCCATTCCACAACCAAAGAATCCTACTGTATTCACATTGCTTTGAAAATAGGATCTCTGACCGAAATATCTCATCAGGAGGATTCTACCAGTTTCGTTCTCTTCCCAACGTAGAAAGTCCCCAATGTTTGGATGATTCTTGGTCCCGTCTCATGTATGTGGTAGTCCAGTCGTCATCAGGTAAGAGTCTGATTCGTCTGATGTCGGCATCCTTCATGGGATCTTGTTTTTTGACTTTTGCTCAGATGCTTCAGAATTTTGGAATTTGGTCGTTCTAGGCGATGTTTGATATTGCGATGGTCCTGTTCATTTTTTCTCTGATGGGCGGATTATCAGAAGTTCTTTCGACCGTGTTGACTTGGATGCCCTGGGAGTTTGGCTCTCACTAGACCGCAGGCCTCCCGATGTATTGGCCAATACAGGTTCTTGGTATCTGTCCGAAAACTCAATCCCCGTCGGTAGGAACGTGGGGGTGCCCTCCAAGATGATGACGTACGTGGTGGCAACTTCATCCTGCAATCCTCCTGGAGGTGTCTGTTACTACGATAAATAAATCACAGTACACTAGTAAAATATCACGCATAACACTAACCTTCAATGAAAACGATTGGCTTGGCTTTTTATATAAGGCTCAATAGCATCCAGAAACTTTCGGCACCTCTGTGTCGAAGATTCACGATGTTCCTATCCGAGTTGCCAGCGATATGACGTCACCTCCCGTGGACTGAAATGCAGTGGCTCACGGTATGCATCTTTGTAAAATTACCTCAATATTTTTTGAATTAACGCGACCGATACTTCATGAAAACCCAAACAAAAGACCCCGACTTCACGGAAAGATTTTAACTAAATTGGGCTCACAAAGTTTCGCTATATGATAGCTTCTTCAGGTGAAGATAATACTTCACGAGTCGTGGTTTTGTTAACCCAATTTAATGAAAATCATTTAGTGAAGTGAGTGCTTGCTTTGCTTTTAACTATAATATTCAAAATACTGGCATATATTATAAAAGGGTTCTATTTCCAAATTCAAGTATTTTCCGAGCTATTTCTCACAATTCCAGGTGAGACTGTCTTCATAAATTACATCTGAAAAAATATGAAGGCAATGTGGATCTGGATATATTGAAGCTCAAAGGTGGCCGCTGTTTACTGGGAAAACGAGAGGCGAAGCTCTCGCCTATCATGCACGCTTGCACACAGCTTTAATCGCCTTATTTCGGGAATAAAACACCTACCAATATATATTTTTCCTTGTAATTTGTTGAAATGAAGACATTCATAACATATTTTCGAAAATATTGTGAATATTTTTTAAATAATGTGGATTTTCATTATTCTCTAACACTATGAAGGTGAAGCTGGGATCACAGAATGTTAGTATTTTTCTGGGAATATTTCTAAAAATATTGATTTAAAAAAAAATCGGAAAATACGAGTAATATGGAGTGAAACCAAAGATTGTAGACAAAAATCGAATGAAACCACAAAGTGGAAGAGTTCAAGAGTTGGAATACAACTGTTTTTAAAAAATGAGACTGGAGCGCTATTCTTGATATTATTCGCAACTCTGCCTATGCGCAGAGCTGCGAACGGTGTATTTGCGAATGCTTCCTAAAAATGCCATTCTTGATAACCCTTCGCAAAGTCCTGCGAACGTCATCATTCGCATGTTACAAAGGTCAGTCTATGGCCAGTAAATACTCACTCCGGGAGGCAAAAATCCGACAAGCTCCCAAAACCTATGGAATAAAAACTTTTTGGACGAAAGAAAATAAAAACCCATACTTTTACTTACTCTGCTTGTTATACTTGAGTCTGTAGGCCTCCTCCGAGGCCGCAATAAGGGAATTGTGTAACAATTAAGAATCTGCATAATTCTTTCGTGAGACTAAATATCTGTAAAAACTGAAGTTCACTCAAATCTTCAAAGGGGTCAACATTTTCGAGACGATTACGATCATTCATTTGTTCATTTACAATTTCTCAATTTTCCAATATGGCTATATACTGCAGATCATCTATACTAAAATTTCTTAAATATATTGTAGATCAATAGTATAACTTTTCTTCAAATACGGATTTTAATAATACTCTATTATCACATTCACAACATGAACTTAATAAACCTATTAAATATTTACTTCAAGATTTACATTCACTCTGACAATGACAGTGGCATTTGCGATCAACAAACTCCACTCGTATGATCGCACATCCTGCGGAATGGTCAAGAATACCAAAAGCAAATATAATTCGCAAAATCACGAGATGCGCACGACCTTGAAATATACGAATTGTCACGAATAGCGCCTCTGGTTATCAGGAAAATCGTCGGAGGACCCCCGTCAGGAACGAAGTTCAATACTATTTTTCTTCATCTTCGATATGGAGATTTATCATCACGTAAGGAAAAAGGGTTACGCTTCCTCCATGCGACTTTCTCTCTCTCTCTCTCTCTGTATATTTTCGTTATATTATATCAAATTGACGTACCACATATTCAGTGTCAACCATTAATCCAACTCCGGTATACAAAAAACATAGGAAATTATGTCCAAAAAGGATATTATCATCTGAACACACGTTATGTAGAAATATGGAAGAAACAAAAATATCTTCCACGTATTACCACTCATGTATCATTTTAAATTTTCCCCAAGCAGAACTGCAGTTCGGAATCGTATGAGCAAGGTAGGCGCTTGTCACACAGACTCGTGTATAATAGAAAGATACAAACAGAGAGAGAGAGAGAGAGAGAGAGAGAGAGAGAGAGAGAAAGCCGCATGGAGGGGGCACAACGCTTTCTTCTTACGTGACGATTTTTACAAGTCAACACCTACCGCAAGCTGCGTGAAGGAACTTCGTTCCAAAAGAATATAAGTGATGTTGAGCTGTTCCACAAAATTGAATATATGATCGATTGAATTACTGGGTGTTTCCCCTCTTAGGAGTGGTGTAGAAAATATCGCATTTTATCTCTAACTCAAAATACTTCTAACCAAACGGACTTACAGTGCCTACTTTTCGAAGATTGATTTCATTATCACAAGGGTGTTTTCCCCTGCAGAACCGATGATAACAAAAATTACTTACATGAAAATGATAGTAAAATGGACATATTTCCGTTTTTTTTCTAGAGGAAATTAGCATTGCCATTCTTGATATTATGAATGAATTATATTTCATCCCCGTAGGAAGTGAATCCCTGAAAACCCCTTTTAATAACTTCTATTACCCATTTCAGACTCACAGGACAAACCGTTCAGAAGATACAGTGACGAGTCAGTCAGTGGTATTCCGATTTTCCGTTTATTATGAGAAATAGTAATTCAGTTACGGAAACCAAGGATTTTTAAAAGAATCTAGCCATACCAGGGATCTGTATCATAATCTTAAGGTATTGAGGAGTGAGTAGTCGATGCTTTTTCGTACCTTAACAAAAATTAATTGAGTTGGGCACGCTAATTGATATTGATCAACTCAGAAGTAGAGCATACATCTTTATCATTCAAGATGCTTCTTCTCTTAGCTCCTCAAATATCCACTTCTCAACTGTTAACTCAAGATTATAGTACAACCCCAAGGAGTATTTTATAAAATAACCACTCGAATGAAATAAAACAGAATTCTCTGGATCCTGGAATGTAGTTTCTCCCAAATCACTGAATGCGATGCAGTCGCTATTTTGGAAATACTTAAAATTTCTTATTCTTTGCAAGTTTATTGATGCGTAGAACATCACATATAATAGCTCCTCACTCCTTGCTCCTCAACTCCTCAAGATGATGATACAGACTTCTGATCTTTATTACATTTCGTATATTTGGACTACTTCCAAAACGTTATTTCTCTGGTTCCAGTCATCGCGACATCGGTTCCAGATGATCACAATATGTTGTGTGTAATGATACTGAAAGTGTTTATAAAAATTGATACATATTTATATCAAGAGATGTGGATTTCTCGTTTTTTTTTTTAATTAAGACACACAATTCGTCAAATAGATAATAATAGTATTGGTCTGATGATGAGTTCACAAATAGGCCAGGCTATAGAGCAGGAAATGACTGATTCTGTGACAAAAATATTACCAGGAAAACAACTGTGCCATCGTACAGAAGGTCCGTAGTTATATCTTGATATGTTTTCTACTCGCAACTATCATTGTTTAATTTGTTATAGATATTTAAAGGCAAAAAATCGTGTTTTTTTTGTTTTTCGCTTGTAACATGAAAACTAATGAAGAAATCTCGATGCTCTCAATGGACGACTTGTGGAAATTTGTAATGCAAAAAAATGAGCTCTGGCACGACTTGATCGGATTATTAGTAACGGAGAAAAACAGGAAAAATCAGCGATTTTTTTAATTCGTCACCCCGCCATTTTTCAAGTTATAGATTATCAGTTTTTGTATAAATGCAATTTGAATTTTCAAATGCATTTCATTGGAGCAAGACCGGATGCGTTCTAGGTCGTTCGATTACATTTTTCCAAAGAGATTTTGAAAGTAGAACTATAGTATAGTAGTACGTCATTAAAATGCTGCAAAATAGGTGAGAAATACTTGCAAACATAACTGAAAACGGGCGAGCGCCTGAAAGTGGATGAGTGGTGGGAGTAGAACAGCAGATTCATAACTTGCGCGCAGCGCGCTTCTTACCATAAATTACGCTTCCCCGCGACTGCTGCTCTATCCCCACTACTATTTCGCAGTATTTTGACGCTAAATGATATTTTGTAGAACTTTACTTCTATTTTTCAAATCTTTTTAAAAATTGAAATCGGACTATGTAAGACGCATCCAGGCTTGCTCCAATAACAATTTTTCAAGCAGAAATCCATGCTATAGAAATTGGCGCCCAAGAATGCCTTGAAAGGGGCTTCAGGGGGGCAGAGATCTATATCCTATCAGACAGTCAAGCAGCACTAAAAGCACACACTTGTGAGTCTAGACTGACTTGTGACTGCAAACTTTCCCTAAGACAACTGGCTTCGAACAATCAGGTTACTCTGATGTGGGTGCCAGGTCACAAGGGTATCAAAGGCAATGAGGAAGCGGACACCTTTGCCAAGGAAGGCACAAACTCAATTTTCTGGTCCGGAACGCTTTTGTGATCTTTCCAAAGCTCACATCAACGAAGAGTTTCGGCGCTGGGAAACCGACCCAATTAAAAACCACTGGAACAAGGTTCCAGGGCAGAGACAAGCGGAAAGACTCCTGAGCCCATCGCCAAAGGAAGCTGAACAGCTTCTCGAGTTGAAAAGGAAGACTTGAAACTGGTAACGGGACTGCTCACTGGTCATTGTCCTCTGAGGTACCACCTCAAAAAAATTGATAGATCAGACAATGAACTGTGCCGTTACTGTGAGAACTTCGCTGAAACTGCAGAACACCTGCTTTGCGACTGCCAAGCGCTGTTCTGCAAAAGGCTCAAGTTCTTCGAAGGGGTTTCACTAATGCCCTCAGACATAAGGAACTTAGCCCCCAGGAAACTGATACGCTTACGATGAAGGGTATCAAAAAACCTTATAGGTCGAGGTTCGGAGAGGCTGAAGAGCCATATCGACCCTCCTACAATCTACATCTACATCTGCTCCAATAAAGTGCAATTAAAAATTCAAATTGCAATTATGCAAAAACTAATGATCCGACAGCGCCCGAGTTTCTTTAATATGAAGTACATATCAATCCCTACTATATCGCGGAAATCCTGCACTACAACTTGCAAAATGGAGTTGTTATGAATTAAAAAAAAAACGAGATATTTTCAGTTTTCCCTTTTTCTCCGTTACAAATAATCTTATCGAATTGTGCCAAAGCTAATTTTTTTGCATTTTCATTCTCACAACTCGTCCATTGAAAGCATCGAGATTGCTTCATTAGTTTTCATGTTACAGAAAAAACATAATTTTTTGTTCTAAAATGTGTATAACAAATCAAGCAATGTTAATTGCGAGTAGGAAATATAACAGGATGTAACTTCGGACCGTCTTTCGTATGATAGCACAGTCGGTTTCCTGGGACTATTTTTGTTACGAATAAATCTCTATTGATTGGCCTAAAAGCCGTTAAGTGCTTGCTACAGACAATATTTTGTAAAAAAAATTCCTAATAAATAGAACGACAACGCCGCATACACTTTCCTGATTTTTCTGATTTTTTTTCGATTTTATTTCGGAAAAATTACTGATGCCATAATTTCGAGCATATCGAAGAAGAACTCCAATAGTAATTTCGAAAGGAATTGTTGAATACATTTCATAAAAAAACAAGAAAAAGTATTCTCAATATTTATATGCAGCAATTCTTATGAAAATTACATATACATTCAGTGAAGCATTATACTTGATGTAAATTAACATGTTGCACTACCGTTAACAGTAGAAAGTCCATCAAAAACCAAAGATATTATAATAAATGTTTTTTTTTTAGAGATTGATTACTGCTAAACCGCGATGACATGACCCACACTGCCACATATGATATAAGTGAACTTCGAAACACTATGTTGGATAGTAGGCTAGAGTGTTACTGAACCATGTGAAATCCTCAAGTACAGCTTGGTTTCAGTAACGTCGTTCTTCTATGAAATTGGGGCTAGTGCTAGAATTGTATAAAGTGATTTCATTCAGAATTAGAATAACAACTTATATGCAAATATGTTGGTTTCTTCCACTAAGAAGTTTCGCGAGTCTGTCATGCATACATACTCATACATTACATTTGTTGGTAGTTTGTTTTTATACATGTTGAAAAATTGACATTTCTGTGGAAGCACAATATTAAAGACATTTATGAAAATAAAACGACATTGAAAAGGGAAACATTCTCAATTAATAGTGACTAAAGTTTATCTTTCAGTCGCAGATGATTCCACATCTGATTTTATGAACATCCTGTTTATAATTTCAACAAATCAAAACGACATTGATCGATAATTATCTCAACTAAAAGTTCAAATTCACCTTCAACATAAACATCTTGCTGTTTATTGCTTTCTATAAGAATTCCCCATACCCTCTTTTTACATGTCTCGAACAATTAGTCGAAATTCCACATATTTAAATGTCTTCAATAAATGTTCCTCATAATCATAAATCTCCTACATAATATGCTTTTTTTACAGTATAAAAATAATTTTCTTTATGTTTGATTATATCGTTGGAGTCCGTACGAGGCTGAAGGGAGGATTAGAATCCCAATTAGCCTAGGACAACATGCAACCGTGTTACTGGTTATAGAACACTGCGCTGAAGGGATATTGAGAAACTAAGTGCACACCACGTTGATTCTAGGCTAGTGTGGGACTGTTTAGCTAGTTTAGCAACCTGAAAAGCTACAATAGTGTTGCACTGGCCTGGGCGCCCAGACACGACGGCCACCGGAGCAACAAGAAGGCTGATGCACTAGCCCTCGAAGGAGCGACGTAAGCACTAGTATATAAAGAGTATATGTGAGTGGGTGCAAGCCATATCACAAGAATGGTGGAATTAATACTCCGGAATGAGACAGGCGAATGAGTTCACCCAAATTCATAGCAGACCTGCTTTGTCACCATCGGAAAGCCGTAAAAATAGTGGGGCATCATCGGGTCAAAAGAACATGGGCTAACTAGGTATGTCCGAAGATACCCAGGAAGTCCAAAGTACATACAATATTGAGGACTAAAACCAAAGGCCACAAAGCGCCGCAAGCTATATATGAAAGAACTGCTATTAAGGCTTTGGGTTCTTATAAGGGAGACCAAGCTAGGAAATATTCTCTAAAATACACAGAGAGTTCCATAATAGATCTGCAAAGGTCGCGGTGAATTAGATCAAAAAGCCAATTATTATATCTAAATCTAATCTAATATTTGAGTATATGTATGATCGTGGATTAGAAATTTGAAATTTGGTGTGCTGTCAGTATGATCGATCATGTCTGTTCTACCTAAAATATGTTTATTCCTTCAGCCATACAGGGTGTGCCGAAATTCAGTATCAACTTTCTTATTTTAAATGGAAACCATTTTTTTTTCACGTGGTTTGATTGGCCTTCTTATTTTTAGTTTAGACAACCTCAGTTATGTTGACTTATCTATCACATTTTTTGACATATGCCGATTTATCTGGAAAAATTACCGCCGTAGTAGTTTGCGAAAAAGTATGTATTCCGCAAACCGTTCAAAATAAAGAGATCACATTTGTGGAGCAGTTAGACATAATTTCAAAAAATTTGGGAAAATAACCTAGAACCATTACGAGAGATAAACCATGAACTGGCAATGAATATAATGAAATTACCAACCTCGGATATTTTTTAGCATATCTTCAACCCTCAAAACCAATTTTTTGTCACATGGTTCGATTGGCCTTCTTATTTTTAGTTTAGGCAACCTTAGTTGAAAACTAACGGAACCCCCATTACAAACTTTCACCCCCATTTCACCCTTTTGGGGGTCGAATTCCTGAAACCATTGGAATACATATTTCTTCTATCTGTAAGAAGGACAATTTTTATGATCCCAACTTGAAAACTAACGGAATTCCTATACAAACTTACAATCCCAATTAACCCCCATTTCCAAAAACACCAAAACACATATCTTTTATTTGTAACAAAGACCCACAAATACCAATTTTCATAATCCTAACTTGAAACCTACAGACCTTCAATCCCCATTTCACCCCTTTAGGGTTGAATTTTCGAAAACCCTGAAACACATTTATCTTCATTTGCGAAGAAATGCCCAAATACTAATTTCTATTACTGTAATTTCAAAACCACTGTACTTCCACTTTCATTCCCCTTCTCACCCACCTTCCCACCCCGTTAGGGATGGAATATCAAAAAAATATGCTGTCAAAATTTTACCTCTTAGTGCCAGCGGTTTGGTCTGGGCGTTGATCGCATATCAGTCAATCAGTGAGTCAGTTAGTCAGGACATGTAATTATACATGTACATATTACCCTAAACACAAGGTAGCTGCTGTGAATCATTGAGGAAATCCCTCGACTGTCTTCCGTCTCCATCATCAAATTAACTCCAGGCCTCCATCATGTTATAGTGTCATCAGAACTACATATGTGTGCCAAGGTTCAACAGAATCGGTTCACAGGTGAAAAATCAATGAATCATCCCCTATTTTCTACCCTCAGGGGTGTTATTTTTTTCAAATTCAAATGGGACCAACTTTGAAATAAACTATATCCATTAAAAAAAGAATCATAGAAATCGGACTACTCCGTGGTCATACATTAAAAAAAGTATACCTATTTTTCGTCGGTTAAAAATGAAGTTTTTTTTTGTTATATCTTATAGAAAATAACTACTTCCTGACTAAATCCACGCTGGATAATGATCTTCATCTGATAGATATTGCGGAAAAATATCAGAAAGTAAAAATTTGTTTTTTCATTCCGATAGTTATTTGAGTTCTTTCTTCCATTTAGATGAATGGGGCAGGAAAGAATGTTTTCCAAAAAAGAGTACTCACCAGAAATCAGTTGTAACATTAATGCAAGAGTGACATCGCATTGAATAGGTCTTCAATACATTTTTGTCGAAGAAAATATAATTCACGCTTTCACGATCATCAGGAAGACCGAAAGAATTGGAAAACACATTTTCTAGAAGCGATTTCACTTTGCAATGATGGGAAGTAGTTGTTTTCTATAAGATATTACAAAGAATAACTTTATTTTTATCGTAAATTTTTCAATTTTCCGAAAACAGTTTCAATTCAATATTCAATTGAGAATGTTTCCCTTTTTAACATCTATTTTATCTTTATGTACTCTATAGCGCACTTTTCCAAAGCTGCATTGCTTGTATAATTCTAACGAGAAACTCATGATTCTGGTTGAAATAAATGTTCCCCAAGAATTCATTCAAAATCTGGTTGAAAGCATGTACCAAAGAATTGATAGTGTAATCAGAGGTAATACTCGGTGTCATTTAAAGGAATTCACATATAACCATAATTTTTTGTAGCAAATTCGGAGTGCGTTGTAACGTTTGTGAACTAATTTCGTGGCTAGATACAATTCAAGTCAAGCTTGCGTCACAGAAACACTGTGTTATGATTAACACATATGGTGCAGTGAAATGAAATAACAATATTGTATGCAGTTCAGTGACAGTGAGTGTTATTTGCCAGGTCATAAAGAATATGCAGTGAATCGCTTTGTTGCAGTTGATGAAGACGTCCTAAGCCCACCGAAAGAAGGTACTAAAGTTACCATAAGTAACCAAGCTATTAGTCCTTCTTGCACCCTCAGATTAGTCGATGCCATATGTGTTGCATTTCCACAAAAATAGGTTACATTTTGCTTCAATTCTGTTGGTGAAAATAACCTACCTAAAAATTTTCCGTATATTGAAGTAAATCACCCTGTATATAGCCATTATAAAATTATATCTATTGAGGCAAACGCTCACTTATTCTTATCGAATCGCAGTCTTATTCTCATTGCTTCGGGGCGGCATCTACTGTTATATCTTAAACAGTAGTAATTATAAATCCTTTTGATCCTAACTTGTCCGCCATCTTGTGTTTCAAAAATGTCATAATTCTGTACATCTGTACTGATTTTCAATTTACAGTTAGTTAGCTTTCCATGCACGAAAAAATTATCAAAATCCGATTACTTGTTTCGAAAATATAAGCAATTGAAAAAATCATTGATTTTTTCTCTAAATATGTAACATTCGCGCTTGATCGGTATGAATATGAAAAGGAATTTTATGTTGAAAGTTAGGCTAAGGCAATACCTATCGGATCAAAAAAACAGATTTTTTCAAAATTTCTATATTAACGAAAAAACTTTTGGCCGTTTTTTGGTGATCTCAGTTTTCATACGTCACGCTTAATTTTGATTTCGTTATCAACCTAGCATCAATTAGACTGTTTTGGATATAACATGACCTTTCGTTTGTTTATTACTCCGAGGAAGTATACGTTTCGTTCATAAAGAGGCCAGTTCCATTATAATTTCCTTCGTAAATTAGTAGCGTAATTGGACCATTGATTATACATAGTTGAAACAAAGTAACCCTTCCTCCCCAGGATGATTTATGAATGCGACACTAATTATATTCGACATAACACTAATTGAATAGCATTCATTAACGCTAATTGAATAGCATTCATTAGTGATTTTTAATTCCTATTTTATACATTTTCAAAGCCGGCCACAGACTAAGTTTTTTTCCAACGATTTTAATCGCTACGATTCAGATCGCCTTGTCGAATATCATTGGAATCTGTTGCTCACATACAACTGAAAACAGTTTTATTCAACCCTCCAAGAAGAATAGAATACAGGTGTTATCAGTTGTGTCGGCGGGAGCTCTAATAATAAAAAATTTATAAAATTATAGCTAAAAAAACTAAAAAACCCTTATGTAGCATTATGGACTAAAAAGTTAAAAATAATAACAATAAAGAATAAAAAAAGCGTGGGATGCTTGATAGCAGTTATTTTAGGTTTTTTATCGCTAGCTATTCGTAAACGTAGATTGATTATGAAAAGTAAGGTAAGAGCACCCCACGCTTTTTTACACAAGAGGAAATTTTTTGGTCAATGACTTCATAATTATTATTTGCAACATTTTAGTCCATATGACTACAAAAGCGTGTTTTTTTTAACTATAATTTCATTTTTACTGGAGAAAAACCTTTTGATTGATTCATCCACATTGGATTGAGATTTATATTAACTTTTGGTGAAAGTGCTAAGACAAAACCGGCGCACTCACCAAATTACTATGAAATTATTGAATTGTCATCGGTGTGCAAAATTTCATATGATTCAGACGTCTGGAAGTGGGTGAAATTTAATTCCAAAGATTTTGTTACATACATTCAGGTGAGGCTAATAAGAGCGTGTTAAAAAAAAGGAACCGCTCGATGTGGACAAAAAATTTGCTGTTTAAACGAAAATAATTTTCTCGCATTAGGCTAATATTGAAAGAGCTGACATTGGAACCAGTAGATTGGTATCATTATTTGAGAATGTACTATGAAACAAATCTAGAATTGATGAAGCTAGTAAACCCAAATGATTACTTGATAATACAAGGTGGACAAAATACCAAAAATGGGAAATGGTTTGTATACATCGTTTGCCACCACAGTGCAAGTAAAAACAAAACTTTCAAAGAATTTGATAGAACTTTTCACATAACCTACAAAACTAGGTTAAAATTTCACTTTATTATCACATGATTTCACATTTGCTGTATATATTTGCTATGAAGCACTAATCAGGTTATTTATCGTAGACTAAGTAGTTACAAGTTATTTATGAATAAAGGAAATTATTATTTGATGAATCTCTGCATTATTTTCATTGTTTCATCAACAATGAATTGCTAATTTCTGTAATTGACATCAAGAGGGCTCCACAGTAGAACCGACTTTGATTCTGAGATTCCATAGGCGTACCGATTGAGTTAGCTGAGGTGAAGGAAATAAGGTAAAAGAAAGGAGGTAAAGTACATAGCCGGAGATATTGAATATTTATATGGGTATTCATTTATCAATACATATTAAATAAATATTAAAAAAGGGAACTAGCTTAAAAAAATTTGAAAATAGCAAAAATAATAGTAAAACGAAACAAAACAAAATATTGGTAAAACAAAAAAATTTTTTTTTGTTATGATGTTTGATTGTGGAAAGTAAATAAATAATAAATATGAAATAAAAACAAACCGCAATCAACGCATCATAACTATATATATATATAATAATAATAATAATAATAATAATAAACGTCTTTATTGTCAATAGAAAAAAAGAAAACATTACAATTTAATGAAACTGATGGCGAAGTCTAGCTTAAAGCTATTCTACTTAACCACCAGAGGGCAATTGCCCAAGAGAAGGAAAAATTATATATAAGGAAAAGAAATAAGAAAAAAAAAACAATAACACGACAGTAGAGTCACATGAAATATTTTGGTGATGTTGGAAATGTTGGCTGGATCCACAATATTGGTGATTATAGAAGGAATACGATTTTTGTAGAAATGAACGAGTGCACCTAGTATAATAAATATTACAATATGGAATAAGTTGAGAATACCACTTTCTAAATAAATAAAGGATATATATACAGGGTGTAACTGAATAAGTGTAAAACATTTAAGGAGGTGATTCCTCATCGAAAAAAAGATAGGATCTTTCATATAAAGAAACTTCATTGGAGCATCCCTTGTTAAGATACAGCCCCTTAAAGGGGGTACATAAAATTTGTATAACAATTTTTCACAAGCACTGAAAAAGTTACAATATTGAAATTAACCTGACGTTTTGTACTACCAAAAAGACACTTAGCCAGTAATTTATTTGGTTTACCCCATGGTTGTAAGGGTGAAAAACGCAACCCCTAAAATTTATTTCCAATGTAACTTTTTGTCTTATTATTTGTTTACCATTTAAAAATTTATTTCCGATAGCCTGTTTCATTCTAAACAAAAATGTCTCTTGGGTTTTTTGCCCAAAATAAACCAGTAAGCAGCAAAACATTATTTTACGAACAACTACAGAGATACATCGTCATAAATGCGAAAATACGAAACTAATCTATCTAGTAGGTCGCTATTAGCGATAGTGACAATTAAATTGGTATGACGCTGTCAGTTTGGGAATTTTCGAAATTGAATTAATACTAATTGTGTGTTGTTGTTCTGTTCTTAATTTGTTACTTTAATAATTCACTTGTTAATAAAATGGCATACACAAATGAGGAAATGGCTGATATGCATTACGTTTACGGTCTGTCGCAGGGGAATGGGTTAGAAGCTTCTAGAAGATATGCTGAAATGTATCCTCAACGGCAGCATCCTTCACATAGAATATTTGCTCGACTTCATCAACGATTACGAGAATATGGTTCATTCGACAAAAGAACGCAGGATTGTGGTCGCCATCGAGAAATACGAACACCACAGCTTGAGGAAGCAGTACTTAATTTGATTGAAGAACAACCTACTACCAGTACTAGAAAGATTGCTTTCCAGCTAAATGTTGATCATATGACGGTATTTCGAATTTTAAAGGAACAACTCTTATACCCTTACCATCTGCAACGAGTACAGGCACTGTTACCGCGAGACTTTCCGAACCGTCTTGAATTTTGCAATTGGATGCTGGAAATGATTAGAAGAAATTGTGACTTTCTGAAGACGATAGAATTCACAGACGAATGTAGTTTTCTCGGGACAAGATTATTAATTTTCATAATTACCACATATGGGCTGATGAAAACCCTCACGCTATTGTCGAAACTAGCCATCAAGAACAGTTTTCTCTTAACGTGTGGCTCGGAGTTATTGGAAATGATTTAATTGGGCCTCATTTTCTACCTCCTCGATTAAATGGTGAGGCATACGTTCAATTTTTAAGAGAAGTGCATCCAGTACTGCTGGAGGAAGTTCCTTTGGGCGTCAGAAGGGATATGTTTTTTATGCATGATGGGGCTCCCGCCCATTTTAGTCAAGTAGCACGTCAGCATTTAACTGAAACATATGCAAAATAGTGGATAGGTCGAGGAGGACCACATAAATGGCCCGCTCGATCCCCGGATCTCAATCCTCTCGATTTCTCTATTTGGGGCCATTCACAGCATTTGGTATATCGTACTCCTGTTCGCGATGTAGAGGACTTAAGAAACCGCATCATCGATGCGTGCAGGGTAATCAGAGAGACTCCAGGAATATTTGAGCGAATACGTGGCTCAATGCGCCGACGTCTGGACGCATGCGTAATGTTTGAAGGTAGACATATTGAACATTCACTATGATTTCTACATGTTGTGTGTTTTGTTATTAATAACTTAGTTTTGTTTATTACCCTTTAATCGTTTAATGCAGGTACTAACTACAAAATAACAATAAATCCAGTTCGCATTTATGACGATGTATCTCTGTAGTTGTTCGTAAAATAATATTTTGCTGCTTACTGGTTTATTTTGGGCAAAAAACCAAAGAGACATTTTTTGTTTAGAATGAAACAGGCTATCGGAAATAAATTTTTAAATGGTAAACAAATAATAAGACAAAAAGTTACATTGGAAATAAATTTTAGGGGTTGCGTTTTCACCTTACAACCATGGGTAAACCAAATAAATTACTGGCTAAGTGTCTTTTGGTAGTACAGAACGTCAGGCTAATTTCAATATTGTAACTTTTCAGTGCTTGTAAAAAAAATTGTTATACAAATTTTATGTACCCCTTTAAGGGGCTGTATCTTAACAAGGGATGCTCCAATGAAGTTTCTTTATATGAAAGATCCTATCTTTTTTTCGATGAGGAATCACCTCCTTAAATGTTTTACACTTATTCAGTTACACCCTGTATATATATATATATATATATATATATATATATATGTATATATATATATATATATATATATATGTATATATATATATATATATTTGCGTATGACCACGGTCAAGGATTATGACGTAGAATTCACATTGCTGGTCGAAGACAATCAAATTTAGACAGACCGCTCATTGCCACCAGGTGTTGTTGAGTTCTGTGGTGAGGCATTTTCATTTTACAACAAAATTGACGACCCGACCAAGAGTATAGAATATCCATTCTCAGTTGAATAAATTTATCGTCAACTCAAAATATAGAGTTTGTTCAAAATGTACTATATTGTTGAATTATGAAGGAAAACGGCAAGATAAATAAATACGATTCCCAGTATAAAGTATATAGTAGACCAAATTGAGTGAAAACTGTTCGCCGTGTAAAAACCAGTGGATAACTTCGCTGACCGCTTATTGCATAAATTACCGTAAAACACCACTGATAACTTTATTGAGCTTGGGGTTGAATCTATTAGTAGAACAGTGGTGTGGTGTGTGTCTGAGTAGAGGCAGTCATGTATGGTGAACAACTGCAAGAATTTTTTTTGTGCAGTAGTCGAAAGTAACCTCTTCATAAAATTTCTGGCTTAAGCAAAGCTGCTTTAAATTTGTAAAACAGCTAAATACTAATATATTGGACAAAGGACCTCGCACCGCATCAATGGGAAATTGGCTTTGGTGAATTTGCTCAATTTTTCATATATTGCAGAACTCGTGATGCTGATCAAATGTCTCCATTGCACCACCGCTCTAAATTCAACAGTTTAGATTACATAGGGTGCTAAAGATAACTTTTCCAAAATTTCAAATGGCCATTGTGAAGAGACTTTTTCGAATATAGACACCAAATCGAGTATGCATCGATTGTTCATACGGTCGATTTGAATACACTATAGATTCCTGCACGTACAGACGATATACAGGGTGAGTCCAAACATACCAAGTTTTTCAGCGATTTCCAAAAAATTGAGCAGTGGAATTTCATTCATTTTCAGATATTTTGTAGGATACCAATATCAATTGCGATTGATGATATTGGCATCTCCTGAATTAAACTGACATATCCATTATGTATTTCTCCACCAGTCCTGCTTCTTTGATACATCCAATTGACTGAAATTCCGGAAAAGTCGGTTACAAACTCGATCGTTCACGGTGAAAGTTCACTCTGCTGATACATAAAATATACAGGGTGGATCAAAAACTAGTGTCCTTTACTGATAATTTTCTTGAAGAAGTTATGATTGATATTGATGTCATTGAAGCATTTTCATAAATACATTCTGTTCGACACACATCTGCCGAAAGATTTTGAACAATATTATTAGTAAATAAAACTTTATCTACTACGATTAGTAGAACAGCTCGAATGATGGTAGAAGAATCTCGAGAAATATTGTAAATAATTAAGACAGAAACATTGATTTACAACAAAATAGGAACGTATATGGAATGTATAGGTTGCTAATGAAGAACGACAGGAAATCCAGAATTATTCAAGTTTCAGTGTTCAGATGACATCCTGTTGGAAACCTTAGGCTCACCGCCGAACAACTGTCAATTGATTTTGATTGGTGATGTATTATATTACCTACTTCAATATCAAAACTGTGAAAAACAATATATAACAGGGTACTGAACTAAACGAATGATGACATGAACAACGTTCAGAAAAGGATGATAGAGTCAGAACACCTGATTGACTTGTCCTTCTCTATGTTCAGCATCCTCTATATGGATGAGGGGCATTTGCCTTGGGTCCTGGCTCCATTTTACAGCATCCTCTATATGGATGAGAGGGGCATTTGATGGATACCTTATATAATATTCATGACGTGCGTAGCCAAGGTACCAGTTAACACTGGCCACATGGACACAACATCCAAGGGTCCTGGCTCCAGTTTTACAAGTGCAATAATATCCAAATATAACATCGCCAACACTATTGATTTGTTCAATATTCTCTACATTTGCTTCGAATGGTATGATTAATTGATATTTGGTGGCATTAGGGAATCTTGAATGAACTCTCATTCGTAAAAATCCACGCTCATTCGTATTTGCATCCATTTGAAATTCATTTTCATCATGATGATATACATTATCTTGTATATACCATGCTGCCAATTCTACCTGGTATATGCCAACAGTTATATCTCGTACCAATTGTAAATCTAATCTTGGGAATTCATTGAAATGATCCTGTCTGAGTAATGTCCACTGACCATGTCCCATATTTAGATTTTCTGCTTCAACTCTGGCTTGAAGTGCGTTGACTCTATTGGTCTTTTCCAACATTATATTGGCTTATTCTAGGTTGGCATCTATCATTTGAATAAGCGGATGGCACTTATTTATTAT
Source organism: Gonioctena quinquepunctata (assembly GCA_018342105.1). Classification (NCBI taxonomy): domain Eukaryota; kingdom Metazoa; phylum Arthropoda; class Insecta; order Coleoptera; family Chrysomelidae; genus Gonioctena; species Gonioctena quinquepunctata. The sequence goes on along the minus strand of JAFIRS010001435.1, from coordinate 279,086 downwards.
CGCACCTGCTATTTGTAGGAAAACTTTTATATTTTTAATATGATGTGTATCAATTTTGTGATAAACATTTTTCAGCATTTTTTTCAAATGCCTCAACTATTCATTTAGTTTTTGTTATGATTCTGGACTTGTTGGCTTCGTCAGTTAGTAGTTGTCTTTGTCGTCGAGGTAGAACTGAAAGCATTTCACAATGAATGCCGATATTCTGAAGAAAAGAGAGAGCATCTCGGTAACTCCTACAATAAATATATCACCTGGATGAAACCATCTTCTCATTTGGTTGACATCTATACCCAATTCATTCTGCAGTATGCGTGCATCATTATTTCTCTAATGTGCGAAATGTGGGCCTTGACTATCCAAAATGTAACCATCAGTACCCACAATTAGGACCGGTTTGATTGAATATCTCCCTTTGTGTTGAGAATATGATTGTCGTAATACCCGGAAGTTGCAACTTTTATCGATGTACAAATTAGTACCATCTATATAAACTATTGTTTTTGGTTCATTAGATTGTGGATTGTACAATTTATTCGCAAAAACACTAACATGTCGTTTTATAAATTGTTCTCTTGCTATTACGGTGAATCCTATATTATCGGGTACGAAACGAGTCATAAAAGATTCTCGCACTTTAGATATCACTAAACTTGTTACCTGGCGGCTTGAATAATTGAATATGATGGTTAAATTCCATCAGAAATACCTTGTCGGAGTTTGCCAATGCCAATAAATCTTTTTTAGAAATATGCCTCCTACCTCTATCTTGTCTTGGTAAAGATACACAATGATTATATAAGTCACCAAACTGTTCTTTTGTGAGCGGAGCAATGGATTTGAATTCTTCATTAGGAAAACTATTCTCGTCTACGTAATTCAATTTACGCTTAGCGGCAGTTCTGAGTTCGTTTAAAAATGATTGAAGTTCCTGACCTTTCAGAGCGTAAGGTCTATTGATATATCTTAAGCCTATCTGTAGGATAGGAAATGAAAACCCATGATCATCAAGGTGAGTTCTACAGGAACGGGTATTTTCTGGTATATAGACGTTCTGATTTATGAACACGTTGTATCTGCATTCTATTGTGAGTCTTTGAAGATCAGCTACACCATTGCAAATGAGACACGTATGCCTTGAGGATTGTGTTAAAATATTCAATCTCAAATATTGTTGACCTCCTTGGAGGTGATGAATCTCTTGAATAATTGATTGGTTGCATGTCAAACATATTCTATTTCCATCAATTTCTGCGACATGTGAAAGTCCCCTTTGATAGCGTCGTTCAATGGCAATTTCTCGTTTCAATTCACTTGGTTCTCCATCGAGTCGCGCCATATTTTGTGTATTCAATATAACATCACACGTAAAAGAATTCAGTCGGTGACGATTAGCCATTTTTTCAATAATTGATATGATTCCAATGAGAACTTAACACATGCAATGATTGCAAAATGACATTTCAGTATTTGTTGAACAAATGGATATGGTTGCTACTTATATGTAATTCTGACCAAACTAAAGTTGCAGCTAGTCCATCTCTTCTCCAAGTGTGGATACTTTTCAAATGAACTTAGTGTCGAGATAGTCTACATGAATTTGAGTGAACAGTTCATGGCATAGACTGACAAATGGAAAGTGTGAGTCCACATTTTTTTGTAATAAAGAAAGCATTCATATGGGATCATATTGGCCACAAATGGTTCACAGCAGGCTACTAAACATGTATTCCTTTCCATATACAGGAAGTTTCAATTACCAATCAATCGACAGTTCACCAATTGAGGTGTGAATTCGAGTAACGAGTATGTTTTGCGAATCGGTAGTTTTGCTAGTCATTGTTGGGAAGTCGATTGTGGTTTATTCTGAAATTCCATATGCAACATATATCAAGAATCTAGAAATTTTCCAAGGAATTTTGAAATTGATTGTTGTTACGAGAATGTGATACACTCTGTATAAGTACGAAATCTTTTTTGTAATGAAATATGAGCATAATCGGTTACCTATAATATTGTTATTCAATGATTTTGTTTTATTTTTTGATATTTTTCGAGATTCTTTTACCTTCACTCGAGTCGTTCTACCACTCGTATATATATATATATATATATATATATATATCTATAACATAATAATATAGTTTATTAACTTCTTCAGGTACAATATAAATGGAGGCACAAATTAAAAATTGAGTCACATGAGCTGTTACCAGTTTGTGTGAGACTTTGAAAATTACATTGCAATCATGAAGTAAAATATTATGAAGAGAAATAACACAAGTACAGAAAAATATTTAACACTAAAATGTTTGCACAACATATATATATATATATATATATATATATATATATATATATATATATATATATATATATATATATATATATATATATATATATATATATATATATATATTTGTTGAGTTCTTAGGTTTGGGATTTTGTGTGAAATAAAACTATCTTATTCATGCTAGACGTTTCGCCTGGGAGGCTCTTCAGTAGGTTTTTTTAATAATCAGTTTTAATTTTTGTTCTGGTAATTAACAATGACATCTTGGCGATCATCATTGTGAAGATGACTCATTTTGTATTATTTATATTTGCTATTCCTTAGTGTGGTAAGTTCTGAAGGTTTTATTCTAACACAATGTCGAGAGCGACGTGGCATTGGCAGTGTATTCGACAGCTAGAGATCAATGATCTAAAAAATAAATATACCAGGATTCAAGAAAACCCACACTTCAAAAAAATAAATATATATATATATATATATATATATATACATATATTACACTTACACTAATATATATATTTACAGTTACAGTTCTTTGAATAAAAAATACATTCACAATATAATATAGAGACATTATTTTAAAAAGTTTTTTATACCATGGGTGTATATAGAAACAGGAATGTTTATTTTGATTGTGAAATTAGGAATACACTAGCTTATGTATCTCTGTACGTGGCATACTAATGATAATGTCATTTGATCGTTTTTTGAGTTCGTTTTGATTTTTTGAACTTTTTATTTGTTTTGGTAGATTATTGAATAATTTGAGACTGAGGTAGCTGTGGCTTTCTTGTCCTACATGAAAGACATTTTGAATCTATTTTGTTTGGTACGAGTGTTGTATTCGTGTTTTATTCTCGAATGTTTGTGTTTTGATTTAAAACATTCTATATTAGTATGCATAAAGAAGAGTTGTAATGGATCAAATATATTTGTTCCGAGGTAGAGAGCATCTGCCGGTTGAGTTTTTTTTTTTTGAAAATTATTTCAAGGATTATTTTTTGTATTACTATCAGTTTATTCATAGTGGTTTTTCCAGCTGATGCCCAGTTTTGAGTGTTCTGTTGTCCAACATATCTCTTAGGACTTTGAAACGATGCATTAGAAATTTGAGCTTTTTTATTACATAGTGTATATGTGATTCCCATTTGAGTAGATTAGAATTGCATATTGAAAATGCTCTGACGACATCTTAACAACGTTTTGATACTGTTCAGAATGCAACTGCCATAAAAGTTTAGAGCCCACCAAACATATTTTAATTTTTTTTTATAAATTTGAAATCACAATATAAGCAGCATCAACAATAAAACCTTTTGCCATTATTTGAACACACGAATGATCGGAAAGCACTGAAACAACAGACATGCGAGCGGGAAATTACATTTGAACTAATGTACCGAGTCGATACAGACGCATATGCATGCGTCCCGATTCAACGCATGCACATTCAAGTCAGTACGCGGCTTAAGAGACATTTAGTGTCTCTTGACGAGACTGGTTTGATAGTCATGAGGTGATTCGGTATGGATGGGTATCTAACTCAAAAAACTGTCTTTCAACACCATGTTCTAGAGAACGGATAATTATTTTACAAACGGGGAGTGAAAATTGTTTTGTACCAAACGCATTGCTGTTGTCAGCTTAACAAATAAAAAAATGATGACGATGTTGACCGGATCGAACCGAATGTGAATTGAGCTTCAAGAGTTGTGTTACTAAGGCATCGACAGTTCGTGGATGATAAAGTATGGGGGAATTCATAGAGGATAAAATTTTCATTATAATCTATGAATGATAAACAAATTCATTTCGATGGAATTATAATATAGTTAGAAAAAATAACAAAAATTGAAACTCAGATAAAAAACGATTCTGATCAGAGCTTTAAGTATCTTTATTTGTAACTCGAATAATTTTTTATATAATTTAAATTTTGTTATTTTCTATTTGCACTTTTGGAGTATGGAGTATGGAGTTCGAAGAGATATTTGAGTTTTGTAATTGTGTGCATCATTTTCAATGCATTTGAATTCTTGTTATCAATCTGTCGAATACCTTCAGTATTTGAATACTGTCAGCTATTTCTAATACATAAACATTTTTGAAATTTTCGACAAAAAACATGTTATTCATAGAATTCAAAATGAATGAGTTGAAGAAACACGCATTGAGCCATATAAATTTAAAAAACTTTGCGTTTTACTCTTTCTGGTATTACTAAAAAAATGCAGTCACATCCCATCTACACACTTAATAATAGCGGAATGTGATATATACCCAAGATAATATGAAGTATTGAATTTTTAGGTATTTCAAGCATCAAATCGTATATGAAATGAATGAATGCTATGAAAAAAGTATTCATAGCATTCAAAATGAATGAGTTGAGGCAACATTGAAGAAGAAAGACTCATTGAGCCATATAAATTAAAAAAAAAATGCTTTTAACTTTTTCTGGTATTACTAAAAGAATTGCAGTCACATCCCATCTACACACTTAATAATAGTGGAATGTAAAATATACCCGAGGTAATTTGAAGCATTGAATTTTAATATAGTATTTGAAATATTTCGAAAGTATGTGCAATTTCGAATACTGTCCAGTATATCAGTTATTTTCTAGCGGAAATATAATTTTGATGTAGAAATGGGATAGAAGGAGAACGTATATTTGTATTATGTGTAACTCGAGTTAACGCTCACATACAAACAAGTATTAAAATGCTGTCATAATTTTTTTAATTATCGAATAACCATCATTCAGTTATGGAAATATATATATTATAACTCGTACAGCGCCATCGTCATTTGGTGAAGTGTAACCAACAGACATTCAGAGTATCTTTTGAAAAATAATTATTTGGCATGTAGATCTGAAAGGAGCATATGCATTAGTTGATTTCATTATCTTTGAGTCAAAACTCTCCTTCAATAGACTTAAGGCGGAAACTTAAGCTAATATTGTTGAACTAGAAACAGGCATATTTACATTGAATACCACACCAATTTCTTGCACAGACCTAGAATAGTCATTCAATGGATGAGACTTATTCCAAATGCAATATGGATCCAAATCATGATGTATTGCCTTAAAATTGTTAACTGGACATGGTTTCTCCTCAGGTGATGTTCTTCACTCGTCATAGGCTTAGCTCTGCATCCATGCCAATGGTGCCTCATTTCAAATATTTAGGTGTATTTTTAGATAGTGAGCAGACCAAATGGTGTGCAGACCCCAAAACGTCTTTGTTGTTTGTCCAACAATTGATCAATTACCGATCACGGTTGTATATTGAATGGATCGTTCGCAGGCTCGAACTTATTATTCATAGACAAAGTACACCCCATGCATTATAAATATGTCTAGCGGCTCAAGAGTCGCTACATTTACGTATGCATTTTCTGGCTTTCAAGAAATAAGTGCACATAATAATAGTTTATGTAACCAGAATCGCTGGTTAGTAAAAAAAAATTCTTGTCTTGCATTATGATTTACATTTTCAATTACCATGCATACGGTAGTGTGAGAAAGCTGTCCAAAAATGTAGCCAGCGATTGTTAATCAGTGACACGTTTGATAAATACTTGAAGTATTATTGTTTATTGTTCCTGAAATGAGTATGTCAAAAGAATATTCCGAAGAAAAAGTGTGCTGTCACTACAAAATTCCAAATAATCCATAGTTTATTGCGTCTTCTGAAACGTTTTTACCCGACTGCGCGACGCAAAGGAGGGTAATGTGTTTATCATGTCGTATGTTCGGTCCTTTGTGGCACTCTAGAGACCAAACGCGTGGGCCGATTTTGATGATTCTTACGTCAATGGAATTGTCTTAATCTTGCGAGTGTCACTATATTGTGACAAAATTCAATATGGCGACAACCAGACGCCATATTGTGGAAAAGTAGCGTATAGCTTGGTACATCAGTAATGGGTTTAATCGGTTTCAGTTACTATTTCGTTTTCGTTACATTTTCAATTCACGATCACTTGAATATTTCAATAGAAACTTAATTAAGCACAGTCAAACTCGGCTATAATGAACGGCTCAATGACTAGAAATGGTTCGTTATAAAGGGTGTTCGCTATGAACAAAATATGCAGTACATGCATCCTTTTTTTTTCGCGTAAATTGACTACACTGTCAATTTTTTGAGACCATAATCCCGACAAATTTTTTAATTATTTACAGCTCAACCGATAATGGTAAAGCCTTCCTGCATGCTTCTGTAGTAGGGATATTGGTACAATGCAGTTGAACACGTACTTACACTACGCCATGTACCTAACAAATCCCTAACAGAGAAATCCCACCCGTCGACTGTGGTCGTAAAATTTCGCAAATTATCGGCACATGGTTGAACAATCTTTCCTTGGTAGTTCGTTATAACCGAGTTTGACTGTATCAGAGGCAATAACATAGTTTAATTGTTAAATTAAATAAGATGCCTCCGACTGCGTGAGAATGTTCACAGTATTGAGTTCAATAGTTAACCTCTTTCTTAATACATAATTTTCTGACAATATTTTCTGGTCATCTTGTTTCCATCTTTTTACGCAGTCGGGTTTTTAGATTTTTTAAATTAAGTTTTTTTAGTATATCGATTATAAGATTTCTGAATAACCAAATTTCAGCCCGTTAAAGCCAAATTTCAGCCACTGAAAATGTAAAAATAGCCTTCCTCTGGCTGAATCGTTCGTCTGATTATAAGAATATATTGATAATGTAGATTCACTAAACATATTGCCTCAGTTCCAATTAACATGATAATTTGCAAACCAATCTAGACATAGCAAAATTATATTATTACATTGGGGTTGACTTTGGAGTGGATTTGTTTCCAAATAAAAAAGAACTGTGCTTTCAATCCACCAATATCTTCCAAAAAGTATTCCTCACATAGACAACTTTAAGATGTCATGATTTTATCGTACCACATTTACGGTAAAAACTTAATCATTGTTAATTCCCAGCATACTTAGCTGAAATAAGTATTGATGTACACCCAATATGCCCCTGTGTCAGAATTTATTTAGCAAACCTCAACCGCATACTATTTTCATGCCGAAATCATAGCGAACATCGCTCTGATTTCATAAATAGTTTATTATCTCCATGAACATTCATCCTTGTTAGGCACTTTCAATGGAACAATTACAATATAATTCATAATATAATCTAAAATATCAATGTAAATAGTAATTATATTCACTATAACAATATAAAAAAGTAAGTGTTTATCAACTAAAAATCTGTAGCAAAACAGACTGTGGTTCAAAGAAAAGAAGAAGAAAAAAATTAAGGCTGTTTCATTTAGGCAAGCTAAATGGTCGGAGGTTTTTGACTTTAGAAAAGTATTATGAGATCTATCATCGCTATAGCTTTCCTGTAAGTTTTGGGTTAACTCTGAGCAATCCTGCTTATACAATTTTAACTTTGCTGTTTTTTGAGATTTGGGTGGAATGAAGAATATTATTTGCAATCACAAGAATTGTGATTTTTATAACTTACAAATAATACTTCACATTACAGATACAAAATATTTTGAACTTCCCCCTATTTAAATTTTAGATAGATTTTTACGAATTTCAACTATTGGGAGGTATACAGACCAGTGAGTTTCATTATCAATGCGACTTCCAACTCACCTTCATTACTTTTCTGAAATTTGCTTATCTTTGACAAATGTACCCTAATGAATTCGTATCTGGAACGGACATCAGAACGGAAGAGTGATAATAGCACCAGAGAATTGTCACTTGACGAAACCATCCTTTCATTTCCAGCAAGGGGAAAATGAAATTTATTGAGCGAAAATAAACGATTTCCAGTTAATTCCATAGATTTTATATTAATATCCGGCATTGTCGGGTTCAAATAGAATTCCCGAGAAACAGTTTTCTCGGAACACATTTGTTCATGGGGAAATTGAAGCAGTTTTGATTGTTTTGGCTTCTTGGATATGAGGAACATTGAAATTTCATTCATCTTTGATCTGCGATTATTTTTGTTACTTGGCGACTAAATAGAAAAGAACTATTGAACTATATAATTTGATTTGTTGGTTTACTTATTTTATGAAATATTGTTTTACTGGAATAATCGCATTCGACGTATGTTGCTGCTGCTTAAATTATATCCGGGAAATTATTGGAGGTCATGAATATTTTGAAAATTGTCATTTATATAATATAATAATTTTCGTTTGTCAGCAATTTTTCTCAGACACTATTTTACGTAGACACTTGAAATGATATGACCCGCAATTTTCCTAGAGTGAGAACTTGAAAAATTCATTTGATAGTTGTGGAGGAGGAAGTTTGGCATTGTAGTCGATCAAGTAGGGTGATATATGAACGGGTTAATTAAAAAGATTCAAAATTCAGTTCCTCTAAAATTTACAGGGAAACTGTCGATGGGAATAATCCACAAAAGTTTCCTTATCATGCCACTCATTCTCATTGGCACGTAATGCCTAATGTTTTCCTGAACGCACTGTATACACATCCTAAGCATGTGTGGTTCCTCGCTCTCTATCCTTTTCTTATGGAATCTTTCCAACAAATTTGAATGAGAGGGTTTTGAAGAAGAACAAATACAGAGAACAAATAAAACGAATTTGTGGATACGGCACTACTTATTCGAAGTCAGCTATGATTTTAGAAAAAAATAATCTACTAGAGGTGTTAGAAATACATTTTTAATATTGCTGTCCCTAATTTGGGGTTTCTCTCTCCTTGAAAGTAAAAAATGTTAGTTAACTGTTTCACGAAGGGCAACTTACTACGTTTGCCCCGATACGTTACTGCGTTTCTGGTATTCTAGATTCAATAAATAAACTAAGAAAATTTCGAATTTGTCAGTAACAAACCACCAAACAAACATAATTTGCCTAAAATATTTCACAACAAAAGTTATATTGGAAATTCTCAACACAAAATATACTTCCTTTGATGACGTTTCGGAAATCAGTTCTGTTCCCTCTCTCAAATTAACATTTTTGGAGAATCGCCCTTGAAGTTTTCGAGTCTTCTCGACAATCAAGAATATCACCATTTTTTTATTTTTACCTTACAATAAACTCTATTAAAAATAAAAAAATATGGTAAAAATATTTTTTTGATACGTTTTATAGTTTTCGAGATATTTAATTGTTTAGCTAGGCGTGCGACGACGCGGAGTCATCGGCCGCTGTGACGTCACTGTACAACGGTCGGTCAGTGCTTCCGAGCTGTGTGTATGAAGTTTGCGTCGAAAATTGATGAAAATGTCGAATCCAGAAACTAGAAAATCGGGTATTGTGCCAAAATTTTTAAATAAAACTACTAATGCACCCGAAAAGTTGTTTTTTATTGTTGCTTTCGAACCTAGAAGTCGAAAGAAATGGATGCATATCATGATGTTCTGGGGTGATTCGGCATTTCACTGTACAAATATCTCTTTTAAGTTTTACATATCCAATAGCGTCGTCGTCGAAGCTGTTTCTAGCCGATCTAAAATAAAATAAACATAAGTTGATCTAATATATAAAAAATAAAATACGGTAAATATAAAGTTACTCTACACATGTACTCTGAATATTGGGAAAAAACTTTTCTTACGTGTTTTTGCCTCCTGAACACGGTCAAAAACGATAAAAAATTAAAAAAAATGCATTTAAATATTTATAACAAATTATGCAATGACAGTTGCGAGTAGGAAACATAGTCGGTTTTCTGGTAGTATTTTTGTCACGATAAAATCTCTATTGATTGGTCTATTACCAAAGTGGATAGGCTCTCAGTTATTAGCAATCATTATATTTATCAACCAAATCTATCATAACATTTTATCGGAGGTCATTATTATAGGTAATGAACTTTGCAGATAAAGTTTCTGTTTTCGGTAGTTTTCAAACTATAGGCCAATCTATTTTCCGTCGATAAACACTTCTTTAATTTTTGGGAAAGTCATTTGGGAAATGGTAATTTGTTGTAGTAAACTGTTTCCTTAAGAATTGTTTCATTATTTTCTAATATCTGTTAGGCGTCGTTTATTAATGACTGTTCATCAATGTTGTGGGAGAGTTATTATTTTGTAATAAATTTTCCACCCTAATACCATTATTTGAATGAAAACAGTATCAATGGGTGTCATATCTCTAGGATGAGTCCGAAGGGGTCAGAGAGGTAAGGTGTAGAGCGAGTCAAAAAGAAGAAAAATTAACGAAACAGGAAAGCGCAGTACAAACCAAAAAAAGGAACTATTTGGTCTTTGCTATTATACTGGTTTGACGGTCTAATATATCATAAATATCAGGTTATATTTTGATTGGATTGATTTTGGTACTACGAGTCATTCAAGATTGCTACAGGTACCTTTATACAGTGCGGCTTTTTATAGTCTCCCCCCCTCCCCCGTTAACTTTCGAACGGTTCGACATAGAATAATGGGACAAAAATGATGATGGGACTTTATGAAATTGTGACTCGATAGATGATGCACATCAACTTGAAAGTTTCAAATAGCATGGGGGGTCAAGTGGCACATCGTTGAACAGATAATTCAATTATCTTTTCAATCATCTTATTTTTTTTCGAATTTCGTTCATACATTTTTTCACAATATGCATTTGAAATGTCAAGTACGGATCTGAATAGTACCCTCACCTCGATAACTTTTGAACGGTTCTCTCTCCAAATTATTGGCCTTTGCTACCTTTATGGTACATTCAGGACATACCCCCCTTGCGAGAAATCCGTTCCCATCCGGCCTTTAACAGTGTTCTGGGTAGGCCTTGTTACTAACTCCATTCGCCATCTAGGAGCAGCACTGTTAATTTGAACGCAACAGCGAATCGACGAGGGACAACCTCAGCCCGACTACAAGATTTATAATTTACACTCTCATTTAAATAAAAAATATCTGCCCTGGCTCGAACCCAGGACCATTCGCTCTTGAGTCGGACGCTAAATCACTGCGCCAAGATGGTTGGAAAGAAAATGGAGTTATCTTCCCAACGATGTGTCACTCTTTGAATTTTTTAAGTTGATGTGCCCCTCCGCGCCATCTATCGTGCAATCACAATGTCTTTCATCTCAAAAAGTAGTATGGGTGATATCATTCAAAATGGTTTCTGTCCCATTGTTCTACGTCGAACCTTTCAAAAGTTAACAGGGGGGGAACTATAAAAAGCCGCACTGTATAATGTTTCAGAACTCTTGGATGTGAATTTCGAGTAAGATCAGCGTGGGGTCGATGGACAGACACATATATTTCATGATTTAGGTATTCAAACTTCTATAATAATCGTTCGAAAGTAAAAACGGCCAATGGAGAGAAAGAAGAATACGCTTATAGGAGTTTGGCTGAAATTTCATTTCGAGTATATCCTAGCGTTTGGAATAGAGTACAAAACACATTTGGAAGGTTGAAATTATACTTGAACCTTGACATAAAACTGGCCATGTTCCAGAACGTTGGAAACGAAAACTCCACCTGATATTAGCCGTTACATCACTGAAATATATTGAACCTAAAAATCCGTAAAACTCCGGAAAAGTTTTCAGTCCTATTCGCTGTTATGTTTGATTGATGTTCAGCGGAAATTGGAAAGAGGAATGCGACGGAAATATCTTCGGTGAACCAATAGATCATTTGGAAAACGATTGAAGTGTTTTCGTATTTTTTTAAGTAATGGAAAAATGACATGATATTAATGTAATATAATTAATTTATAAATAATCCCAAGTCAGTTTGCTCGTAGTTTTTCTAGAGGGATCTATTTAGTGCACGACCACTATATGAACTTCATAAGAGGTTTATTATTTGATGTGAACACACGTTCCTGGTTTTCTAAAACAAACTCAGTGAATCATTGATCACAATCATGATCGAGCTTTCGGTTACAAACTGCGGGCTTTGAGGCTTCCATATTTTTTTTTAGATTCATTTAATAGAGTATCCAATTATGATGATTGTATGAAAAACAACTTTGTTATTAAGTTTTGACCACGTTTTTATTAACTATCAACTTGATACCATTTTTAATTTTGTTTCTTGTTATGTACAAAATCTTGCAATTCGGTTCTCACTTCTACATGTCTGATTGAGTAAAATGGCGTACGAATTCAAATCAATCAATTTTACAGTCCTGGGTTGAAAATGTTCAGTAAAAATTTCAGAATCCAAACTGCAGTGCCAATATGGTGACTAAATTATATCTTTTATGGTATGATTCGACTAAACATCGATATCAACCGGTTTTCGAGGTCACGGGTCATCAATGTGAGAAATTTGTCGAAAACTGTTTGGCTTGGGGATAGTTGACATGAAACGCCACATCACCACCAAATACCGCTATGCAAACTATTAATGCATGCAATTATAAAATTGTAATTGTAAAATTCGAGCATCACTCGAAAACTACTGAACCAATTTCGATTAAACTTTTTTTGTTTGAAAGTTTATGCCTAGACTTAAAAACTAGTATGTAATTTATTTTGCTTCGATAACGGGAACAGGATATGTAACAATAAAACCACCAAGTGCTACCAAATAAGGGTTCAATTTCTCAGAATAAAGGTCTGAGTCAATCAATTTGTCAAATTTCTTTTAACGACGTTTCTACATAGTTTTTTTCATCTTGAGTTTAAAACACATATATTCTATTTATATTTCTGCTTTCGTATTGTACGAATGTTGATGAAGATGTGTGATTTCGTTGTTATCGGGAATGGTTTATCTTTCATGTTTTCCCACTTCATGAATACAGTGGATTATTTAGAAAATTAAATTATATGATCCTCACTCTATTTTTATGGCAACATGTGGAGATCTGATTTCATTATTGAATACTGTAAACAAAGATAAAAAAAGTTGTTATAAATCTGTTTTTGATATCATTTCCATTGTTAAAACTGTTGGGGTCTTTTTTTATATGTATCATTTCAAAAAATGTTCTTCCTCTTGGATTTCTTTCTTTGGTCGAAATCTCAACGTTGTTAGTGTCAAACTTATGTTGATTTTTTTCGTATTTGGATAATACTGGATTATTTGGAAGAGTAAGTTAAATGAGCCTTACTGTACTTTTATGACAACATGTGAAAGATCAGTTTTCATTTTCACTAATATAAATACAATAAAAAAGTTTGTTATAAATCTGGCTTAAGCTTTTGATATCATTTCCATTGTTAATACTGTTGGGGTCTTTTTTTTATGTATCATTTCAAGGAATGGATTTCTTTCTTTGGTTGAAATTTCAAAGTTGATAGTGTCAAACTTTTGTTGATTTTGTTTTCGTGTTTGGATAAGGCTGTCATGTCAGTTTTTGAGTACTTGTATTCGCTTTTTCAAGTGTTGTTTTTTTTGACGGCAAAACCTGTGAAACAAGATAATGGATAACAGGATAACGGCATAATGGTTTGACGGGATAACGAGATAACTGCATAACGAGATAACGGAAAACTGGATAAAGGGATACAGGATAACGGATGACAGCAAACGGAATAACGGATAATGGGCTTGGATCCCAATGTGTTAGAACAACCCCTTAAATATTTGAATGATTCCAATCGGTAGCTGTTAATGAAAAAAAAAACAGCAGAACACTTCAATTTTATGTTAAGTTTTGACCAAGGAGAAATTTTTTCATTTCTGAATAAAAACTATCATGAAACAGGTTATATCTGGAAGAGTATCAGTAATATAAGAATGAAATTTTTTACATTCCAGATATAGGTATGTACTGAGAAATGATTAAAACTTCTCTCTGCATTTTTGAATAATTTTCATCTCCCTAATAATTAATTTTATAATGTACAGTTTCCTTGCGAAGTTTCAACAAAAACTAGAAAAATTTTAGTGTTAATACATAAAGAATACATTATCTCAACGAACATTATGGTTGGCTAAACTGATGTCATTTTGACCTTCGAATAGTTCGGTGCTGAATTGAGTTCAGTTGAATTTTATGACATTCTACGAGGTAATGTACCATCATGGCTCTCGTCTTTCCTCGAAAACCGCAAATAATACGTGTCAATTGATTCTCTTAGTAAGAACGAAATTCTAAAATTTAACTCGGATATGTTGACGGTTAATATAGGTGTGCCCCAGGGTTGGATTTTGGGTCCAGTACTATTCACCCTGTACACGAATCAAGTGGACTCTATTACAGACAATAATCATTTTACCGCATATGCGGATGACTTCTCTTTCATTATATCAGCACAGGAAACACAAGCGCTAGATAGAAAATCATTGCTTATTATTCAATACAGCAAAAAAGGAAATGATCAGAATTCATACTGTACAAAAAAAGTTGATAATCTAGATGTGAACATAATAACCAAGTAGTTTCGAACACACACAATAGCATTCGGTTTCTAGGCATTCATCTTGACGAAAATCTCAGCTGGAGAACCCATTGTCAAACGCTTACATCAAAATAAATTCATTGATGTATCTTTTCATTAATTTGAGAGATGTTCTGGAAGATCAGCAGATTCTCTATTTTCATTATGCACAAGTAGAGTCCAGACTACGATACGGTATTTGCTTCTGGGGATGTAGCACAGGTGTCTTTGATGTATTTTTGGCTCAAAAACGGATAATTAGATGCATGGCTAAAATTTCATGTTGGGAATCATGTAAACAATTTAAAAAAAAAAAACTATTTCACCATTGACCTGCACTTACATTTTTGAATTATGTGTATATAATTTTAAAAATAAACAAAAGCTCTTGTGCAATAAAGATCTCCATAATCACGATACTCGCCAAGAAGATGACCTTTGTTTACCTAGAGCCAACAGGAAAGTAACGTATTGTACTCCAGATTACATGGGTCCCAAATCATTCAACAAACTTCCTTTGAACATTAAGGAATGTAAGTCACTTAAAAAATTCAAATGTCGTCTGGAAGAGTTCTTATTGCACAATTGCTTCTACAATTTGAAGGAGTTTTTAGATGTATATATAAATGTTATGTTTATGAATGTAAATTATATAAATACTCCAAACTCCCTAATTCTGTATATATCCCTCATATTATGACTCTTCCTATACATTGTAAAATGTCGAAATGGAAAATAAATTAATTGAATTGAAAAACCTACATTATGGTTGGCAAAATTGACTTAATTTTACCCTGGAATAGGTTGGCGCTGAATTTAGCGAAGGGAACTTTATGTCATATTTTCTTCAGATTCACCAGAAAAATCTAAGGTGATTTGAAAGTCGAGGTTTGGCCCTTCCAATCTATTCTTCACCTAAAATCGGCTATATGAAAAAATAAAATTAAAGAAATATTGTTTTTTATATTCTATTCGCTTTACTATGGAATATTTTTAATTGACTCACGTAAGGGAATGAGTGTTAGCATATTTATCAAAACTGTATTTTGCATCGAACCAAAAAAGTGTATAAAAATATGATCTTCCTGAAATTCACGCGGGCAAAGCCGCGGGCATAAGCTAGTTTCCTATAATATTGTTACGAACATATTATGCCACTGCCTATTTCATCACTCGAGCGCCAGACGTGATGGCAGGGTTCCAGAGAGTGCTGAAAGAAGGCTCAGGATGATCGAGGGTTATGTAATGGATCGAGAAGCAACCATAGAGAATGCTCTAGGTGCTAATGACTTTATAGAAGGCTGCGCATCGCTAGCGGAAGCAATTCAGTCAGAATGAAGTAAGTCCTAATGCAGTCCAGTGAAGTGCGCGGTATAGTTTAGCGGTAAATTTCTATTGAGTTATTCAATTGTCAGAGTTTATTATTGTGTGTAAAAGAACGAAGAATAATTAGTTCAGTATTACAATAGCCACAAACCCCATGGTGTCGTATGTTTATGACGTTACCCTAATATTCGAGTGCGCCTCACAAACTTGGAACTGTCACCTCATGTGCTGCTTAGTGTTGGACGATACGGGTAGCGGAGACCGGAAACAAAAAATAAAGGGATGAGAAGAATATATACAGAGGCTAGTTTTGCCTTACGGCATGCTCATTTACCGTTAGGTATCAAGCTGTTTTGAACTATCGTCTATCTAGATCGACCACTGTCAGGGGAACCCATCCCATCTCCACTCTCCAAAAATTAGCTAGCAAAGAAGACCCTTCCTTTTCCTCCCCTCTCTTTCTCTATCTCCTTCTTTTTTACAATATGTATTGATAGTTGGTTAGCCATGATTACATTTTATTGTATTACTATAACAATTGTTAGTTGATGTTTATTACAGATTGTATTGTTTTATTATTACAATTGTTTGTTACACATTTTATTGTTCTACTATTACAATTGTTTGTTCGTTAGTGTTTTGTTACTTTTCCTTTCTTTTCTTCGTCTCAGGACCTGGTGACTGCTTTGCCAGGTTTTTTTCCTGTTTTTTAGTTTTGTTTATTCATTTATTTTTTGGTCCTGGTTGTTATTGCTTATATTTCTCGTTTGTTCAATTACATAGCTTCTTATGTTAGCATTTCTAACCAAGCCTATTCATTTATTTGTTATTTCCATATTTATTTGTTATTTACATATTTACAATGGTTGCTATCGGTTTACGTTCTTCTGTGGTTGTGCTGTGCTACCTTTGTTTTGGGTTTTATGTGTTTTTTTTCTCCCAATTGCCCGACTACAAATCAACCTGGGTTATTTTCGCCTTCGTCTTCCATTATCATCATATCCACTTCCTCATCATTGGAAAACTCTATCGTTTTTTGTTCAACGTGTAAATAATCCACCCTTCATATTTGAATCTGTCATTCACTTCCTTTTATTCCATGGCTCACTACATACTCCATGGAGTTTGAAACTTTCCGTTTTGATTTGAAATAGGTTCGTTTGGGAATACGCATAGGACTCAAAGACAGACAAAAGAATAGCCTATTGCCTGAGGACACACAAGAAAAATGCTTCTCGGCTCTTTCACATAAAAAAATATGTATAAAGTAAATGTATCAATCGTTGTCCCTTGTTATTTCTCTGCTTTTTCCTTTTCATCACATTGGATTTGATCTCGATTCGATTTCAAGTTTGAGTATTCATTATAATACAGTGCTTCTCAAAAGTCCCTCCCCCCTCTTATTTTTGGAACGATTATACATAAACAAGTGAAATTTGGAAACTGAATATTAAAGGTTGTAAACTTTCCTACTAGTGATGATAGATGACGATGACAAGGCCATTGTGACCAATAATTTTAAATGGAACCCTACGGCAAGCGACACCTCTTTTAAAAATTATCGAAAAAACCTATACAATTATACTAATTTTGTTTGTGTTTATGGCAGTTTTAATGGCTCATTAGTAAACATTAAAATTTAAATTCCATTCAGTATGATATTAATTACAGATTTAAGAATCAGTATCTACTTAAAGAAATTGCTCGAAGTGACCTCCATTCACTTCCTGACAGTGAAATATCCTATTTTTAAACTCTTCTCGTACTTTTGAAAATGTGTCTGCGGAAACAGCCTCGCATTTTGCAACAATACGTTGTTTTAAAACGTCAATATTGTCAGGTTCAGTGGCGTAAACCTTCGATTTAAGCTACCCCCACAGAAAAAAATCCAAAGGTGTGAGGTCCGGTGATCGAGCTGGCTATTCCGTTGAACCTCGTCGTCCAATCCATCTACCACGATACTCCTCATCCAAATACCGTCTTACTGCACCGTAATGGTGTGGAGGAGCACCATCCTGTTGGAATTTTATCTCCAAATTGCCGAATTCATCTGGATTATCTTCCAAAATTTCAAGGATTAACGGTTCTGTTGCGAATTTTAGTATTAACTGATTTAATTCATCACAGCTTTGCGTTTTTTAAAAGCGAGTTGCCAAAAGTGCCATAAACACAAACAAAATTAGTATCATTGAATAGGTTTTTTCGATACCTTTCAAAAGAGGTGTCGCTTGCCGTAGGGTTCCATTTAAAATTATTGGTCACAATGGCCTTGTGTCGTCATCGTTGACGATTTCGTCATCTATCATCACAAGTAGGGAAGTTTACAACCATATTCAGTTTTCAAATTCCACTTGTTTATGTATAATCGTTCCAAAAATAAGAGGGGGGGGGGAGAGGACTTTCGAGAAGCACTGTATAAATACCCTTTCAAATACGAACAAAAATAAAATCAGGTCCTTATTCCGGAGGGAAGGATTTTCATTGTTCGGACCTTGATGATGGAATTTATGGGCAGAAATGTAGAAACAAAAACCAGGTAAGATACATATCTGAACTCGGTAAGATAAGAAATACTTAAATTCATAAAAAAATAGAGGTCCGTATTCGAAAAAAAATTGTTGATGGAGGCCCCCGAAGAACGAAACGTCATATTGAAAATCAAAGCACATCATGTTGAAGCAAATTCAAAACAGAGAAGAAAGTTTCGTGGACACATTTCCATATTCCTAAAAATAGATGCGCCAGCGCAAAGAAAAGAAAACGGGACATTTCGGTTTTCCCCGTATATTTAAAAAATGGTTCGTGATATTTTAGATTTGGAGACATTGTTTCATTGTTCGCTAGAATAGGAAACTTTTGTCTAATTTAACCAACCATTTACCGTTTTCGAGCCAGTGGTACAACATAAAGAATACGGACTAGACTGTATATCAACAGTGAAGAGTAATATTTATTACTTATTACCAATATATATGAAAATATGCTTTTGAGTTTTACTAGTAGATTTTAATACTTATTCGCGACGCGTACAATCCATACTGAAATGAAAAAAATGGATCTAGTTTTTATAACCAACAAATTCGTGGTGAACTTTAGTAATTAGAGTTGAATGCCGAAGCAGATTTTCGATATTGTTTATAGATTGGTTGAAATTTATTTTTTCAAACCTGTAACGTTAGTTTACAAACGTGTAATGTTGATATGCATTCATATTTTTTGAAAATGTGTCACTGTGGGAAAAATTTAAAGAATGTTATAGGTTAGTTGAATGATGTTCGCACGATCTAGTAGTATAAGCTCATTTCATATACAGGGTGTAACTGAATAAGTGTAAAACATTTAAGGAGGTGATTCCTCATCGAAAAAAAGATAGGATCTTTCATATAAAGAAACTTCATTGGAGCATCCCTTGTTAAGATACAGCCCCTTAAAGGGGGAAAATTTAGAATGTTATAGGTTAGTTGAATGATGTTCGCACGATCTAGTAGTATAAGCTCATTTCATATAAGGGGGTACATAAAATTTGTATAACAATTTTTTTCACAAGCACTGAAAAAGGTACAATATTGAAATTAACCTGACGTTTTGTACTACCAAAAAGACACTCAGCCAGTAATTTATTTGGTTTACCCCATGGTTGTAAGGGGTGAAAAACGCAACCCCTAAAATTTATTTCCAATGTAACTTTTTGTCTTATTATTTGTTTACCATTTAAAAATTTATTTCCGATAGCCTGTTTCATTCTAAACAAAAAATGTCTCTTGGGTTTTTTGCCCAAAATAAACCAGTAAGCAGCAAAACATTATTTTACGAACAACTACAGAGATACATCGTCATAAATGCGAACTGGATTTATTGTTATTTTGTAGTTAGTACCTGCATTAAACGATTAAAGGGTAATAAACAAAACTAAGTTATTAATAACAAAACACACAACATGTAGAAATCATAGTGAATGTTCAATATGTCTACCTTCAAACATTACGCATGCGTCTAGACGTCGGCGCATTGAGCCACGTATTCGCTCAAATATTCCTGGAGTCTTTCTGATTACCCTGCACGCATCGATGATGCGGTTTCTTAAGTCCTCTACATCGCGAACAGGAGTACGATATACCAAATGCTGTGAATGGCCCCAAATAGAGAAATCGAGAGGATTGAGATCCGGGGATCGAGCGGGCCATTTATGTGGTCCTCCTCGACCTATCCACTGATTTGCATATGTTTCAGTTAAATGCTGACGTGCTACTTGACTAAAATGGGCGGGAGCCCCATCATGCATAAAAAGCATATCCCTTCTGACGCCCAAAGGAACTTCCTCCAGCAGTACTGGATGCACTTCTCTTAACTCCTCGACCTATCCACTGATTTGCATATGTTTCAGTTAAATGCTGACGTGCTACTTCTCTTAAAATTGAACGTATGCCTCACCATTTAATCGAGGAGGTAGAAAATGAGGCCCAATTAAATCATCCCAATAACCTGAGCCACACGTTAAGAGAAAACTGTTCTTGATGGCTAGTTTCGACAATAGCGTGAGGGTTTTCATCAGCCCATATGTGGTAATTATGAAAATTAATAATCTTGTCCCGAGAAAAACTACATTCGTCTGTGAATTCTATCGTCTTCAGAAAGTCACAATTTCTTCTAATCATTTCCAGCATCCAATTGCAAAATTCAAGACGGTTCGGAAAGTCTCGCGGTAACAGTGCCTGTACTCGTTGCAGATGGTAAGGGTATAAGAGTTGTTCCTTTAAAATTCGAAATACCGTCATATGATCAACATTTAGCTGGAAAGCAATCTTTCTAGTACTGGTAGTAGGTTGTTCTTCAATCAAATTAAGTACTGCTTCCTCAAGCTGTGGTGTTCGTATTTCTCGATGGCGACCACAATCCTGCGTTCTTTTTTCGAATGAACCATATTCTCGTAATCGTTGATGAAGTCGAGCAAATATTCTATGTGAAGGATGCTGCCGTTGAGGATACATTTCAGCATATCTTCTAGAAGCTTCTAACCCATTCCCCTGCGACAGACCGTAAACGTAATGCATATCAGCCATTTCCTCATTTGTGTATGCCATTTTATTAACAAGTGAATTATTAAAGTAACAAATTAAGAACAGAACAACAACACACAATTAGTATTAATTCAATTTCGAAAATTCCCAAACTGACAGCGTTATACCAATTTAATTGTCACTATCGCTAATAGCGACCTACTAGATAGATTAGTTTCGTATTTTCGCATTTATGACGATGTATCTCTGTAGTTGTTCGTAAAATAATGTTTTGCTGCTTACTGGTTTATTTTGGGCAAAAAACCCAAGAGACATTTTTTGTTTAGAATGAAACAGGCTATCGGAAATAAATTTTTAAATGGTAAACAAATAATAAGACAAAAAGTTACATTGGAAATAAATTTTAGGGGTTGCGTTTTATACCCCTTACAACCATGGGGTAAACCAAATAAATTACTGGCTAAGTGTCTTTTTGGTAGTACAGAACGTCAGGTTAATTTCAATATTGTAACTTTTTCAGTGCTTGTGAAAAAAATTGTTATACAAATTTTATGTACCCCCTTTAAGGGGCTGTATCTTAACAAGGGATGCTCCAATGAAGTTTCTTTATACGAAAGATCCTATCTTTTTTTCGATGAGGAATCACCTCCTTAAATGTTTTACACTTATTCAGTTACACCCTGTATATTTGTAACAAGAAAAAAATACTTATATTACTCTTTACCGTTAATATGTATTGACGATATTTTTATATATGAATTTCTTTCAATTTCAATATATAGACAAACGGTCCGAAAAAAAAATATGTAGAAAATATATGTGAGACCAACTACTTTTGACACAACGGCGCCACATAGAAAACTATTTAAAAACAGTTCAGCACCTCCGTCACCGGAAAAATATTTTTTGACCCTAGCATTAAAACTGAAAATACAATTTGTCGAAATACTCGAAAAACCCACACAAAATTGGTGTTATATCTTTGAATGTCACTCGAAGCGTCAAAGATATAACACCATTCCGACAAATTTTTACATATTTTACGTTTTTTTTTTGAAGTTGATGTTCATTTATCATCCACTCAGATTACTGACCCTGAAGAAGTTTCAAAATTGAAACGAAAGCTCGGTCCATCGTATTAAAGAGTTTTTCATAGTTCAACACTTGTGCTGACTGAAGATCCCCGTTATTCCCCACTGTTTATATATATATATATATATAATATATATATATATATATATATATATATATAAAAAAAAATATAAATAAAAAAATTCAAAATTAAGGATACCTCATAGTCTACTAAACTAAAAGATTTTTTTTAAAGATTAGTGAAATATAAAAAGAAGAAACGCAATTTTCTGTATAATTGCATAGTTTTTCCAGTTTAGGATCACTAAGGCTTGCACTTGACTTCGTTATTTGACAATTGAAACGGAACTGCTGGCATTTAACAAATTTGTACAGATTTGGATTATCACAAAAAGCGGCAGCTTTGATGCTTCCTCGTCAACCAACCTTCGGTTTAAAAAACTTTCATAAATGTTATTAGATCCATTCATGCTTGATACTTTTTGCGAATTATTTGTTTGTTTTTGTTTAGATATAGAAATGCATATCTATTTTCTGAATTGTCAAAATCTGAATAAACAGCCCATATCTATATTTAATACTTCGAGCCAGAATTAGCAAGCTCATTCGCATCTGTAAAGATTTCCTTTATCTTAAGGGGTAATTTTATCTAAATAAACCATTTCCGTTCTTGATTTTCCATAGGTGAAATACTGAAAAATATTACTTTGGCAATTTTCCATCGTAATTATATTCACAAAATGTGAATCATTAAACCAACGTTGCACACCGTATTCATGAATAGACGCAAACACGATTTGTATGTATGTATGATATGAAAAATTTACAGGTAGGGAGAATTCAGTCATACTGATTTTGTTTGGTTTTAGGCTAATTTTGATGGATAAATTAAATAAACAATAAAATTATCAGTTTCGCATTTTATTAAATTAAAAATTATTTATTTATTAATGAAGATTGTAAAATCCGCAACGGGTTGATTGTCAAAAAAATTTACGTTTTTTAATTCTCTAGTTGTTTTTACTTTGCTAACTTTTTGCAAAAGTGTTCATACTCTGAATATTTAGTTCAATTATTGTTTAACGAGACGTCTAAGTGCTTACGTAGGCAAAATGGTACGTACTGTAGTTGACAAAGTAGCAGCTGTCTTAATAATTGGTGAATATAGAAACAATTTGCATGCAGCGGAACGTCTATTTAATGAGAGGTACCCCGATCGCCCTATATCGACCTATTTGAAGTAGCTTCTTGGGAAGTTTGAAGCAACAGCTACTGTTCAAGATGCCAAACGATCTGGTCGACAATTTTTTTTTACATAATTGCAGAAAATTAAATTAAAAATTGTGCATGAACTTTCGGATGATGACCCCGATCGAAGACTAGAATTCTGTGAAAATATGTGGAAAATATAATCAGAAAAAGTGAATATATTTCCAGAAAAAGTAAATGTTTGGGTAGGTATTTTGGGAAACCACATAGTTGGGCTTCTTTTTCTCAATGCTAACTTAAACGGTAAATTGTATCTGGTGATGTTACAAAACGCAATTAATTCTGAAAATTCTGGAAGATAATCCAGATGAATTCGGCAACTTGGAAGTAACATTCCAACAAGATGGTGCTCATGCACACTATAGTGCAGTAAGACGTTACCTAGATGGAGAATATCGTGGTAGATGGATTGGGCAACGTGGTTCGATAGTATGGCCAGCTCGGTCACCAGGCCTCACACCATTAGATTCTGTCTGTGGGGTTACTTGCAATTCAAGGTTTACGCTACAGCACCTGACCCTATTGACGTACGACAAGTACGACAAGAGTTTAACAATGAGATGCATTAGTGTCAGAATGGTTCTTAAATCTTTATTAATTAAATGCAAAACTATAATTTTAGTATTTATTCAATTTATCCATAAAAATCAGCCTAACCCCAAAAAAAAATTTGTCTGACTAAATAGGTATTTTCAATACCTTTCAGACGAGATGTCACTTGCCATAAGGTCTCATTTAAAATTGTTGGTCACAGTGGCCCTGTACCGTCATCTATGACTATTACTTCTCACCTGTTACGACTAGTTGAGAAGCCTACATCCGTTTATTTCCAACCTAAAAATTTAATCATTATAAGTATAACCATTCAAAAAATTCGAGGGGGGGAGGGACTTTTGACTAGCTCTTTATACTATTTAATGTGAAACAAGGTTCACTGGGAACGTGGCTAAAACTTTTCTCCCGAAGTAGAGTGCGTTTTTTCAAATTATGGAATCTATGATATTAATTGAGATAATGGTGAAAGACTTATTATGTAACTCCGGTATCTATCTAATAATTTAAGTGCTAAGGGTTCAAGCCGTTCAAGAAGAATTTCATCATTCATTTTCATTCATTTTTTTATGCGAATTTTATATTGATCTCATGTTTGTTTAACCAATTTGCTGGGATGGCCCCAGATAAATAGATAAACCGATGAAACAGATGTTTACCTTCTGGTTAAACAATAGTAACTTGTATAATGGTTTTCTGCTCAAGATATCCCCATTATTTGTGAATTATTGGCTATATTCCTTTTTATACCTTCCCGTTAAAGAAACAGAGGAATGAAAAATATGGGTAAAATATGTTCTAAATTGTTGTTCTCAGCAATCTAATTTATTGAATTTAGTTCAAGTTTAACTATAAGTGTTAAATTGAATTAGGTCCATAACGGTTCAAAACCAAACATTTTCTTGTCGACGTCATCTTATTGAATGCGTTTCATTCTGGTTTGAAGGCATCGGAATCGAAAGTAATAAGAAAAGTATCAGATTTTGACCTTGATTATTGAAAATAGAATTGTTATTAAATATCACGTTATAATTGTAGTTCCTGTAATAGTAGGATTGAGGTTGTACGTACAAATGGAAAATAAATATGGCATCTGGATAATGATAACCACCCATTTTCCCGAAATTATCTTGGATTTTGTTAGTTTATTGCTGTTTAGGTCATCTTATTTATATTTTCATAAAGATCATCAAATTATCCGAAATTAACAGCTGAAGTAAGTCATAATCTGAATAATTATCCAAAGTTCGGCAAAGTTATAAAAAAAATTATATAGAAATTGTGGAATATATGTATTTATTTAAACACCTTCTCTTCTGGTGCTGACTGAATCAGCAAATGTTAAACGTGGATCTGTTTATGGAGTCGATCATCAACGAGAGGTGGAAGAAGATAAATTAATTTCATTTTAATTATTATCCTCAGGTGTCCTTTAGTAAGAAAATAGTTTTTGTTTAAAATCGTAAACCATGTTTCAAAATGCTTTGTTTTGTTGATTAACATAGTTCACTACATCATACCAAATGTGGTTTGGAAGAAAGCTTGAATGCGTTCATAAAAAAACTTAGTACTAGCTAACCGTGCCAAATATTGCTTGTGATGTTCAATGCACCAATCCCTTGATTTTCGTGGATTTGAAAATAGATTCCAATTTTAATGAAAACCCTCTTGTTGGCAGTCCTATAGTATTGAGATTACAAATTATCTTTGTTGATTAATATAAGTAATGCTGTTTATTATCTTTGTTAATTATTATAGCTTACGATTTATTTAAAAACGATTGGCAACACTACCAAATAGTCGAAACGAACGTTAAAATCTACGCATAATCACCACTTTGGAAATTAGTTTGGTGAACGAGCATGATGAAAGTATAGTTTGGAATAAACACTTTAGAATTAGAAGAATACACTCAAACATATAGTGCGACTTTTTAATACAATGAAAAAGTTCCTTATGTAAATTTTTTAGTACCTAAGGAAGCTAAGGAAAGTCTTTATTTCAGATTGGGTGCATATATAAATATGTCCCGCCTGATCTTACTTCTGTGCCCCTACCTCCTATAAAGCTGAAAAAGCTCGTTACTGGATCTGTTGTTGCCGCTTTTCTGCTCTTTGGTGTATGTACCATGTTTTTTTTATTGCTTTATTTAACGTCGGCCTATTTCTGCGACCAAGGCTAAACATCGACGCCGGCACACTCCCCCCAACCGGAAATTTTGCCGAATCCTCTGTTGCTTCAGAGGTAGGTTTCTCCGACGAGCTCAACATCTATGAACTCTGGACCGCCATCTTAACGTCCTCTTCGAAGGACGGCATATCTATCGTCTTACCTCGTGCTCATTGATAAGACGCATGCAGCTGCGAATATGATAATACGCTACAGTTGTTACGGCATTTTACGCGTACCTTCTTTGTCAGGCGGTCACCCATTCAAGTACTAAATTTGCCCGACGTTGCTTGGCTCAGATATCGATAAGTTTCTCGTCAATTTGACCCTTATTAACTTTTCATATTTTTACGAAACTGGGGTTCGATTTTGTTAAAAATACTCGATTGAATTATCCTCCGTTTATTACACTTCACAACACAACAATGTACTAAATAATACAATAACAGTTTATTGATGAAATGTATCGCGTACCAGTAGTAAACGAAGTATTTCCCTTATCGTCTTCGTGTATGCCCACTTGCCAGTATCCGCAGTCGAAACCATTGTGAGCCAACGTGGTTAATGTATCGTTAATTTTGGGTAATGGGTAGCAGGCGGTCCCTCTTCGTGACATCATTCAATTTCCTATAATCCACACAGAATCTTGTAGATCCATCCTTTTTTGAAACAAGTACCACCGGGGCGGATCATGGACTCGATGATTCTTCGGTAACGCCATCTTTGGTCATTTTAGAAACAAGCTTTTCTATTAACTGTTGTTTGTCAAATGGTTATCTTCTTGGTGGTTGTCGAAACGGATGAGCTTTATCGGTATCTATCCTGCGCTAGAACAGGTTGGTTCATTCTGTTGGTGACCCTGCGGGCTCGAATACTTTCCTCGGCGATAAATTCCAATAATTTTTCTATGGTTTTTGGATAATTCTCAATGTGTCATCAGTCATGCCCTTTTTTGCGGATTCCGGGCTGTTAATCCATCAGGAGATACATTAGCAATTATGTCAGGGATGTCCTGTTTTGTCCTAATTAGAGCTCGTGCCAGTAATAATTTGCTAGGGGATTCTTCACATGGCTGTACTCCTCCAACGCAGAACCCACGATCTTCTTCTTCTCATGCCTCAACGATTTTCTCAGATTACAGTTTTGGCTATCCGCAATTTCAGAACATCCCCTTTTGGATAGGGTTGTCAAAATAAATTCTTCCCCTTCAAATTTCATGGTTTTCCACTGACCATAGGAAGAAAATCCATGGTCACTTAGCAGATCCATTCCAAGAATGAACTCAGCTTCTATGTCTGCCAAAAAAACTTTTTCCATTATTCGTAGCCTTCCGAGTGTGATGTCAGCTTTTCCTCGTATCGGTGCACCAGTGTCTATAGTGCATATGACGTCTCTTTGGTTCACCTTTCCTCTGGTGGTCAAAGTGTTGGTAGTTCTTCTTATCCTGTTGACGTGAATGAATCTTGGGGCTTCGTTATCGCTAGCCCGCATGCTTCACGATGTATTGGCTAATCCAGTTTCTTGGTATCTGCTCGAAATCTCTCTAGATGATCCAGTCCTAAAGCAGTTTCTTCTTGCCTGTTTGCGCTGGTATTCTTGGATTCCAGTTCGTCCAGTATTCTGCTGAGCATCTGATCTGTAGAAAAAACTTTTTCTCCAAGTCAAATTATCCTGAACGTTTATTCCGAAAATGTTCAGAAGGTACTTATTACTCTTATTATAGAACCGGAAGTGAAATGAAAATGTTTTCGCGAAATACTGTATTGAGACAAATATTGATATCACATTCTTTTGAAACATGAGCTATTTCAGTGGCATTCCATCTCTCCGGACTCTCCCTTTTATCGACTTTCTGTTTTTTTAACCGACGAAAAAAAGGAGGAGGTTCTTTATTCAACGCTTATTTTTTTTATGTATGATGACGCATAACTTTTCACAGAGTAGATCGATTCCGATAATTCTTCTTTCATTCGATAGAGTGTACTTCGAAGTTGGTTCATTGGAATTTGAGGAATTCCACCCCTAAGGGTAGCAAAATGGAGGATATTGATTGTTCACCCTCTGAATTTTGGCCCGCTAACCGATTCTATCAGGCATAACTTTGTACTGGGTTGTCCGATTTATATGATTATTTTTTTTAATGTTTAGGGTATACTTCGTAGTTGGTCATATTTGAAAAAGAATGATCCACCCGTGAGGGTAAAAAAATGATGGATGATTGATTTTTCATCTGTGAACCGATTCTCTTGAAACTTGGCACACATATGTAGTTCTGATAGCACTACAACATAATGGATACCTCATATGTTAATTGAGTAGGTAGTAATTAGTATATTTCTGTCACAAAAAAAAATAAGAAATAGAAATTTTTAACAAAAAATTAAACCGAAAAAAGAAACTGAAAAGAAAAAAATAACTCTTTTTAGTCTCAATAACTAAGCTCCCAAACTAATGAAAGTAACTAATTTTGTGTCGGTGCCAAACAAACAATCAACGAAGAACATTTAATTTCTTTAAAAGAATTATCAAATTGCCACCGCACATTCCGCTGCCATCATTTTACGCCTGATTCAATTGCTAGTTTGTTTGGCGCCGACTCAAAATTAGTTACTTACATTAGTTTAGGAGCTTAGATATTTTAGTCTCAATAACTACGGTTATTTTTTTGCTTTTCAGTTTCTTTTTTCGTCGGTTTAATTTTTTGTTAAAAAGTTTTCATTCTGAACAATTTGTATTCTATGGCGAAGGTGCCACGATTGCTACTTCCCATTTGATTTCTGAAAATATAAACAAAGCCAAATATTTTCCTCAATTTTGGCAACGGAAACAGCCGAATACAATTTCTCAGAATACAATCGATTAGGTAACGATTTAATTCAGAAAGACAACACTGTGTGTGATCCATAATATTAAGTCACCATGTAATGATTTTGTGACAAATGTTATGCTAGTGATTGGCAAACTTGGATTTTTCACGATTTCGAAAACTCAAACATGCTGATGACTAATAACATTCTTGTGGTGTAAGTTTGTTATTGATAGATACTATAAATAAAATAAATGGAAAATGTTGAAGTGTTTATTTTCTTTAAATTTTACAACGGCAACATTGCGATCATTCCACTATTCTAATTGTGGTAGTAATACTAAGTTTATTTGCAGAGTGAAAATGAATTGAGGAAGTTGAAGGAATGCTCATAACTGAAATACGAGTACAATAAGATACACCTCTTAGCTCTTGCTATCTTTTTACATTGGTAGGCTGGATTCCATTGAGATCTCCAGAAGGTATAAATAAATCATGTTTCGATTGAGCAGAACCAGGGGCGTCCCGCAAAAATATCGCATAAGGAAAATATAAACAAGATCCATTTATTAAAATCATACTGTTTTTGGAGTACAACATTTTATATGTTTTGTACTAATTTTATATTGTATTAGTTACAGTAATTTTCTCGCCTCTCTTTTCTTTCCCTGAAAAGAAAATGAATTTTTTATACACGCTTTTTTAGCTTCACCTGTATGTTGTATGTATGAATGTAGGTGATGGAATCATTGAAATTAATTTTCACACACTTTCCGATGTTCCGAAGTATTTGAAATTCTGCACCGATATTGAGAACCGAAGACAACGCAATAATTTATTAGTTATGACCTGGTATTCCCACCTAGCTCGCCAGAAAATAAAAACATTTCAACGATATGGCGAAGGCACTGGTTTTCACAGCATAATTTACATTTCAAGATATGGCAAATGTACATTCGCCAAAATTGAGTTACAATTTTCATCTCATGTGCAGGAATCAATTGGAGAAGTTTTTCTCCCGTAGTCCTTTTTAGTCTTTCCTAGCAATATGGACTAAAAGTTAAAAATAAAATAATAGTTTAAACATAAAAAACACGTTCATAAAGCAATAAGGAATAAAATGTTGAAAATAATAAGAATAAAGTCGTTCACAAAAAAAAATTCTCCTGTGTAAAAATAGCGTGGGGTGCTCTTTACTTACTTTTCATAATTATATTAAGATAACTGATATCAAGCACCTCACGCTGTTTTTACATTAGAGAAATTTTTTTGGCCAAAGATTTTATTCTTATTATTTTCAACATTTTAGTCTTTATTGCTTTATAACCGTGTTTTTTAGTTTTTTAAACTATCATTTTATTTCTGTTCAAGCTTTCGAGATTTAATTATCTCTTCTTCAGGAACTCTGAATAACACTCAGTAAAACATACTTTCAGTTTATTTTTTAACGAGTTATAATCCGTACAAGAATGAAGAATTTCCTCGATTTTATACTGTATAGTTTAGTTTTTTTATATTTTTTTATAACATTTTGTACGTAAGAACAATTTTATTTCTGTCATAGTACTAATCAATGCCATTGTTAATTCAGAGTTCCTTAAGAATATATATATATATATATATATATATATATATATATATATATATATATTATATATATATATATATATATATATATATATATATATATATATATATATATATATATATGTATATATATATATATATATCATAGCTGTCGTGGATTCTAAAGATTTTGTACTTTTGTATTGAATGTCATAATTTATCTTCCCTTGTTAGCTTTATTTCATAGCATTTATACGTGTTTTATGCCTATCTGAAATAATTTATTCAAGAATGTTTCTGTTTTTTTCCAATCAGTCATCCATTTTTCCATAATTCAGGATTATCCATATAAAATATTTTCTACAAACATTAAATTTCATCGGTTTATTTCATTTGTTGATAACTTGCTCTAACTCTGTTCATCTATTGTTCTGATTCTTTTATGACTTTGTTAAACACAATCGAAAATGGTACAACTATGGAAGTGAACATCAACAGTAGATAAGATAACCAACACCAGCTAAAGCCAGTTGAACCCAATAATATGGAATAGCAGTCCAGTTATAGAAAACTAAAAGACTGATCTATAACTCTATTATACAGGATATTGTTACGAACCCGAATACACTACGCCACTGTCGTATACAATAAGTCACTGCATGTTGACCTAGCAAAATTACAAGAAAACTGTCTGGAATAATCGGGACCGATCTAGCGACCTCGAGAAAAGACGACGAACGACCGTTACGAAGAGTGAGCCTAACCGGCGAGAGGACAGTTTGATCAGTTAGAGTCTAGTTCGTAATATTTTAGTAGTAAACTGTAATTGAGTCATTATTGCCAGAGTACAGTACAGTGTTAAATGAAAATGAACGGCATTAATTATTTCTGTATTTCAATAGTCACGGATCCCAGATTAGATCAACACATACGCAGCCAAAATATCATCAAAAATAGGAGAAACAATGTTGGTCACTGGAATGGAATACTAGTTTGACCAAACTAAGAAGGAGGATTTATGTTCAATAGGAAAAAAGGCGAGAAATGGCTACTGTGGTATAGCCATGTAAGAGGAGCGAAATATTCAAGAGTCTGATTGAAGAAAGGATGTCAGTGAGTAGATAATAGCGACCAAAAACTGCACAAGTGAGAAAAATATAAAATTATAATATGAGATGAAGTTCTTTCTAGGTCAATTCAATCTTTAATTAATAAATTTTTCAATAATAATCATCATTATATCTGCTTAAAAAGCATCAGTTCACTTGCACATTGCGTTTCAATTTCTCAATGAAATGATAAATAATTGATCAATGAAGAATATTCCTGTATTTGTTTGAAAAATTTATTTGATTTTGACACTTGAGGGACACGTTCAGACAGTAGAATACTTGTCCAAAAACATTTGTGAAATGTCATCTTGATAATGTAACCAATGAAATGAGCATTCACGAATTCAGTCGAATTGTTGTTGAAAGTGGAAAATCTAGAAATGGAAAAATTGGGTCAATATTATAATTGGTAGAATAACATATATTCTGCGTATCTTTGAAGCAAATAAAGCAGGCCGAAAATCAAAGAATTGAAAGGTACCATAAACTGTTATTGTCATTACGAAGGTGCGTATTCCATTTCTATACCTAATAACCCAATTTGGTATTTTTCCAAGCAGAGTCTCCTTCATTCAAATATCGGAATGATGCAAAGTGCACAACATTCAGTTGTATTGAACTTTTTTAAAAGTGGTAGACGATGTGGTAACTTGATTACTCTCGTTTCGGACGTCCATCGTCTAGATGGATTTTGAAAGCTTTTCACGACGTTTCGATTGCTTGTATCTTATCACTATTCACCTGGAAACGATTACAGATACAAGCAATCGAAACGTCGTGAAAAACTTTCAAAATCCATTAAGACGATGGACGTCCAAAAGGAGAGTAATATAACTTTTTTCAGTTGTTGATAGTTCATCTTTTAGTACCTAGCAGATGATTTCACATCTGATTTTATGAACAGTCTGTTCATTTTCTCAAAGAAACAAATTTCACCAGTCAAGCCATCTGGCTCCAGAAGTGGCTCTAGCTGCTGATATAATCAGCTCTAGACAGAAATGAATGAACTATAAACCACAAATGATTACTCGCGATTATGCATTATTTTGGATTTAGTAAGACAACACAAGAATTGATTTCATCTTCCTAACATAACAGATTGAAAACTGTTCATAATAATTATATTTTCTCCAACTCACACGAAATAAATTTAGGAGTATCTATCGCAAGGACGAGGAGACCGTCGAATCCTCAAATGGATTAGGCTCAGCGGCGCTGCCAGAAAGAGGTTTGAATTCCTCATAAAACAAGGCCTACCTGTAGAAGAGACCAGGGTCGAATCAGTTGAACCGGTGAAGAAGGAGTCAACCTCCGACAAAAGACTTAAGAGGGTCCGGTCTGAAACAAAAACTCCCGACGGTCAACTGAAGAAAAAAGCGAGAGAAGCAGAAAAAGGCAGCAGTGCCTCAATGCCTACCAAACCAACCTCCAGTGAAGTTACTGGAGGCGTAAAAGTGGGTATTCTGCCAAAAAATTATCTAGAGGTCCTGTAAACAATGGAACAGATATAGTCCGTTAAGAAGACGATTCTGGATAAAATCATCGAGTCAGGAAAGAAGGCGGCCACAAAGCCTCGTTTCCACAGCTCGCACAACAGACAAGCTGGGTGGCCTTGATGTGTGCTCTTAACACCACCATGCAGTGGCTGGAAAGCACCAACGAGAACATCAATCTATGGGAGGGAGTTGAGCTGAGGGTAGTTGAAGAGGCAGAAATGTCTCACAACGAAATATTGGTGGCACACCTACCTGGAAGCCAAGGATACTCCACGGAGAAAATCCTTGGACTAATAGAGGCTCAAAACGAAAGCATCAACGCAACGAACTGGATGGTACTAAGGAGAGCATCCGATGGCCCTCTAGAACTCCTAACGCTGTCGGTTGAGCATCAGTCTGCCGAAAGACTAAGGAAAACGGTTTTTTTTATGAACTATAAGTTTGGTCACACAACTCCGAGACCAAAAAGTGGCAAGCCCCAAATGACCACAGTTGATCTCGACCAAACCTGGCACCTCAGGTATCGAACAGAATGCATTGAGCACCAAGGACCAGACTGAAAAGCCTGACGACAGCACAAAACCTGCAAAAAACATGCAGAACCCCGGTAGAGGCAAACAGGTCCATCAGACCGAGGAAAGAGCAAAGGCCTGGAGTGGCATGGGGCAGGCTCTTCAAATAAACCTCCAACATTCAGAAGAAGCCACTAGTATGTTGAGGAGGAGGTTTACTGAAGGAAACATCATCATAGGGCTGAGCCAAGAGCCCTGGATAAATGGAGGACGTATACAAGTACTCACTATGAAATCATGGTGACAAATATGAAACAGGCACTTCATTCTGTGCTGCCACACGAATGCGCACCATCTCACATGGATAAGCATAGTCAAAATGCATGAGGTGAGTACCTTTAGGAATATTTGTCAGCTACTAACATCGACATTGTCAATAAAGGTAAGAAACCGTCATTTATAAATGTGATCAGTAAAGAGGTTCTTGACCTTACCCTTGCAGATCCATTTATAACTAACCACATTCGCAACTGGCATGTAACTGATGACTCCTTGATGTCGAATCATCCACACATAATATTTGACTTTGAGTCATCGAAAACACGCTTCGATGGATATAGGATACCTAAACTGACCGACTGGGATGCTTATAAAGAACATCTCGAGAGGAGGTTGGGGGCCAGCATACATCCATCGATTCAGCTGAGGAACTTGATACAGCAGTTTCAAAATGCTATAATAAAAGCATATGAAATCAGCTGCCCACAAAAACAAAGGGCAGTCAACAGAGACGTGCCTTGGTGGAATAAAGAATGAACCAAACTAATGAAAGAAGCCTGGAACACTGGGAAGCAGCTCTTTGTGAGTATAACAAAGAACCCAAAAAATCCAAAAGAAGAAAATGTGCGTGAGGATAACGCCTCTAGAAAATTATATCTGAAGAACATACCATCGGTATCGGTCTGATCAAAAAGCACATTTTCCTGGTCCAAGATTGTTGAAGACGAACTGCAAAGTGCTCAGCTGGAAGGGGGTTGTCACAAACCCCAATAGATCCAGCAGGAGTCTAGCGCGGAAAATATTCTTCAACCAAAAGATCAAATAGGCCGTTGAAAGCTTTGAACCCTTTGAATCGGCCGGAAAAGTCGGAACATTCCCCGCCTGACTACAAAATGACCTTGAGATAATAGGCCCCTCTTGAAAAAGCTTTTCAAGGACAGTTTCACTTTCGGTCACATACCGAAAGCATGGAGAGAGGCTGCGGTGGTGTTTATACCAAAGACTAGATACGTCTGGCAGACGAACCAAAGTGTCATCGCTCTATCAGTCTCACTTCCTTTCTCCTGGAAACAATGGAGAAAATTATAGACTGTCATATAAGAAGTAAAATCCTGGTGGACAAATTGCTTCACAAAAAACAGTTCACCTATCAAGCAGGCAACTCAACGATGGATGCTCTACAATGCTCAGTTGAAAGCATTGAAAAAACATACCTGGCCAAAGAAATGGCTCTATGTGCATGCATAAATATAGAGGGTGCCTTTGATAACACCTCACAAGAGTCCATCACTAGAGGAAAGGAATATATACACCCCACTGATCAGATGGATACATGCAATGCTGAAAAACAGAATTATTGAGGCTCCACTTGGGGAGGAAACGGTCAGAAGAAAAGCGGAAAAAGGTTGTCCCCAAGGTAGGGTCCTATCGCCTTTGCTGTGGTCATTGACCGTGAATGATCTGATAGTGAAGCTACATGACTATGGAATCACGACTCAGATTACGCTGATGACCTGGTCGTCACTATTGGGGGCAAACTCAACCCTGAATGGAACTCAGCAAATTTTGTCCAAATAAGTCAAATAACTGGGCGTTATAATCGACCAGAGACTAACATGGAACAGTCACGACAATCTGGTTATTTCTACAGCGGCAACGTACCATAGATCATTTGGCGAGACATGGGGTTTGAAGCCAAAAATTATATATTGGTCATACCAAACAATCATCAAACCCATGGTCACCTACGCATCATTAGTATGGTGTCTTGGAATCTAATAGTGCACAGCACAAATCAAGCTGCAAAAAGTGCAGCGGTTAGCCTGTCTGGGAATCACAGGGGCAACATCACGTGCCCCACTGCAGCACTAGACGTAATGCTGAACCTGTCGCCACTGCACTTGTGTGTAATGAAGGAAGCGGTAGTGAGTACCTTGAGACTGCACCAGGCATCAAATTTGAAGGCCTAAAATCTGATTGGACATCTGAAGATTCTGGAAAATATTTCCCGAGAATCCAGCCATCAGATAGGCATGACTTTGAAGTGAACTATGAAGTGGTTATGAACAACCACCATATATGCACAACGAACGAGCCTCCATTAGGAAGGAATGCATTAGTATGGTATACTGATGGTGCCAAGATTGACAAAAGGGCTGGAGTGGGAGTAACGGGTCCTAGTTTTAGGCTCTCAAAACCCCCGGACAAAGCCCCAACAATTTTTCGAACAGAAATCCATGCTATAGAAATTTGCACCCAGGAGGCTTCATGGGGCAAAGATCTATATACTATCAAATAGCCAAGCAGCATTGAAAGCTGTAAAGTCACATAATTGTGAGTCTAGACTGACTTGGGACTGCAAACTATCCTTAAGATAACTAGCTACGAACAATCAGGTCACCCTGATGTGGGTGCAAGGTCATAAGGGAATCAAAGGCAATCAAAGGCAATGAAGAATCAGTCAGCCTTACCAAGGAAGGGGAAAACACTCAATATTCTGGCTCAGAACCCTTCTGTGGTCTCTCTTGAAAAAGAGTTTCGGCCAAATAAAAAACCAATGGAATGAGGTTCCAGGACAAAGACAAGCAAAAAGGCTTCTGAGCCCATCGCCAAGGAAAGCTGAACAGCTTCTCAAGTTGGATAAGGAAGACTTGAAACTGGTAATGGAACTGCTCACCGGACTTTGTCCTCTGAGGTATCACCTCAAAAGAATGGACAGATCAGACAGTGGACTGTGCCGCTACTTCGAGAACTTCGCTAAAACTGCAGAACACCTGCTTTGCGACTGCCAAGCACTGTTTTGCAAGAGGCTTAAGTTCCTCCTAGCTTCAAGGAAACTGGTATACTCCGTAAGGAGTCTCGGAATCCTGGGCCTCAAGTAGATGAAGGGTAGATCTTATAGATCGAGGTACAGAGGACTGAACAGCCTTATCGAACCCCATATAATCTACACCGGATCTCCCAAATTCAATGTGTCAGGCAATATCTGGTTTAATGGGTTTCTCACAAAAGTTTCAGGAGTTCATGGGCGTTGCATTTTGGTATTATTTTCAAGTATACAGATGGTTTCGTGTAGGTGCCACAGACCAAAATATCATCACATTTTCATATTCTACGTTGAATTTTGGTATAGTTTTTGAAATCCGGTTACGGCATTGTTGAGTTATTGACGTTTCCTAAAAATGTATGGGTAAAATATTTTTTTTTTGATAACTACACAAATCCTTTTTGTATTATTCATAAAATTGAAGGGACAATCCTACTGAATAAAAACCACTTTTTCTCACCTCTACGATCTTGGGTAATTTCTCAATCGATATCAGTTTAATATGATATTGAAGTTGGTTCCTAAGAATGTGGCTAACTTGTGCGTGAATTGAATTGCATTGCACATTTTCATCAAGTAACTCATGCTTGTTGATGCCATGGTAACAATTTGAATTGTAGTCAACTTATGCAGTTCGATTCAGTGATTCTTTGCTGGAAAGTTATATTTTCGTTATTTGTGTAAAAACTCCAGCATGCTTTTCGTGTTTTCCCCAAGTGATACGTCGAAATATTATTAATCTTTGGCGAAAAAATTGCCGCGATGCACAACGTCAATACCAGGAACGATTTCCAGGCAGGCCCATTCCATCACGAATGACTTTTTCAAGAGTTGAAGAAACATCGCGAACTGGGTCATTTCCTTTTAGACCAATCAATAGATATTTTTTCGTGACAAAAATACTACCAGGAAACCGACTGTGCCATCATACGGAAGACAGTCCTTAGTTATATCCTGTTATGTTTCCTACTCCCAACGGTCATTGTTTAATTCGTTATTAACATTAATAAAAAAAAATTGTATCGTTTTTGACTTGTAACTTGAAAATCAATGAAGCACTCTCGATACTCTGGATGGACAAATTTTTAGATAATCAAAATTAAAAGAAAATGAGCCCTGGCACGACTCGATCGGATTATTAGTAACGGAGAAAACCCGGAAAAAATATGCTTTTTTTTAAATTCATAACACCGCCATTTTGCAAATTTTGATGCAGGCTCTCCACGACATAGTAGTGATTGATATGTACTTCATGTGTGAAAAACTTAGGCACTGCAATTTGATATTTTCAATGCACTTTATTGCAGCAGTCCTGGATGCGTCATAGGTGGACCGATTTCGAAAGTTCTGAATGATTTTGAGAGTTGAAGTATAGTACTAAAAAATGACTATTCTCATTTTGCGTTAAAATGCTGCGTAACAGCTGAGAAATGAACGAGTGCATGAAAGTGACTCAGGAGTAAAGCAGCAGATTCATAACGGGCGCAGCGCGCTTGTATTTGTATACATACGCTTTCCCGCGTCTGCTGCTCTACATGCACTACTCAGCCGCTTTCACGCACTCGCCCATTTTCAGTCATGTTTGCAAGTATTTTTCACCTATTTTGCAGCATTTTAACGCAAAATGAGAATATACGTTTTGTAGTACTATACTTCTACTCTCGAAATCTTTTTGAAAAATTGGAATCGGACCACCTATGACGCATCCAGGCTGCTGCAATGAAGTGCATTAAAAAATTCAGATTGCAATTATGCCAAAACTAATAATGCGACAGTGCCTGAGTTTTTCTAACATAAAGTATATATTAAACACTACTATGTCGTGAAAAGCCTGCACTACAACATAAAAAGTGGCGGAGATGAATTTTTTAAAAAAGCTGATTTTAATTCGTCCATTGAGAGTATCGAGATTGCTTATTGGTTTTCAAGTTACAAGTCAAAAACGATAAAAAATAAAAATAATTGCTTTTGAAGGTTTATAACAAATGGCAGTTGGCAGTAGGAAACATAACAGGATATAACTACGAATCGTCTTTCATATGATCGGTTTCCTGGTATTATTTTTGTGGAGTGATGAATAGCGGTTCCACTATAATGGAGTTGTAAATCGACAAATCAGTCACTATTGGTCTCAAGAAGATCCCCATTGGGTCCGCAAAATAGATTTTCAAACCATGAGGTATTAACGTATGGTGCCAAATGTTCAATAGCCGCATCATACGACCTTACTTCTTCAATGAAAATCACAATGGGTTGCGATATTTACATTTTATAAGGAATGATTTGATACAATTGATGGAAGATTATAATAGCAGAAAAACAAGGAATTTGGTGGCAACAAGATGGTGACAGGTTGTCACTAAATATCTGGATAGAATGTATCCAAATAGATGGGTTGGTAATAAAGGTCCAATTCGGTAACCGGCTCGTCTCCGCCGGTTGGCGATGACTTGGGTATACTAACTCCCCTCCTGCTTTGCACATAGGAGTAATGTCAATTATGTTTTATTTAAAACATTCTAGGTGTTTCCACAATCTTTTCCAAATGTGTGTGATCAATGAAGTTAGTTTACTGGAAAAGGGTAGCACGATTGATTGTCTGATTGAGACTGTCACGCGGAGTCAAGCAACGTCGGGCGCGGATCGTAGTACTTGGGTGATCGCTTGGGAACACCGCGTGTCGTCGCATCCTTTTTGCTATTTTTTTTTAAAGATCATAGATAAAAAAAATATCTATTCAATATTTTTATAATCAATGAGAACCACTTTAAAACATTCCTTTTTTTCAGACTGTCACGCGAAAGGCTCGGATTCCATTCCTATTCCATTCCGTTCCATCTACAATCATATTTTATTTCATAGTAAAAAAGTTAAATATATATTTTAAGTTTTCGAGTGAGTTCAAGAGCAATTAATGATTAGTATGAATGTAAAAACGATTTCTTCGATTTTGGATCGAGAAGAATTGATGTAACTTTCTACATTGAAAATTCGAATATTACATGAATTCTGTAGTTTTATCCTCATCAAATATCATTGGTGGTGGAGGATTTTATAGCAAATTTTCCCTCAAGCAATTTACTGAAATTAACTCGTGCAATTTGCTGCCTTATTATCAATAATAAGACACAAATCGCACTCAGTTAAATTTCCAGGCAAAATGCTTTCTCGAAAATTTTTGAGCGATAAAACCCCTAGCACTTATGATATTACCCTCGAAAAAACAATATTTTGTACCTATAATCCAAGATGGCAGACCACCCCCCCGCCATGGGAAAACTTGGATTTTTCATCGGGGTCTGGAACTAACTAACATTTATCAAAATTATTTCCACTCTCCCTTTTGTAGGACACATGCATTTTTTAGTCCCCATTGACTGGAGTATAGTAGGTTCAGTTTTATGACAGGATTGCGCCACGAAGTTATATCCCAACACATTACAAATTCCATTATAAACAGCCGAGTAAAGCGCTACGATTATACATAAATAATAAAACCGCTGAATTCTTTCTAGTGTTAGCGAGCGCCCCTGAAAATAAACAGAAACAAACAGCTGCCTTGGCGGTCAATAAGCAGCGTCGCGATGCCCGAGGATGTCGTGGCGAGAGCAGTGCGGATTGAAGCATGGCCCAGATTGCCGCCGGTCGCTATTTTAGTGGCACTGTGACCCCCTAACACTTTTTCGAGTGTTGCCAGATCATATATTCACGCGAAGTGAGTAGAATTTCTTTTTAGAAAACAAAACGATCTGTTGGAGCACATATGAACGGTTGCCAGTTCGAGTGTTCTAGACAGAGTTTCTGGATCGAGAATCTAATGAAATGATTTATTTCCAATTGAAAACTGTAAATCAAAAATCGATATTCGTTTCCATTTCTCCAAATAACTATTGTGTGGGTGAAAGATCACCAATATTATAAACTTTTATATGGATTTACTTATGTTTTTAATAGGGGACAAATCTTGAAATTCAAATTTGATCCCCTTCCACTTATCCGATTGTCCTAAAATTTTTATCATTTTATTCAACGAAAATTCAATATGGCGATTTCAAGCTCCAAAATTTGTGATTTATGGCCCAATTCTATTCAAAATTGGTTTGGGTGATTTTGGAGTTGACGATTACGTTTTTTAACCGACGAAAAAAAAAAGGAGGAAGTTCTCTAGTCGACGCGCATTTTTTCTATTTATGACGCATAACTTTTCACAGAGTAGTTCGATTTCGGTGAGTTGGTCATATTTGAATTTGAAAAGGGATAATCCACCCCTAAGGGTAGAAAAATAGGGGATATTTATCGTTCACCCACTGAATTTTTACCCGTTAACCGATTCTACCACTCATAACTTTGTACTGGGTTATGCGATTCAGATGATTCTTCTTTTATTGGATAGGGTATATTCGAGTTGGTAATATTTGGATTTGAAAAGGAATAATCCACCCCTGAGGGTAGAAAAATAGGGGGTGATTGATTTTTCATCTGTGAACCGATTCTGCTGAAACTTGTCACACATATGTAGTTCTGATGACACTACAACATAATGGATATCTGGAGTCAATTGGGTGGATTTTAGCCACAAAAAATTGGAAAATAAAAACTTTTTAACAAAAAACGAAACCGACAAAAAAGGAACTAAAAAGCAAAAAATAAAAAGCAAAAATACTGTTTTAAGTGACTAATGTTAAAAACACGAAGTAGAAAAAACAAACATTTAAAGAAATTGTGTTTTGGAAGAAAGTTAAAACTTTCAAAGGAAATAATCGTGTCATAAAAAAGACTCCCAATAAAGATATTTTTAATGAAAAATGCTCAGTCCCACTAATGATACAGATTGGCGAAATATGCTGAATTGTCGCTAATTTTGATCCATCCTGTATAACAGGCAGCTTCTTTTGTCTCAACGACCGACTGACTGAAATCATTTGACTTCCTTCAAACTAGCAATGCTATTATTTTGTTACTAATAATCTGAGAAGTAATATTTTTGGATAAGTGAACCTTACTATGTTTTTAGAAAAACCGCCATTTTTATGATTTCAAAAAATTCATATTTTCAAAACTAGACATTAAACTAATTTAAACTTGCATGATTTATTCCCAATAAATTTCAAAATTGGCTGAGACCCAATTTCCCATGTATTTGGTGTGGGGTTCTTTCTTACATTTTTTTATCATCATCATCATTTTACGCTTTACCTACTTCAATTTCTAGTTTGTTTGGCGCCGACTCAAAATTAGTTTCTCACATCAGTTTACGAGCTCAGTTGATATTAAGACTAAGATTTATTTTATTTTTGGCTTTTCACTTTCTTTTTTCGTCTTTTCCATTTTTTGTGAAAAAAAATTAAATGTTTAGATGTTTTTTTTTGTTTGGAATAGAAATAGATACATTTATTTTCAGAAAGAAAATGGGATAATATTATGAATAATTATACAGAATTATTATGAATAATTATACAGAATCACCAAGAATAATATAAATGGACTTCAAACATATCTCGTTCAAAGGACAATGTGAAGCATTTTATTTTCATAATCGATTTCAGAAGGTCGATTACTGTGGAAAACCCGACCATCAAATGTCCAAGAAACTTTTTTTTCAAATTTATTTTTATTTCTCTACATTTCCCGTTATTTCCTAGAAGGTCAACACGATGTTCCCATCTCTTTAACCCGTCCAAGTAGTGCTCGACGTCTTTCTCTGCAAAATAATTGTTTACGAAGGCGATGGCCTCCCCATTTGACGAAAATATCTGTTCTCCGAGCGCAACTTTTAGCTTATGGAACAGAAAAAGGTCGCTTGAGGCTAGATCTGGTGAGTAAGGAGGGTGGTCAAGCAGTTCAAACAGTAATTCGTAGATTTTAGCCATGACAACCGGAGGTGTGAGACTGCGCATTGTCTTGGTGAAACATTTTTTTTTCTGCAAATGTGGCCGTTTTTCCGCACTTTCTGCTTGTCAAGTAATGATACGTAGTATGCTCCTGTAAATGTTTTTTTATTTTTGGGGATAATTAATTAAGATAACTCCATGACTATCCCAAAAAACAGTCGCCATCACTTTCCGAGCCGAAAAAACAGTTTTTGTTTTTTTGGAGCCGATTCCCCCTTCTCAGTCCATTGTTTTGACTGTATATTCAAGTTTCATCTACAGTAATTAATCGGCCCTAGAACTCTGCTTTATTGACTGCGACGAGCGTCCGAAATGTTCATTCGAACACGTTTTTGGTCTAACGTGAGCCAACGCGGCACCCAACGCGCGGACAGCTTTCTCATGCCTAATTTTTCATGCAATATGTGACAAACACGTTCATAGCCTTTGATATCTCTCTCACTTTAATTCGACGGTCGTCCAGCGCCGTTTGGTGAACTTGAGCGATGATATCGTCAGTGGTTGCAGTTTTTGCGCGTCCCGAACATTCATCGTCTCCCAAGTTGGTACGGCCACGTTTAAATTCAGCTGCATAAAATTTCACGGTGGTAAATGATGGAGCAGTTCCCGTACACATCTTTCAACTCATCTTTGATTTGCGTAGGTTTTTCGCTAGATCGCTAGTTCAGATTCAGATTCAGATTCTTTATTCAGTGAGGTGATGAGGTAAGTATTACATTGGATCGTATAATAATTTCCTTAAATTAAGTTGCATGGTTAGCTAGTCTGGAGTGAATGCCTAAGCCTGGAAGGCTTGTGGTGCATTCCTATGATTCTAGCTAACCGTTTTCAATGTAGCTGGTATTTTCAAATTGATTATCACTAACCTATATATACACACATATATTTATACATATATAAAAACTAACCTAAACCTAAAAAGTTTTTTTAAATTTCTTATAGTTGGAAGGAGAAGAGGGATCAATGGAATCACACAATATTTTCTTTTTACTGAAATATATGACACAATATTTTCGTTTTACTGAAATATATTTAGTATGTGCTGGTTTTCAGAGATATATAATTTAGTTGATGATTTGAATTTCTTGAGACTCTTGCATTCTCTCATTTCTGTGGGTAGTGAATTAAATATTTTGGGGCCTAGATAAAATCAAGTTCTTTGTGTATGAGATTTGTGGAATCTAGGGATATCTATTGTAAGATTGGTAGTGAATCGCGTAGTTCTAGATTGTTGAAGATGTAGTTTATTTTTTTGTTTGTAAATCCAGGTAAGGCTTTGCAGCGTGTAAAGACTTCTTACATTTAGGACTCGAGTTTCTGAATAAAGTTGTTGTGTAGAGAATAATCTACCTTTCCTGAAAATAATCTTTAAAATGGAGTTTTGTGTTGTTTGAAGTTTGTTAATTACGTTTTTAAATACTCCACCCTTGCCTTTCAAAAACAAATATTTAATACCAGCTTGATACTCGATTTTTTCCATTTTCACAAAAACACTCACATCGACTCACTCAAACGATTGTCAAACAACAACTGCGCCTCCAAAATGGCTAAAGTACCTTTCAAAAGATGTGCCAACACATTCCCCAGCTATTGTCGATGAGTGTTGCCATCTTCATATTCAGGTTGGAAGGAAACTTTTCGGACTACCCTCGTATGAAATGATTTGTAACACCGTCGGAGAGGGTGTACTCCCAACTAACATACGAAACTTATGCCATGCAGACAGTCAAAATATATTCGAGAAGTCCAATTTAACTTATTTATGACAAATTATTTTACTTTCACGTCAAAAAAGATCCCCATCCTAATCTCCAAGGATACCTAACGGTCTGCTATTTGATTTTTTCAGTTTCCCTGAGACATTCATTTATTCATGTATTTATTTACTATAGCCAATTACAATGGAGTGGATTAGTGTCATCAAGTGGTTTTTACATTATCTGTAGCAGGATCATAAGTTAAAATAAACAGATACAATATAATCAGTTAAAATTTTCAGTTACGGCACAA
Organism: Gonioctena quinquepunctata; assembly: GCA_018342105.1. Lineage (NCBI taxonomy): Eukaryota > Metazoa > Arthropoda > Insecta > Coleoptera > Chrysomelidae > Gonioctena > Gonioctena quinquepunctata. Next base: position 234,526 of record JAFIRS010001435.1, on the reverse strand, counting down.
TTAAAATATTTTGATGAGATTTGAAAAGTTCATCAAACTCACCAATGTTATAAAAGCAGTTTGTAATAAAAAACTATGTAGTTAATTTTGAATAGTTTGATGGATTGAACAGATTTGAAGTCGGAGCGTTGCATATTATACAATGAATACCAGCACCTTCCGGGTATTTTTTGAAATATTCATGGTTGAATTTTTATATATAAATTTTATTGTTTCTAGTTGGGTACGAGTGCATATCAGAGTGTTTGGTGTAGTTTCCAATATTTTTGTGTATGTATACTAGTATCTTGAGAATATCAATTCCGGTTAAGGTAAGGATCTTTTCTGAATTGAAGGTGTCTCTTAAGGATGTCCCAGGTTAAACATTATTCTCAATATTTTTTCTGATGACAAATACACGATCAGTTTGAGGTGCTTTACCCCATGCTATTATATTTTATGCCATTACAGAATGTAGGCTGCAAAGTAGTAAAGTTTGAGCGAAGATTTATCGAGCCTTTTTTTCAGGGAGATGATGGCGAAATAGCATTTGTTCAGTCGGGAGCAAATGAAACGTGTGTGACTATTCCAACTCATATCACTGTCCACTTCTGTTCCAACTCTCTTTCCATCTCTCAGGTGGTCTTCTGGTTTTTATCGATGTTTGCTAGTCTACCCTAGTATACATGATCATACCAATATCTCCTTCTTTTCCTTCTCCATCTGACTATATCCTCTACCGTTCACGTTGCTTTTTCGTCGCTGTTTCTTGTTCTATCCAATTATCTTCTTGAAGTTTTATTTTTGAGATACTCCTTGTATTATCTGTGTCATCATATATTCGTTAATATGCATATAGTTATTTTTAATTTAAAAAACTGATTTTGTGAATATCATACTTTCCATTGGTCGTAAAAGTTGTAGATCTCTGATTTTTTCCAAGTATAACGTGTTAAAGGCGTTGGTTGTTAATCATCACCAAAACATCGGACTCACACGCGTCAACTTATACTAGAGAGAGTTTTCGCTGATGTTTTTTAAATTGCGCGAAAACGTCTGAATTCGACATAAAAGTGTTCAAGTGTATGGATCCTCATCAGACGTATACAGGTCCAATGTCACTAATTCTATTATCGTTCAACAAAGGATATAGGAAACACTACAGTGTGGATCACGGTGGATGGAAGTATCTGGAGAACGGAAATACAGATCATTTCAAAAATTCGTAGGCATGGATGATCAAACATGCTCTATCTGTCAAAAATAATTTCATCAATACAGTATTGCCGCTTGTATCAGGAAGTAGTAGCTACTTTTGTTATTTCAAAAGAACACTCTGTATATTATATCAATTTTGGAATCCTTATAGGATTCCTCATAACTTTTCTTGATGATTTCCTATATCTATCTGTGACAGTTTTCGCGATAACAATTATTTTGTCAAATTTTTGTGCAAAACCTGACCATTGAAAAATAACGATTGTTTCACAATGCAAATTTATGAATATTGCAATTTGGGTCACAGCTGCATAAGACCATTAAGTATTCTGCCGATGAGCCGGATCTCAGTCTCAACATACGGGGAAAATGACTGAAAGTCTTTTTTTTCAATGGAACACCCTGTATATCATTACTTATTTGGAAAGCTGTGACATTTTCCCATTTTATTGTATACTTTCCTATACCTATCTCTACAGTTTGTGAAGTTTTCCCATTTTATTTATGAGATAAACTTCAAGAGACTGACATTATTCCTTCATACTCTATCCTGAAGTACAAGTTTTGTGAGTTATAATTTAGATAGCAGACTATCAACTTCGTTCTGATAGAGAACTGACATGTTATTTCTTCACTGTCATCCTGAATTCAAGTTCCGTAGGTGTGAAAGTAGTATGGCAGAAAATAATTACTAAAATGTGGTTTTGATGGATTTATTCATCACTTATGGGCAATGTAACAAAAATATCAGCAGAACATGCAGAGAGTTCAATGAAAAGTATCCTGATTTACCTCCAAGGTATTTGACAAAATTCATTGGATTGAGTTGAAATTTTGAAATGTTTGGATCATATTGAAAGCAACAAAAACTTGCCTAGTTACAGGTAATGGGGGCAACGCAATAAATGTTTTGGCATATTCTACGGAAATCCTCAAGCTTCCATTCGTAGAGCGGATCATGATTTAGGTATGAAACTTTCAGCAGTTCATAGGTTTCTGAAGGAACATGGAATGCATGACTACAAATTTCATAAAGTTCAAGATCTTAAGCCCCAAGTCGCTCCACAAAGGATCGAACTTTGTGAAATGTTGATTGTGCTTACACAAGTAGAAGAATATTTTCTAAAAAAGAAGATAATATGGGCTGATGAATCAAAATTTTCAAGAGAAGGTATTTTCAACAGAATGAATCTTCATTATCTGGTAAACGAAAATCCGCATGTCACAAGAGAAATGGGATTTCAAGAAAAATTTAGTTTCAACGTTTTCTGCTTAATTATGGACAATCAATTGTACTTTTTGATTTATGATGAAAACCGTGATTCTCAAAAATATTTGAATATCTTGTGGACCTCGGTTGGGAATTTCATTGAAGAACTGACACTAGAACAATATCGAACATGTTGGTATCAACTTGATGGAGCTTCGGCTCATTGCAACAGAAGTCGGGTTGGAATTGGACCGCATATTTGATGATCGATGGATTAGACCATAGAGAAACTAAAAATAAAGAGAGTTGTCAAACCTGCAGTAAAAGTTGGCACCACGTTTAGACAGTGGCGACATATCTCGCAACTGGTCGAACTAAATACAGTTGGTAACACCGATTGAGATAGGGCGGGATTTTCAAATGTGTTAATTTTATATGATTGATATGGTATATAATTTATGAGTGATCGATTTGCCATTCTTGTATTCCATATGAATGGTTGTATCATATGAAATACAGGAATGGCAAATCGATCACTTATAAAATATATACCTAAGATTCGTAGAATCTGTTAGTTCGTTCGTGGTTAAAATAAAGTTTCAAAGTAAATCTTTATTTCCAGATATCAAGAACAAAATTAAAGATCTTATAAAACAAGAATAATAAGTTGAACACTATAAAAACACATTTTATTGTATCTAGGACAAGGTACAACTACAGACAAAACAATAATAAAATTCCGAAAAATAACAAAATTAAAAATATTCTTCAGTCTTATCATCAAATCAACCAAAATAAAAACAAATTACATTTACAACAAACCTTCAATAATTTTGTTCATTTATTAGCACAAAGGAGAACAAGTAGGTATACTTAACAAATACTCCAGTTTGATGATAATCTTCGTACTTCCTCAAATGGTGATAGGAAATCATAGACAAGAGTTCTATATGTAGGAAATGGAAACTGATGGACGGAAATAAGTATCAGTTTGTGAACAAATTTCTGCAACTGATGGATGGAAATAAGTATCAGTTTGTGAAAAGCAGCTTATATTTTACCTTGTGGAAGAATATTTCGAGGAATTTCAGCGTCAACTCGAATAACAAAACATTCCATTTTCGACGTTGGGTTCATAATTCAAGTCCATAGTATAATTTCTATGATTAATTTTTCGATGACAATTAACAGTAGAATTATTCTGAAATTATTACGTGGTTTGTCATCTTCTGACAAATGTCGAAATTGGAAAATTATCATGTCAGTCGTCTGTTGATTGCGGACAGCGCCTCCATGCGCGACTGGCCGTACCAAAAACTTGGTGGTCAAGATCGCCAATGTTTCAAACAGTCTCTTTATTTTTAATTTGTCTATGGATTAGACTTTTGGGTTCATGGAATTGGCCTCCTAGACCCCCTGATCTTACAACCCTAGACTTTCATTTGTGAGGTACTATTGAGCATAGAGTCTACAGAACACTGGTCAACACGAGGGAAGAATTATAACACTGAGTGTCCCGAGCGTTTCAGGAATTAGATCCGAATGGAATTCGGAGAGCCACAATAGATGCCGTCGATTTTCGCATAAGAAATTGTTTGGAAACTAACGGTCAACATTTTGAATATTTAATGAAATGATTCAGCACCGTAACATCTCTTTACATTTATTAATACACAAGTTCGACGTTTGAACTTGTTGCAATCAATCAATCAATGAAAAATATTTACTGTACATGAATAAAATACATTTGACTTAGCCTAAATATATACACACTTGATGCTACTGTACATGATAAAAGTAAAACAATGAACGGACACGGGCTTGTCCCCAGAAAGGGGGCGAAGGCCGTGCCCCCGCTTGTGGCGGTGACAAGGTACATACTAGGATATTGTCATTTTGATAATTCATTTTTTTCCTCTCCCCTCCTGCTTGCGCTTATGAGAGCCATGACTATTTAGTTTGATGTTCGATAAATCCTGTTAGTTTTAATTTATTGTTATATTTATAATGATGCTGTTGTGTTATGCTGGAAAAAGCGGTGACATAGCGTTTGACACACTGTGTTACACCGAAGAAAAAAACCAGCTTAAGAAATTTCATTTTTAAAAGGATTAATGGTGGGTGGTTTGAGGGTGATTTACTGTTGTGTGTTTGTGGTATTACTTGTGGTGAGTGATTTGAGGGTATTTTCTGTTGTGTGTTAGTGGTAAATTTGTGGCATGTGAGGGTGATTTGTGTTTATTTGTGGTGGTTCGTTTAAACTTGTTGCATTTCATGGTGATTCAAACATTTCATAACATAAATGATCATAACGCACAAACTATACGAGATAGGTATAGGGAAAGTATACAAAACTAAATAGGAAAATGTCCCAGCTTTCCAAATAAGTAATAAAATACAGGGTGTTCCATTAAAAAAACTGAGTTTGTCATTTTCATGAGTCTTCGGAAAAAAAGTTACTTTTGAGCCTCACTGAAATTGAAATCCAGTTCACCGGTAGAATATTTAATGGTCTTATGCAGGTATGACCCACATTGCAATATTTTGTATATTTGCATTGTCGAAAAAAATGTTATTTTTCAATGATCAGGTTTTGCACAAAAATTTGACACAATCATTTTTATCATGAAAACTGCCACAGATAGGTATACGGAATTATCAGGGAAAGTTATGAGAAATCCTAAAAATGAAATAATATACAGGGTATTCCATTTGAGATTACAAAGTAGCTACTACTTTCTGATACAAGCGGTAACACTGTATTGATGAAAATATTTTAAACTGATAGTGAATGTTTGATTACCTACGGTACACATTTTCGAAATGATCTGTCGTTCCGTTCTCCACATACTTCTAATGTTCCTTCCTCTGTGAAACACGCTGTATATCTATGCGTTCTTTCACTGATTCATTCTGATGATCACAATCATCGTAGCTGATTTCATGATTCATATCTTTCCACTTCCTACCTGATTTTCACTTCTAATCACAAGAGAGTGAGAATAAAGTGAAATTAATTTGACAAATTTTCGAAAACTTGTTGCCAGGCTATAGACTCGAGAGCTCGATGAGCTCGAGTGGCTATTGCCAAATGGCAACAAGTTTGAGAAAAAATCTGGAAAATTATTTTCTACTTTATCTCGTGTAGTATTTATTCTATTGATTATTTCTTGATGTTACAATCATAAACACATTTCCTCGCAAAATTATACGATGAACTAAACCGTTTTTGACTCATTTTTCACTTTTCATGCGAATTGATGACAGACGTCAAATTAAAATTATACGTTGTTAGAATAAAAATAAAAAACCTCAAAGAATTCCTGCGGCAATTTATAGGTAGAAAATTCTCACATTAATAATGTTTTGAATGGTCAAAACGTACATGAATGATTTGAATTGAAAGTTTCTATTTGTTTCTAGAAATGTCAAAAAATAATCCTTGGTATTAGTCAACATTCACAGAAGCGTATACATTTTATGAGGAATCCTCCTATCTTTTATAGTAGTACATATTCCCAGAAAGTGAATTCATGCATAAATAAAAAAAGTGCTTCCTTAAAAGACTGCACATTTTTTTATTCCGTTTGACATATAATAGCAACATCAATTTCTGGGAACACTTAATATGATATCCGAAACCTAGACTGAATAAGCAGACTAATACTATTCTATATTGTGTAACATAAAACTCATTCAAATTTCACGGCGGTTTCAAAACAGAATTCAGTTACCAATTATTATGAAAATATGCATATAGAAATATCATGCGATTATCTGATAGTTCAAACTTTGGTACACGCTGAATACTGGCATCACTAATTAATTAACTTTTCCAAACTAATAATATCATAAACATATAGGTACGAGTATATAATGGAAATATTTACTGAAAACATTTTTTTGTAGAGGACGAACCTTCACCCAATTCTTGGGCTGAATATTCAACTTATTCATTTTAATGTTTTGATTAGTTCCGAACGTCACTAAATTTTTCCAAAAGTGATAACAAAAAAACAGTTTCTTGATGGAGAAAAGCTTGATCGCAGTTATGGGCCTCCTATAAAATTATCGAGTTTGAGTCAGGCAGAAGAATCTTAATTTGGAGATTTATTGAGCCAAATGCAAAATTCTAAAAAAGTACTAATGGATCTTTTAAACATTGAAGAGCACAGGAAAAGAAGGAGGAATGTCTAGAATAATTTTAACACGCTCTCTTGTAGGGAATTTCATGTTTTTCAATGTGGGAGAAAGCGGCGACCGTAGGTTATCTTTTGACATTGGGTTAGCATAAATAAAGATGAACATATTATTACCGGGTTGGCTAGTTCAGATTGACCGATACGTTTGGGAAATACTTCACTTCCGGTGATTTATGCAAAAAGGGAAATAATATTGATTCATTTGAAAATATGAACAAGGTGTTCATAAAATCACATGTGGGATCATCTGCGACTTAAAGATAAACTTATCTTCCCTTTTCAACATGAACACCTCCCAAGAGGTTATCTTGAACGATTGAAGATAATGGCTAAAGTTTATCTTCCAGTCGAAGAATTCCACATCTGATTTTATGATCAAACAAATCAATCTATCATAACCCATGACAGGTTCAAATGTCAGAAAAATACTAATTTCAAATTTTTAAATGTTTCTAACTCTTTTCCATTATAGCAAAGTGAAATTACTTCTAGAAAATGTATTTCCCAATTCTTCTGGTCTTCCCGATGATCGTGGAAACGTGAAATAGATTTTGCGACAAAAATGTATTAAAGACCTAGTGAATGCGATGCTACTCTTGCGTCAATGTTACAAATGATTTCTGGTAAGTACTCCTTTTTGTAAAACATTTTACTTTGACTCATTCATCTGTATGAGTTCTTGATGAAGACTGGAATAAAAAAAACAATAACTATCTGAATAAAAATGCAAATTTTCATTTTCAGATTTTTTCTTTTGAGTTAGGTTCATTTCACAATATATATATCAGATGTAGTTCAATGTCCGGCATGGCTTAAGCCAGGAAAGAAGTTGTTTTCTGTTGGATATTACAAAAAATTACTTCACTATTGTCGTAAATTTTTCAATTTTCAGAAAAATCTTTGTATCAAGTGAGAATGAGAGAGTTTCCCTTTTTCCAGGAAACATACTATTTTGATAAACAATTTTTGAACTAATTTTTATATGGAAAATATTTAAAAAACATGAGCAAAACAAAATAATAACCCACAATTTTCTACTTCCGGTTTCAACCTTTTTGCTGGTGAATGTCAAAGTGCTCTGATTGTTCTGACGTTTTCACGCAATACTGCGTGAGACCCAAATCCACATACAATTTTCAAAAAACGTGGAGCAATTCTTACGATACCCATGTGTCTTATCCCAACATTTATGTTGTCCAGCGTATTTCTCAGCCTGAAGGCACCTTGCCTCTCCTTGCACCATCAAGTGAAGGGGAGGCAATCCCAGCAGTACCTCTATGGATGCAGTTGGCCTTGATCTTATTGCCCCTGTAATACCTAAACAGACAAGTCTTTGTACCTTGCCTAGATTAGTTTTAGCGCTTCTTTCTTGTTCCTTTGGCACCCACACCAAGGAAGCGTCTGTTATAGCCGGCTTTACCACCATGTTGTACAACCAATGTACCATGTGTGGTTTTAGCCCCCAACTTCTCCCCAATAGAGCGTCTGGCCGCAATTAGTCCGCTTTTCTGGTCACTTCCATCAGTTCGTTCCAGGTCACTCCCTCACTCTGTAAAGTTCAACTTCGAAGTTTTGTGGGTCCTAGTCCTTCTTGTTTCCGTCTTCGAGTGAACGTTACTATGGAGGCTTCTTGAGCTTTGATGTTCAGGCCCTCCAAGTCCGTCCATCTAGTTACCAAGTTTAGGGCTTCTTGAATGCGATCCTTTACAGAGGTGTTGAATTTCCGTTGTTTTAGGACGACTATGTCGTCCGCATACCCAAGGGTTATGTGATGACGATATGCTGGTCTATATTCATGATAACTTTACTGATTTTTTTTTTCCGGCGACCTTTTATTAATGAGTCTGCTCAATCTACACGGAATCGATCGTTTATGACTCCCATTCACCTTCAATTTATCTTTTAATACATAATTGTGATATATGCAACTAAACATACACCGAAATCGACCATTAAAACCTGTAAATGGTCGATTTGGTCCATTAATGTATAGTGGTGGTATAGGCAACTAAACATACACGAATTCGAATATTACTCAAATGTCAAATCATATAACCTTCGCGCTGTCAAATTTATGTTTTTTGAAATCCATAAATCTTAAAAAATCTCGATCATTAATCGCCACCATTAATACACTAGTTGATTATATAACTATTTGTGTATCCTACGGCCCCGCTTAAAAAGTCCAAGCAACTTCTATGTGGGCGTTCCTTTTGATTCTGAAAAAACAGAGACAAACTGGTTATATCAATGAAGAATCATATTCATTTTCACGCGTGTTGATTCAATTGTATGTTCTACACCTTCAAAGATAGTGGACATTTGAAATCTGAAAGTTTGGTTGCAGATTGCACTCTTCATTATTACATTGATTTCAACTTGAAAACGAGTTTTAAATGCAAACACGTGTGTATTATATAATGAATTATCGAGAAATATAATATAAATATCTAACTAATTGTGTTTATTTGTAGACGTTGTGAATGAAAATATCATATTGGTTTTGATTCAATAATATTTTACTGGGGAGTATGTCGATTTGTTGATCATTTTTGGCCTGATTTTTATTGAAACCTTTCTTCAACTGGGAAGATTTTTTTTTCCACTCACAAAAAAAATATTGGCTATCTGCTAGTAAATTGGAAATAAAAAAACTCTCTGAATGTGGAAATCGCAGTCATTTGATTCAATTATAAATAATATCAATATCAACCCAAGATGATGCTTGTGAAATGCTGAAAATATTCAATTGATGCACAGTGAAACAGATTTGATTCCAAATTTTCCACATAAAAAGAATAACTTTTTTCCCGAACTCATTTTGGTTTTTCTATTGAGTGGAAAAAACGTTTTTCTTACTAGTTGAATACTCTTTTATACAGGGTGTTACCAAATAAGTGCGAAATTTTTAGGGGGTGATTCCTTGTCGAAAATTTTAAAGGGGGTCTTTATGTAACAAAAGCCTTTGAACAGCCTGAAAAGTTAACGCTTCCAAAAATAAGAAAAATTTTTTTGCTGAAAGTTGAAGAAATGTCATTTTGTGGTGGTCATGTTCTACCAATATACAAAAGCTACCTATGAATATTTTTTTAATTTTGTTGAGATTTTTTAAAGGGGTGAAACATGCAACCCCTATTCAATTTTGTACCAGAACTTCGAAACAAAATTTTCAATTTAAAAATATGTGTTGGAAAGAACGGTTCATTGGAAAACTTGCTCAACTCTTGTGTTGTGTCCGTTAAAGCAATAGTTTCCTCCTAATAAAAAATAAAATACATATTGTGCATGAACGGATCTTCTGTAATGTAATCGAAAAATCTAGAAGGTGGCTGTCACGTTTTGTTTGCACAACTTGTGGCTTCAATCGTAGTATTTTAAAATCAAAAAAATGTAGTAGGTGGCTGTCATCGCTTTGATTTCTATGTGGTAGTTGGAAGTTCAATTGTGTCTTTTGAATCTTCAATATCTTCAATATGAATAATTACACTAACTGTGACATGGCCGATATGCATTTTATGTATGGTCGTGCCAATGGAAATTATTTGGAAGCTAGACGGCTCTATGCAGAGATGTATACTCAGCGCGTGATACCTCATCACACAATTTTTGCAAATCTTCACCAACGTCTCTGTGAAAGAGGGACTTTTCAAAAACGGACAACTGATTGTGGTCGTCCACGAGTAATAAGAACGGTGGCACTGGAAGAAGAGGTTCTCAATATGATTGAAGATCGTCCGGAATTAAGTACAAGACAAATTGCTAACACACTTAATGTTAGCAATAAACTAATCTGGAAAATTTTAAAGGATCACCAATTGTATCCTTACCATATTTAACGAGTCCAGGCACTTTTGCCGCGAGATTTTCCCATCGAGTAGACTTTTGTCAATGGAGTCTTCAAATGATTACCCAAAATGCTCAAGGCAAGGGATTACAAATTTCCATAACAATCATCGATGGGCCGAAGATAACCGACATGCAATTCAAGAAGGTCGGTATCAATATGAATTTTTGGCCAAAATATTATTGGACCGCATTTTCCACCATTAAGGCTAACAGTTGCAACCTATACAAATTTTCTTTAGGAGCAGCTTCCCATTTTACTTGAAAATGTTCCACTAGCTATTCGACCACGAATGTGGTTTATGCACGATGGTGCGCCTGTCCATTTCAGCATAACTGCTCGACAGTACTTGGACGACGTGTATCAAAATCGTTGGATAGGCAGAGCAGGACCTCAACTTTGGCCTCCCAGATCTCCAGACTTAAGCCGCTTGGACTTTTGCATCTGGGGTCACCTGAAGTCCTTGGTTTATACGACCCCCATTGAATGTGTGAATGATTTGAGGAAACGCATCATTGCAGCCTGCGAGACAATCCAAAACACACCAGGAATATTTCAACGTTTGCGCCAGTCTATGAGACGAAGACTTGATTCCTATCTAATGGTGGGAGGTGGCCATTTTGAGCAGTTTTTATAATTCCGTTCCGTTTGATCTTGTTGCTTTTTTCTTTGTTGTAAGACACATAATTTTGTTTTGTTTGCATTTTTAATTTGATATTCTATTAAAACAAAACATGGTACTAGTACATGCCTACATTAAAAGTTAAAACAAGCGAAATAATTTTCAAATACTTCGACTGAAGTCACAAGTTATGCAAACAAAATGTGACACCCACCAACTAGATTTTTTCGATTCCATTTACAGAAGATCCGTTCATGCATAATGTTGTACTTTATTTTTTTATCTAGAAACTATCGCTTTTACGAACACAACACATGAGTTAAAAAAGTTTTGCAATGAATGTTTCTCTTCAACACATATTTTTTAATTGAGAAATTTTGTTTTGCTAGAAAGTTCTGGTAAAAAATGGAATAGGGGTTGCATGTTTCACCCCTTTAATATATCACAACAAAATTAAAAAAATATTCATAGGTTGCCTTTTTATTGGTCGAACCTGCCCACAAAATGCCATCTCTTCAACTCTTCAGCGATTTCAAAACGAAAAAAACTATTTTTTTTTATCATTTTTGGGAGCGTGTAACTATTAAAGGAAAGACCTAAGACCCCCTTTAATTTTCGACAAGGAATCACCCCCTAAAAACTTTCGCACTCATTTGGTAACACCCTGTATGTTATATTAAACATGTGAAATTATCGTTTTGAAATTAATTATAGTTTAACTACTATTATATAGAGTACTAATTACTCAGTGATGAATTTCAAATCATTTTATACATTGGTTCCTGAATATAACATAATAGAAGAAAAACGCCCAGTTTCAATTTCTAAGATATACAGTTTTCATATTATATATATTCCAGACATAACGAATCTTGGCAACAGTGTATGAAAATTCGAAACAGCTTTACATCGAAGGAATTTTAATTGTAAAGCCCAGCACTGGCATTTTTTTCCGCGTTGTTGGCCGCTCCATTTGCAAATGCCAAACCGAATAACGACGCGTTCATTCCGTTTCTACTAATTACTAGCGATATGAAAGTCTACGATACAGAAGACGAGAAACGGATGTATGTCAGATTAATGATAAATTCATTTCAAGTTTCAGCATATTTCACAGTATATTGAACTGATTTGTGTCAGACATTGTATGAAAATTATTTTCCTAATGGAAATACCTACCTCATTTTCAAAATCAACTAGTAATTCAATGGTGGAAAATGTTTCTCAAATTTATTTAGATATTGAATATGCATTGTGGACGTACATGGTTGACGTACAAAAAATTCACAATGGCAAATTGGAAAGGTTCTCTTCAGCCGTTAAAAGTTTTTTTGGTTTCCTTTTTTTGTAATATCATATAATGTCAGGCATAAGATGGACATACATATCTATTGAATATTTAGAATTATGTGTGTACATGACTGGAGCAATAAAAAGGAAAAAATCAATACAATATGTTTTGTTTTAGTATGGAAATTATTCAATTAATTCGGTTAATAAACTTACGAAATTGTTCTGCCTAAACGATTCGTTTACATTATTTTCATTCCGTCGAAAATATTGGTGAAACTTGATGATGTTCTGAATATCAACATGGCGCCATTTATTGGAATTGTTTTTATGCGTATTTTGCAATATAACTGGTGATTCATTAGTCTCAACGTATAGACACACCTACAAGCATTATCATTGGCTTGCGGCCACTCAAGCAGCTATCACTTAAACCCACGTTGACTATCGGCTCTTTTGATCTTCTTTCGATCTTCGGTTTGCCGATGGAGAATGTTTACGAGTAGTACACATTATTTTTCGTTCCGTTTCTTCGCATATACGCTCGTGTTAGCGAAGTGAGTTTTTGATTTGCTCCCTATAGAAACAACTTCTGCAATTGGAGATAGTTAAACTATACCGACTGCACCATGACGTATAGTACCCTCCTTTTTTGTATAACTGGCCCCCTAATGTTTGGCTTTCTCTCATTTTTTTCGGATGTGTTCGTTCCATTTGGTCTTGTCGTCCAGCCAGACACCAAGGTATTTGACGTATTTTTTGGGCGTTATTTGTGTTCATCCAGCTGGAAGGATACATCCTCCCTCTTTCTCGGACGTTTTAGGATGATAGCTTCAGTCTAATGCGGCGCGAGTTTCAGTCCGTTATAATTCATCCACTGGCCTATGCGTTCCATGGAGGTGTTCGCTTTCCTTATCAGTTCCTGTTTATTCACGGCCAAGTTGTCTGCGTTTGCTACGGTATAGTATTCTGCCGGCAGTTCTGATCTCAGGACCCCCGTCATAAGGAACGTTCCATAATGTTGGCCCAAGAACTGAGCCTTGCGGTACCCCTGTGCATGACCAGTGAGTAATCTCCTTTCTGAAGTGTTCTATTGGATAGATAAGATCGCATAATTTCGAATAAATAACTGCTAATCTCCAAGTCCGATAGTCTATTCAGAATCGGATGCTACTTCGCGGTGTTAAAAGCGTTTTCAACGTCGATGAGAATTACAGCTCCCCAGGTCATGGTACCCTGCGTGGATTTGAGTATTACCTGCCCTATCGCCGACATGTGGACATTTCGGATCTAAATCCAAACTGTGTCGGTGAGATACTTTGTTTTTGATCTAACTCTAATTCTAATCTGTTTTTATCATATACTCGTACAGTTACTCAAGGCCATCTAAGATACATATGGGTCGGTATTTTGTTTCCTCTGCCGGATTGCCTTTTGGGATTAGAACTACTTTAGCTTATTTCCAGTGGTATTGAAAAGTACCTTCAAAGAGCAGTTGATTTAAAATTCTCAGTATATTGTCTGAGATGGTGCGGACTGCCAGTTTGATTGCTCCTGGGAGTATGCCATCCGGGCCCGGTGCTTCATTGGTTCCATTTTATCTGTGGCCTCAAACAGTTCTTCAAGGGTGAAAGAAGGTAGAGGTTCAGGTACCAGGTGCCTCTCTGGCTCAAGTGTGTCTTGTGAGGGAACAGTTCCTTGATTATTTCAATGCTTTTTTTCCTGATTTACCTACCACTTATCTTGTATCTTGGCCCCAGGGATCTCCATCCAGTCAATGGCAAAGGAGTTTCCACTGCTCTTTCCGAGATATTTTCATTGACCTACGTAGTTCTTTTCTGTAATTTTTTTAGTCAATTTCCAGTTGCTCTATGTTTTCAGGTTGTGCCTGTCTGCTACGGGCCCGGATCAGTCTCCTCCTGGAGCGGTTACAATCCGCCCAGGAGGTGGCGATTTCTTCATTCCACCATATCGGCTGATGTATGTCTCATCCTTTGGTGTCTTTATCTATACCTAGATGTTGAGCGTTTTTTATGACACTGATAAGTTGTTCAGGGATCTCGATATTGCCTTCTGTAATTTCGAGAGTCGTCGTAAAGACTCCTTTGTTCAGATGTCTGGCTGGGATCCAGTCGGCTTTACGTTGTCCCCCGCTTGTGCTGATGTTGAAGAATATGGTCCTGTGTAGGCTCATGTTCTCTTCTGTGGAGACCTTCCAGCCGGATACTTTTGTCGCCATCCCTTGGGAGGAGAGGGTGAAGTTTATGAATTACATTTATGGTATACTATTCTAGGTTGATTGATGTGACGATTTGAAGTTTTAATTTTTATATTTAATCAAGCAGTGGCGTAGTTACGGTCGCATGTGGCCATACTTTCCTCCATATTTTTTTTAGGTAGATGAATGTACAAATTATTGTTTGATATCAGTTAGGCTCATCGATATTCAACTCAAAAGTCATTTCATATGCCTAGAGAGGTTTATGAGATATTTCCGAAAAACTAAAGACATGTCCTGAGGAAGTATTCAGTAGATACATCATTTCCTCTGTGCTATAATCGCATAATGCTTATTTCTTAAAGCATTACGAAATATATTTTTTTGAGTCCCTGAAGATTTTAGAATGTTGGGAGAATTGAAAACATTATACGGGTGAGTCAGTATAAAACCGACAAACTCCGTATTCTCAATCCTCCTAATTATTTCGAGGAGAGCAGTTCCTGTGAAGGGGTGTGTCCTAAAGTACATCCTGTTCAGTTTTATTTTCGTGAACACGCGTGTATAAAAAAATTACTTGGTGTACCACTTGAGGTTAAATATTGTGATAACATTATTTTAATTTTCAATTTTAATGAGTCAGTGTCGTAGATATGCTAATATGTGACCATACTCCTATGCATATAATTTTTTGACAGGTCAATTGACAAACTGGTATCTGTTATCACAAGGCTGATTAAAATTCAACCTCAAATTCATAACATTTTTAAAAAAGGCCTTTTTTTAAAAATTTTTTGTTGGAGTATAATTTTCAGAAGTTTTTTCTGATTGATAATCAAAGAAAATATAAGAATAAAAAACACAATTATTGTGTAGGAATGCATATCTACTTTCATAGTAATAACGGGTAACTGGTTTATTGCGTGCAGTACATATAAACCAAAATTACATTCAAAGCAAATGTTCAACTGAGCCACCATTTTGTTCAATACATAATTGACATCTCCTTATCATCAACTGTCGCACGATTTGGAAAATCACTGGTGTATCCTGGATCAACATTCATGCTGCTTAAATCCTTGCAGTTAAATCATACACCGATCATGGAATGTTTTATCAAGAAATTGACGAACGATTCGTTGGAAATGGGCCGGTGCTCAGGACCACATCCTTTGATGGACTAATAGAGGTACTTCTTTAAGACGCCCAGGTTAAACTTGTTCCAGAAATACTCTGTAGATCTGTCCATTTGAACAGAGAGGCAGCAAATATGGTTCCACTATATGATTTTCGAGAATTACTGCCCAAATATCAACCGAAAACTTTTGTTGGTAGCCTTTCCAGGAATTTTCTTCAGCCCACATATGGCATATCATCTTTTTGCAAGTGAATTTGTTCTTCAGTAGCATTAGCTCTTATTGAATTTGGAGGACCCTATTTCCCTTAATTGTCGATACACATCTATAAAAGTCGTGAAATGTGGATGACATATGTTTGGAAATTTATTCGAGTTAATAGGGGAAATAAAAATACGGAGTTTGTCGGTCTTATTCTGACTCACCCGTACTATGTTTTCAATTCTCGCAGCATTCAGAAATATTCAGGAGGTTGAACATTTTTTCGATTTGCTTTAAAGAATAAGCATTGGACGATTACAGCACAGAGAAAATGATGTCTCTACTTATTACTTCCTTGGGACATAATCCTCTACATTTAGGCATATGGAATATTATGACATTTGGGTTGAGTATTGATGAGTCTAACTGGTGTCAAACACTAATTCGTCCCCACCCACCTAAACAAAAAACTTTACTCAGCAGGCAGTAACTCTATGTTTCTTCCCTCGAGAAGAAACCAGTCGGTTTCTTCTCGCCAACAGTCGCGTTGGTCTGAAATTGTCTTGTTTCGACTGGCTACACAGACACTGAAACTCGCAATTTCAATACAGGTAATATGAAAAATATTTTTCATCCATTGAAAATATGAAACGGAGTATATATTTTGCATACGAATGGTGTGGGGTATATGAAATTATTGGGTAAACTTATGATAATTTCCACATTAAATAATGAAAATGAATATGATGTATAGGTATCACCTAAAAAATGTAATTCAACGAAAAAAAAATATTGTGGGGGTGTTTCGGTTTAATCGTTTTTCTTCCAAATAGGTATTTGAGAATGCCATGCGATTAGAAAAAGAAAAGGATATAAAACAATCAACTGCGAATGTTCCTCAACATCTTTTGAGGATATTATGGAAAAGTATACATTGGATGGAAGCGTTATCCGTTTATGAGGGTCTGGATGAGCTACGTTGCTTTAATTGGCAAACCCTTCATGATAGAAAACAGGAGTGTAATAGTAAAAGGAGTGAAATGTAGTGAAAATCACACAGAAAGTAGTTGTCCCAGTCGGAAAAATGTCAGAACTGTAAAAATGCTGATGATAAATATAAAAAGAACTATAACATTGAGCATCCCTCAAATTTAAAATATTTTCCAGAACTATTAAAAAATAAAACAAATCACCTAGATGATGAAAGATCCAATTATAAATATATTGGATGATTTTTATTTTTATTTTGATAATAAATTTTTACCACAAAGTCAATTTACCATTAGTCAAATTTGTTGTAATAACATTGACATAGCAAGGAAACTTTAAGCCTACCATCTACAAACGGAAAACTTTTTGTGAATGAATTTGAAAACTATTTACAAAACATCCCATGAAGTCATATGGATATATTTGTTGGAGATATAAACTAGGCTATATTTGGGGAAGAATCACACAAAGTAGTCTCCACAACGTTTAATTTCCGACAGTTAGGTATAAAAACAAAACTTTGGATACATTTTTTCAAGGTTAGGAATCAAGTCCGAACTCTTGATGATATAATTATAGATGTTTCAGTAAGTTACAAGGTGGAAAACTAAATGTGGTGGATGAAAATTAAGTAAAGTTAAAAACGTTGAAAAAACAATGAGCTATAACATCCCTATGAAGGAAAAACTAATCATTTTTTGAATTTAGGGGCAGATCCCCAAGAAAAATACGTATTGTCCACCTAAGCAACGTTGCCGGGTTGTTTCCAATTGCAATAAATTGGTAATTCTCTGAATTTGACCAAACGAATAAAAATGAATGAATCAATCACTCTAGAAAGCGTATACGCTGAAATATTGAGGAATAGAACTGACATCTAAAACTCCATTGAGGCGTCGGAAGCAAGGGTCCTCATAACATAGTATCTGTTAAGAGTAGAGTTCAAGAACTAGAACAAGAAAATCAAAGTTTGAAAGAGGAAGTGGAAAATCTGAAGCAAGAAAGCAAAAAAAATTGTATTATTATTTTCGGTTTAGACAACAAAAGAGACACTCTGACGCTTGAGAATATCTGTCAACAGCTTGGAGTTCTGCTAAAAGTGCAAGTTACGCCTAGGGATATTTACAATTTCTACACGCTTCGTAAAGATCCCCAAAGTCCACTGAAAATTGATTTCGTGACATACTGGATGAAAACAAGTATTTTGAAGAACTGTAAAAATCTCAAAGGCAATAATATAACTATAATAGCTGATCAAACCCACCAGCAGAGGGAAGCTTCAAAAATCTCAAGAAGACACTTAACACTTGCAAAATTGGACACAGCAAACGATTGCTACATAAAAAATTACAAGCTATTCGTGAACGGAAAAGCAGATAGACGGAGATCTGGAAACAAAAACTACCATAAAACCCAACAGTTGTCCTGCAACACCAAAATCTACCAAAGGAGAGAATAAGGTGCAGCAAATTCCAACAAACCAAAAATCTGAAACGACAAGACATTATTGAACAGCACATCTGACGGTATCAATTCTAAGACTCAAAATAAACCAATAACTCGTCAACAAGTACTCAACGACCCTCCAAACCGAGGGAAGTTGAGTACAAAAACAAAAACGTTTATTCTCTTACGATAGTTTTAATAATTAGTGTATGTAGTTTTTATTCGTTCTTACTTCTTACTATTTTCTTTTCTTTTTTACGGCGTTGTATATTTAGATTTTTATAACTACGTAGATTCAAATTTTAGCAACGCCGTACATATTTGTCGGTACAGGGGTGAGAAGTCCCGCACGCAACCCCCTACCCCTAACTAGTATAGTTGGGGGCCATTTGATACAACACCAAATTCAATGATCTGAATACTATTTCATGAAACGATGTCATTTTGTGTTATGCCGTACATTTTTCATGGAACATGTGGCTGCCCCAGGAAAATTTATTTCCCTGTGAAATTTTTTTTTACTACATGAACATATTTTATTAGTAAGTATAACAATAATCAATAAAAACTATATGCCGTACAAAAAAATGGTTCTATAAGACTGGAAAAGTATTTTGTCACCCCAAACATTTATTTTATTCTTTTGCTCTTCATAAATGTACACTGGTTGTATGATTAAATTTCTAGTATTACATAGATCAAGTTTTTAGCAACGCCGTATTTATTTACTGGTGCAGAGGTGAGAAACCCTGAGGGAAACCATCGGGAGACCATCCGCAGGTTCTCATACGCACACATATACATGTGGCTGTCTGTTGTCTGTACAATTTGTATCTCTCTCATTCTGGCTACATCATTACAGTGTTGCCGATTGGCGGATTATTGTCCGATGTGCGCATCTTTTCGAGGGTTGCGGATAATTTTCGAAACCTAAAATATTTCGGTAAAAAAAACTATTTTTTTTCTTATATATATATATATAAAGTGATAAATATTTATTTTTACTAATTTTCTTTGTTTAATTTTTCGGAAAATTCTACGAGTTTTTTTTAACTTGTCATAAGTAATTAAAACATAACTTTTTCTATTATTTGATCATAAAATGATATGTTTCAGAATGCGAAAATGAGCCCAATTCTGATGCAGATACTACGGAATCTGAATGCGATAGTGAAAGTTCTGATGAAGAATGGAGTTAAATTTGTTTTTTACCTAAGAATTATATTTTGTCACTTTGTTCTTCTAGTTTCACAAGCCATAATTATAATTAATAATAACAAAATTTTATTTGCAGTAATAAATGTTTATAAAAGTATACGAAAGTTATAAAAAGTTGTTGTAGTTATTTACAGAGTATTTTTGGGTAAATTTTCATAAAATATATGGACTTTTATGTAATTATCATCAATCCTATAGTTTAGTTTAGTATTTTTTCTTGGATAAAGTGTGTGATATTAATTTAATTTTTTACTTGTCCTTACTTTTCACGCACAATATCCTCTGATATCTTAAATCTTTGTATTATTTAACAGAATCTATGGGGAAATTCTCATTGAGATTAAAATAGGGGTATTTTAAAAAAACGACAAAATAAAAAAGGTAAAATACAAAGATTGTAAGGTACAGTAGAATAATGTACATTGAAATGAAAAAAAGCATATAGTTCAAGCTCGAATTTTCAGAGTATCGTATATTTCAACTAATGTTCCATCTGATATGACCGGCATTGTAATTGTCAATCATTATTTTATATTGCCAATAAAATTTTGTGAATTTCGTACAATAATTAATGACCCTAGCATGCCGTAAAAACATGAAGCACAATCTTGTCAGCTGTGAGAAATCCCCAAATTGAAAATGTACAGCATTATTTTGTTTTTGTTTTGATTTGAATTTCGGAAATTTAATATTTTTTTTAAATCATATTTTTATTTAGTTCCATTAATTATACCGGCTATTACGTTAAGTCCAAAAACCGGTTGCCGTACAGGAATTTATGATATTTCTTTCAAAAATATAAGATTCAACCCCCAAATGCAGGTAATTTTTTATTTATGTTATATTAACCATAATTTTTAGACAGCAGAGTTTCTAAAAATTATTTTATGTGTTAAATAATATTGTGGAATTGATGCCGAACATTTTGCAATGATCTTGAACCATACAGGTCTGAGTAGGAGTTTGCGTGCGGGGCTTCTCACCCCTGTACCGGCAAATATGTACGGCGTTGCTAAAAATTGAATCTACATAGTTATAAAAATCTAAATATACAAACGCCGTACAGTGGTAAATCACCTATATCGGGGGCAACAATTTGCGGAAAATATTTTTTTTCCTGGCTTTCAGTACCGTTATTTTCGTACGGCAGTAGGTCCTACTTGATTATTTTTCAATGATCTATCAGAAATGCCGTTCAAGAATATTTTGTCGAAATATCTCTTCCCTCGATGGAAAGTTTCTTTTACCTGCCCACTCACCAGCACCGCTCACAACTGACGGCACAGTGCCTAAAGGAGTTGATTCGTATGGTACTATAATTCTGAATATAATTCATGCTGGGTCACATGACCCCCTAAAATTGGCCTGGGCTTGTAGTCTAATACGTCCAACTGACAAAATATGTCTATGGGGTGATTGAAAACATACAGGGAATAGCGAAAAGGCTGACTGCACATACCATAACATTTTCCACATTTACATTGATATTCATATCGATAGACACATTTTTCTTGTCATTTGTCTTTGGAATTACGAATGGAGTCGAGAAACAATATAAACTCACATAATAAACAAACCATTCGTCATACGAGTAAAAACCATATCATAACCTTCAAGAAAAACATTTTTAAAATGTTCAGCAACTGTCATAAACATCCAATAAGCCCTCAATTCGAGAAAAGTCTTCGTGTTTTTGCAGCTGTGAATAAAATATTTATTGCAATTCATGTCTTATTAGCTAATAAGACACGCGTATAATAAATAACTATAAATCAGTGCACTTTTTACTAAGAGATCTCCTACTATTGATAGATGTATTCGACCATTCTGCTACGAAATTCCTACAAGAAAGAAACAAGCTATTTCGTGACTTTGGAATATAAAAAAAAGGTTGAGATTAGCACAATAATACACAAATAGATATGCGAAGGTCATATTGAACAATGCCAGAACAAACTCCCAGTCTAATGCATCCCACTGAAAATTGTATATTTTTGCAATTGATGTCTGCAGAAATGGATTTTCCAAGAACAGACTCCCGACCACATGTTATTATGTACACCAATTTAGCTTTGGCGTTTTGGGTTCTGGCATTGGCAATATGCATCACAATAATGTCTGTATAGAAGCAACCACTAAAAGCATTCCAGTTTATCTCGATGAATTATTTTGTTAATGTTGTGTAACTCATATTGTGTTAATAGTTTATCCCATCGAGAATTATAAAAATTGCATGATATTATGCATTTTTTGTAATTAGTTTATAGAAAATGGAGTGCCGCCGTTATAGGCACGATGACTGGTAATAAGTCACGAACAATTTCGTGTGACACTTTTTATTATGGCCAGAGAGGCTTTACTTTCACGGATATTACAAATTCAAAAAGAGTTCATTTACAAATTAACTATTTACATTTCACCGAGTTCGAATATGTTTGCTTCACAATAATTAGATAAATACAATACGGATATTACGAAACACCCCCACTATTATCCGTCTCATGATTCCGGATAGTTGATCTCATTCCAAGAATCGTATACCACTGGAATGCCGAATTTTCTACGGAACACTGGCAAAAAAAACAGATTCTTCGCAGTTCGGTTGATGGAGATGGAAAAACCGATTTTTTTTTCAAATAAAAGTAAACAAACGACATTTAAATTCAACTTTTTCTATTTGCCTCTTTTGCTAACCTGTTTGAAATATTACATGTAGAAAAGAAAGGCTGTGAAGTCGACCTTTCAGAAAGCTGTACAATAAATACAAAAAGTACCTACCAATATTTGCTTGTTGACCTGAAGAAGCTATTGTATAGAGAAACATTAATTATGGATCAGATAATAAATTCAGATGATTACAACGATTCTATTATTTATTATAGCACAAATATTCAGAGAGTGATCTTTCAGGACTTCAACCCCTTGAACTATTTTCTATTTACTTTACATTTCAAATTTAACATTTCGGTATATTTTCAATTTCTCACGAGAATAGTTTTGTGTCTGTCCCTTTCTAAACATGGTTCGTCATATATATTTTTTACTTCATATGACAGGATTAGAGCCAGTTATTCAAATGTTTCGTTTGCAATGGTGTAAATATCTTATTTGTATTGACAATTCGAATGTTTTTCTCGTTTCCAGATAAGTATTTCCTTAGTTACATGTTTGTTTTTTATTCCAAAGATATCCTTCGGAAAATGAAGAGATTTATGGGTACGCCCCTGCGCTGGTTGCCGATGACATCACGCTACACAAGTTCGATAACCGTCATTGGAAAATTCGATAAACGGCCGTTACCGATGATGTCATGCTCCAAATGTTCGATAACCGTTATGGAACATTCCCGATCGACACTGTTCTGGACATTTCGGCCGTCCTATATATAGCGGGTCATATGCGATAGGCGGGTCAGTCGGAAGTCAGAAGATAGTCCTGGAAATATTGTTGAGCATTGTAATTGTGAACAAGTATTATTGTTGAGGTATATTATTGAGTTGTGTTTCAAAGTGTAATAAAAAACCGAGGGGCAGATCGTAGGCTTGAAGAAAGAAATCGATGGAAGGAATGGACGGTCAGATTACGAAAGAAGTTTCTGCAGTAAGAGACGAAGCAAAGAAAGAAATGTTGGTGGTGCATGAGGAAACTATGCAGCATTTGGAAGAACTAGAGAAGAAAGTTGCCTAGTTGAAAATCCAAGATCATCGTGACAGGGTTGCCACATCGCACAAGTTCGTAAAACCACCGACTTTTGATGGGCAGTTGCCTTGGTCCTTGTACTGTAAGCAGTTTGATGCTGCAGCAACAGCCAATGGATGGAACAATGAAGAAGAGGCAACGGTACTTATAGTGGCTTTGTGGGAACCTGCTTTGGCAATATTACAGACCTTCCCGGAAGACCCAAATCCCAAGTATGAAGATCTTATTGTTGCTTTAGAATTGAGATATGACCACCAACATCAAGAGCAGCTATATCGGCACAGTTGAAAACACATATTCGAGCCAGAGATCACCCACATACCAATTTTGATAGGAAGCACCCCATAATCACGAAACTCGTTTTTTTTTCTGTAACAAACATTTCATAATAGATTGTCACCGGAATTGTGAACACCTGCCAAAGTTATTCAAACGACTCGAAGTAGATCAAAATTTATTTGCAAAATTTCATCCGAACGTACAAATCGAGAAATAAATTATAATCACAGAGAAACAAACAAGGCAAGGTGGATAAAAGCTTGCAAAAATATCAGCGTTCTGAGAAAAAATACAATTTTTGAAATCTTGAATAAATTGACTGGCAGAGAGGTGCACTGCCCTCAGAAAGAAGTTCAGAAGAGCTTCGTTATATTATACTCATTTAACCTCCGGACCCCGTCACTGATTGTTGATTTATTGCTACTTCTAAAGACGTTATCAAAATCACATACCTATTTACCTATTTCACTGAAGTATAGTAGGCACTCAATGAATGAAATTCTCTGAATCCGAAATCCGCTGGACTAAGAATGTTGGTAAAGTAGGAACAATTTCTCGCTATGTGTTTGAATTCGGCAATTAGCCGCCCATTTCGTATTTCAAGTTCATGTTCCAAACGAAATTATCTGGAGATTCGCTTTTGATCGCAATTTGAAGTATTTCCATGGGTCTTTCGTTTGAAATAAAAAAAAGCATGTATTGGCGTATTTCCTTCAACAATCGACAAAAAAATCTCAATTTTCGAAAAGCATCCAATCTCAATATTACCAATTAGTACTCTAATCATTTCCGAGTTCACCTACTAAATTTGAGTTCTCAAAGTGTAACCGTTTCTCGATGCAACTTGAAATAAAAATACACTACATTGAACGCCCACCTTAAACATGGATGGTACATGTTTCGGACCTATAAAGGTCCATCCATTTCTTTATTGACAGCAGCAACGCTTTCGGTACACAACCATTTTCACTCCCCACGTGGGGAACCGGCTGGCTGGTCTTATCGTTAAGGGCATTTTCACTCAACAATTGCAGGCGTCATATGAATAAGTATGATGTATGACGATAGATATGCCGTTGATATGGCGGTCCCGAGTCCCTTCTGAAACAACAGAGGATTCGGCAAAATTTCCGGGTGGGGGAACTGTGCTTACCGGCGCGTCATCGGTGATTAGCTCTGGCCGACGTTATATAAATAAATAAAAAACTGCATTGTAGTAGCATATTCACAGCTGCAGGCGTCATATCAATGAGCACAAGATATGGCGATAAAAATGCCGTCCTTCGTAGGGGACGTTGAGATGGTGGTACTGAGTTCATCAAATATCCCTACCTATGGTTGGAAACTCCAGAGGAGTCGGCAAAATTTCCAATTGGGGAGGGGGGGTGCTCACCGGCGTCGGTGTTTAGCCCCGGTCGCAGAAATAGGCCGATGTTGAATTTAAAAAAAACTCTTCGCGTGTACAATCCGTTTTCCTCAACAGATTTTTCCATACCGAATCACATTATGGCTATCAAACCAAGTCTCGTCAAGATATACTAAATTCATCTAAGATTCCCGATGTTCTTTTAATTGACGTAAATAATCCTGCGTTTGGAGGACGAGCCATTCGCTGAATAATTTTTCTGTGTTTGAAACTCCAATCTGGAGGATTTCGTCTAGTTTTTCCAGTGACTGTATATGTATATTGAGAAAAGTCGGATAATTTTTTTATTGATCCAAAAGTCGGCAATACGTTTTGTTTATAAAAATCATGAACTTGCCTTCGAATGGAATATCTAGTAGTCTAATCAACTTTTTTTTTATTTTTGATCTTCTTTTCATTCAATTCCTTTTCAAGATTTTTGTAAATAATCAGTATAAGTCTTTGGGTCTGAACATGGAGATCTCTGTTTTTAGATTCCGATTGTTCTTCAGATTGATTGATTGATTGAAAATGATTTTTCACTAAAAGTAACGCTCATGTTTTATTTCAAACGTTTTTCCAAGTAAGGTAAAAGTACAGTTTTTGTATGAAATTCTATGTACAAGTCAATCCTTCATTTATTCGGAGCTACTGCCATGGAAAGAGAGATTCAGAACCTGACGAATTAATGTTTTCCTGCGGCATAAATCATTCAATTTGCCTCTATCGTTGTGAATTATTGTTTCATAAGCACTCTAAATGAATTCCGTTCGGCTTTGCGTCAGAAGGGAACACGAAATGAGCTGATATTTTAATAATTCGAGCCGCATAATCAGAATACTAGATCTGAGCTTATCACCGGCTGTTCAAACATAGCATTTTATTATAAATTCATGTAAAGTTCGTTCAGAGGATGACAACCGTAGTGGCGGAAATTTCATACCGTTTCTCTTGAAATTCTTCATAGAAAGTATCTATACGATTATCTGTGTGCTGGTTTTTACCAATAAAGAAGTGGAAAATTCAATATTCTGGAACGTATCTACCACGAAATAGCCAAAACGAACAAAACATGTTCACTACACTACGAAATCAGCAGCAGGACTCTATTCAAACCACAGAATTCCGCTAGGAGTCAGAATAATCTCCAAATTCTGTGTTCATTTTTCAATATGTATCTATTCCCAAAGAACGACAATTAGCAATAATAGGTCCAACTTCTTATTTTAGAATGACTCTAAATAACTATTAATAAGTAACAGTAAAGTACTTATTAATAACAATCAATAAGTAACAAGTAGAATTTGGTCTGGGCCTAGTTCGGCAATTTTCCTCGAATTTGCACAAAAGTTCATTTGATTGTTGTGCATATCTGACTAATGCGCTTGCTTACTATTTTCCTTAATAGTAATTTTGTTATGTATGAAAGTCAACATTTCACTTGTGAATTGGTAATTGTTTCTTGATAATTGTTAATTGATGTTATATTAATCCATCATAATATTTTAGACCATCCTTAAAAGATTTCAAGTATAGTATTTTCAAAGTCAGTTGAATATAATTTATCTTCATTTAAAATTATAATAAAGTTGGTTCACATTCCTACTTGATGATGTCGAATAATGAAGGAAAATGGAAAGTTAAATAAATATTATTCCCCGTATAAAGTATATAGTAGAACAAATTGAATAGAAACCGTTCGCCGCATAAAAACCAAGCAGTTACTTTGCCGACCGCTTGTTGCATAAATTACCATAAATCAACATAGATTATTTTTATTGCTATTGAGCCGTTTGCGGTGAGTAGAACAGTGGTGAGGTGTATGTCTGGGTGTGTCTGTATTGGAGAGCACTCAAAGAACGTGAGGAACAACTGGAACAAGACGCACAATCTGAAGAACAATCGGAATCTAAAAACAGAGATTTCCATGTTCAGACCCAAAGACTTATACTGATAATTTACAAAAATCTAAAAAAGGAATTGAATGACAACAAGAAAATCAAAAATAAGAAAAAGTTGATTAGACTACTGGATATTTCATTCGAAGGCAAGTTCATGATTTTTATAAACAAAACGTAACAATTTTCTGAATAAAAGTACTCGTGTGGAAAGTCGATCGGAGCAACGATTCTTATTAAAAATGCAGTTTTACTCGACGACATCAAACCCGATCGTCCACCATTATTTGAAATGAAAAATTTTCACAGTAGAAATACTAATGCTAACGTTAATTCAACAACATTTATAACAGGGATAATACAAAATATGCTAAAATAAAGTCGTAAACAAAAAGTACAGTACCTAGTTGAAAGTTTCATTCACAATGTAGATATTTTTTCAAATAAAATATCAAGTTATGTAGATTCGTGGTGTTTTTGAACTAACAAGCCACTATGAAATATCGAATTCGGTCCATATTTTGTATGTACGCGTGGAATAAGCACGTTTCGTGTTGTGTTATCTGAATCTCATGAAACTCAACATTTGGATGTTGCAAATTCGTATTCACAGCTTAAATGTTGAGGAGTTTCACCGATAAGTATAATTTCATGGGAGAAAATCTTTAACCCCAAGATAAATTTAGCTGAAAAAACGCACATCGGAAGACATAACTAATGAAAAGTAAACGAATAAACTACAAAAACGGATGCACATGAATAGGTGAAAAATATCCGGTGAATAAATTTATGTTCCATTTCTTCCACAGATGTTGACAAAAACACCTTGTAGAAAGAAATAAAATTAGTGTGGATAAAAAATGACAACTGGAATGCGATTTTGTTTTGTTGGGTGGTGCGTTGTCATTGTATTGTCAATATTCTAATAGGACAGTTTGAAGTGTTTTGATATGGCCGAACAGTTTACATTCAACGAATATGCAGATATGCATGCAATGTAAGCCCGTCGTCTGTATGCCGAGCATTTTCCCAATCGAGCGTTACCGGCAAGAGAAACGTTCGAGCGTGTCGATCGCAGCTTGAGGGAGACAGGTATGTCTAATGGATAATTAATTGGAGCCTGTTCTTTTATTTCGATATTATTGTAGGTTCAGTTTTGCCAAAACGAGGTGGTGAGGGCGCTCCTAGGGCTGTGCGTACCATTGTATTGGAGGAAAATATTTTGGAAGCTGTCGCTGATGATCCTTCAATGAGCATCAGAAACATATCAGAACAGTTCCATACATCCAAGTCCACTATTCATAGAATAATTAGGGAACAACTGCTCCACCCATATCACATCCAGAAGGTACATGCCATGACACCTGAATATTTTCCAGCACGACTGGAATATGCCAATTGGTTCCTGGATAAGCAAAGAGAGGATGAGTTTAACTCGAGTTTTATTCACTGATGAAGCAGGTTTCAGTAGAGATGGAGTAATCAACTCTCATAATCTCCACATATGGGCCGAAGAAAATCCCCATGGGATATTGCAAACCAAACACCAACGGAAATTCAACGTGAATGTTTGGGCTGGTATCATAGGAAACAATCTTATAGGGTCATTCGTTCTACATGACCGATTGAATGGAGAACGTTATTTGGAGTTCATTCAGAACGATTTGAATGGACTTTTGGAACATGTTCCATTGCAAACCCGAAGAGATATGTGGTTTATGCATGATGGTGCTCCTCCTCCTCCTCATTTCAGTTTGATTGTGCGGGACCATCGGAACCAGATTTTCCCCATTAGATGGATTGGTAGAGGTGGGCCATATTCATGGCCACCGCGGTCTCCGGATTTAAATGCATTGGATTTCTTTCTGTGGGGGCATCTAAAAAGCCTCGTTTACGCTACACCTATTCACACCAGAGGTGCCTTGTTGAATAGAATTACATTACATTGTGAAGCCATACGAAACGACCCTGGCATGCTATTTCAAGTGCAGAGAAGGTGTTTGCGCCGACTAAGAAAATGTATTGAGAGAGACGGGGGTCATATCGAGCAGTTTTGTAGCGGATTTTGCATTTCTGTTTGCTCTTGAGGCTTGCGATTGATTATTTACACCATGAGTTTTGTAAGGTAAACGTGTTCGCATGATAAAAATTCGTTATGAACATTGTACCTATCATTTCTATTTTCATTACAAATTAATCTTTTCGAATAATGGTAGACATCTCAGGTTGGATGTCGTCGAACAAAAATGCATTTTTATCAAAAATCGTTGCTCCGATCGATTTTCCACACGAGTACTTTTATTCAGGAAATTGTCCAGGAAACCTTGTTTTGTTAAAACATATTGACAAATCCCAGTCATTTCAAAGTTTTGGGGTGTGGACCATCGGGGGTAGTCCGTTCCTGACTTTGTAGCAGAACAACTGACTCCTGCATGAAAGCTCATCGAAGGATTTCATTTGTTTAGTCAATCACCAACATTTAGATGATTTTTAATATTCACTTTGAAAGTTATCAAAGAAAAACATTTTTCATTTTGTAACTTTGAGGGCCCGTAACTTGGTAACGAAGGCTTTTAGGAACAAAAGTTATATGAAGTACTGGTGATATTTTGACCCCATGTAAACATTCCCGAGTGGAAAAGAGAAAGTCCAGGGACACCCTGCATAGTCACTGGAAAAACTAGACAAAATCCTCCAGATTGGAGTTTCAAACACAGAAAAATTAATCAGCGAATGGCTCGTCCTCCAAACGCAGGATTATTTACGTCAAATAAATCTAAGATAAATTTAGTGTATCTTGACAAGACTTGGTTTGATAGTCATGATGTGATTCGGTATGGAAAAATCTGTTGTCTCCAAGCACCATGTTCTAGAGTAAAACGGATTGTACACGCGAATATATATTTTTTTTTTCATTCAACATTTCTGGGACCAGGGCCAAACACCGACGCCGGTGAGCACACCCCCCTCCCCCATCAAACGTAAATTTTGCCGACTCCTCTGGAGTTTCCAACCATAGGTAGGGATATTTAAAGAGCTCAGCATCCATGAACTCGGTACCACCATCTCAACGTCCCTTATGAAGGACGGCATATTTATCGCCATATCTCGTGCTCATTGATATGACGCCTGCAGATGTGAATATGCTACTACAATGCAGTTTTTTTATTTATTTATATAACGTCGGCCTATCCCTGCGACCAGGACTAATCACAGATGACGCGCCGGTAAGCATACTTCTCCCAACCGGAAATTTTGCCGAATCCTCTGTTGTTTCAGAAGGAACTCGGAACCGCCATCTTAACGAGATATCTATCGTCATATATCATACTCATTCATATGACGCCTGCAGTTGTTGAGTGAAAATATTTGAAGAATTAATTAAACTCTCGTCAACCTGACCAGCCGCCGATGCCCTTAATAATACAGTTATTCGGGTTTTTTAAACGCGAGTCTTTCCTAGCAGGTGGTCACCCATCCAAGTACTGGTCGCGCCCAGCCATGCTGCTAGAGATATCAATAAGACTAGCCGGCCTGTTCCCCACGCGGGGAGTGAAAATAGTTTTGTACCGAAAGCGTTGCTGTTGTCAATAAAGAAATGGATGGACCGATACATTTACCATCCCTGTTTAAGGTGGGCGTTCGATGTAGTGTATTTTTATTTCAAGTTGCATCAAGAAACGGTTACACTTTGAGAACTCAAATTTAGTAGGAGAACTCGGAAAGGATAAGAGTACTAATTGAAAATATTGAAATTGGATGCTTTTCGAAAATTGAGATTTTTTTGTTGTCGAATATTGAAGGAAATACGCCAATACATGCTTTTTTTTATTTCAAACGAAAGACCCATGAAAATACTTCAGATTGCGATTAAAAGCGAATCTCCAGATAATATCGATTGGAACATTAACTTGAAATACGAAATGGGCGGCTAATAGCCAAATTCAAACACATAGCGAGAAATTGTTCCTAGTTCACCAACATTCTTAGTCCAGCCGTTTTCGGATAGAGAGCGCCATTGTAAATTTCATTCATTGAGTGCCTACTATACTTCAATGAAATAGGAATGTGATTTTGATAACGTCTTTAGAAGTAGCGATAAATCAACCATCAGTGACGGGGTCCGGAGGTTAAATGAGTATAATATAACAAAGCTTTTCCTGACTGATAATAGGCACACGTGAAACAATTTTTCTAAACTTCCTTCTGAGGGCAGTGCACCTCTTTGCCAGTCAATTTATTCAAGATTTCAAAAATTGTATTTTTTCTCAGAACGCTGATATTTTTGCAAGCTTTTATCCACCTTGCCTTGCTTGTTTCTCTGTGATTATAATTTATTTCTCGATGTGTACGTTCGGGTGAAATTTTGCAAATGGATTTGGTTCCACTTCGAGTCGTCCGATTAACTTCATAATTCAATCTATTATGAAAAAAACCAAAAGCCAAGCGAGTTTTGTGATAATAGGTTGCTTCTTATCAAAATTGGTATGTGGGTGTTCTTTGGGTCGAAGATAATTAATTTTTGATCAAAATTCAGAATTCAAAATGGAGGCTCCAATAAACTTCTTTAAAAAATAAGACAAATATGTATTGCATCAAAAATTACTCTCTGTACGCTGCTTGTACCCATTGAACAATAATGAACTGTAAAAATTCGCTCTTGAAGTATTGGAGCGAAATATGGTTTCTTGGGGGTTTTGAAGGGCGTGGTACACATTTTTCCATGAAAGTATTTTTTTTTAGATATGTGACGTTGGCAAATTATTGTAGGCTTATATTGGTGATTATATCCCTAGAAATTAATTCAGCTAATCAAATGCATTTATCTAATCAATCAAATCCCAATATCAGCGATTATTTCATTCACACATGGCTCCACCTATAAAAAGTCATGAATTTAGTCACATGATATACAATATGATCGACTATTCAGGTAAATAAAGAAATATGAGCGTTTATTTTCCTCGATTATATAAGAGTGCTATGGTGAATGTCAAAATTTGACGTAACATTCACTCAAAATTGAATGTCTCGTTTTAGTTCATGTTCCAATACGGAAATGCTTCATATGTGCTTGATGTTGAAATATAGTGATAAAATATATATGCATAGTTTTTCTTAGAAGATTTGTGTAATAAACGCTGCTCTAAAACCCTCAAATTCTCTGAGTTTTTCGTACCAAGTGCCAATACGGAAATTTGCTTCATATAAAGTCCATTGATTTGACATTTTCCTGAGTTGCCAGTGTCTTGAAATGAAGAATTCGTATTTGATAGCTGTCCTTGATTTAGTTATTCTTGAATGATATGTATGTATACCGAGTGCTATGTCATTATTTTTTCGGCCTCCTGCTCACATTGTAAAGAAATATTATGTATAACGCTTGACAACTCTGTAATTATCTTGCGCTGTCGGCTGTCAGCAATCGACGAAAGATCTGAACTTGTTACGTCACATCCTGGCTCGATTTTCGCAGTGTTCAATCAGGAGCATATCTTTGAGATTTTTTTTCGAAGAACTACTTCGAAAAAAATATTGAAAAAAAATCCAACCAATTTTCTCATTATTCTGGACATTGTGGTATTTTTTCCAGAAATTAGTGATCTCGCCTATTCGTGGTTGCAAAAAGTGAGTTGAATTGAATGTTGATGAACATATATGAATGATTGGCTTATTTTCTCATTAGCGAAAGTGACAAATATGACCGGAATCTTACCGAGTTATTTTGTGGTGTTCACGAAATAATCTTCCTGAATAGCACTCGACTATGACAAAAAGAGGCTAATATTTTCTTTAATTTATCTCGAGCAACCTGTATATCAAGACAATTCAATTCGACCATATGAACATTAATAATCAAAGAATAACTCCCTCGAGCTAAAGCTCTCGGGCGTTATTCAGATTATTATTGTTCATATGATCTCATCAAATTGTCCCGAAATACAAGGTTCTCTCGATAGAATTATAACGAAAATAATAGTCCACTATTTGTCATAGTCTTGGGATATAACCTGCGGATATACACCATGTTACTAGTATATCCGCGAATATACACGCTACTTGCTATAAAACAAGTAGGCATTTACCCTTGTTTATATCAAACCTATCAAATTAATTCAGACACTGTCAGATGACGTCCAAATCACTAGCAAATTAGAAAATGATGTTCGACCGTTTCGGAAATACTTCCTAAGAAGAAATTCGAAAAAACGTAGAAAAACATAGTTTTCTCAAGTGTAGGTATGTAATAGATAGCTCGATATATAATCTGGTCATATAACACTGGTGATAGATATTTTGGGTAGAGTATACTTTGATATTTTTTCGCCAATATTGTTGCAGAAATACCACTCGACCAAATGTCTTATAAAGAAATTTGGTCTCGTGAATTTCTACAACAATATTGACACAGAAATGTCAAAGTATACTCACCAAAATATCCATAACTACTGAAAATCACACGCGATGTATGAGAATAAATCAATGATTTCTGATTTACAAAGAAAAATTTAGCGAACAATATATAGGATGTAACAAAATATCATTTATTTATTTCTATTTTTGATTCTACAACATCTTCTATCCACGGAGGGTCGTCACATTTTTTATCCCTTATCCCTCCAGTACACAATCCATATAAAATAACTTCGTCTCTTCCTCAACGAATATTGAGGAAGAGAAATATTCAAGTCATTCACCGTAAGAATGCCACAGATACTTGAAACTCCTTCTTGTGAAATTTGAGCAAGGTTTTGCCGAATTTTATTTTTAATTTTTTCTCAAAAATTATGAGTTGCAACTTCCAACTCTGAAATCTTCTGTTGTAAGAATTTAACCAGTGAATTATGGCATCCAAAGATTATCCATTGATTTCATAAAAATCGGTTCATTCCCGACGTATTCAAACAAACTAACACAAAAGTCGCATATATATGAACCTGGAATTGAAAACTAATATATGCCCGGTTGACAATGCGAGATTTTCAAAACATTCACTAGAAGAATATCAAAATTCAAAATCCAATAATGATTCCTCTGCCGCTGGCTCTGACGTAAAATCCGTAACGAGCATTTCCTGATTTGACCTTCACAGGACAACCCAACTGGCATGTTGCCAAGCCCGCCAATATAATTACCAATCTCTAAGTTCATTTTTTACGAAGCTCGTCCGCTCCAGAACTAAAAAAAAATGCAGCCAGTACAAAAAGTGGTATTTCTACTGAAGATATATATGTGCCAAAAGTAGTATGGTTTAAAGAAATGGACGCTTTTCTAAGGCCACATGTTAAGTCGAAATTTGTCTCGCCCTTGATAAACGATAATTAAAGAGTTTTTCTTGTCGCGTTGACTCTCGTTTACTATATGGTTTTAAAGGGAAGGCTTCGTCGCCAACTATCACCGCATCTTGCGGTATATCCAATAAATATTGTTCCCGCGCTTCAAATAACGAATACCACTGCACAACCTTCTGCTATCGACGAAGCCATATTGAAAACTTGCACTTACGCAACAAATGCTCGAACCGAGCTCCTTGGGTTAGATGTCAGTGTCCAAGACGTCTGATGAATTCGTGGGATACGTTTGAAAACATCTCTGGTGTAATTCGTTGAATTTCAGTTCGAATACATTGTTTAAGGTCTTCCAAATTGGTAGGTCGATTTATGTACACTTTACTTTTTAAGTAACCCCAGAGAAAAAAAATCCATGGGAATTAAATCTGGGAACCTAGCAGGCCATTCAATCTGACCGCGTCGTCCAATTCAGCGATTGGGAAAGATTTCATTGAGAAAATCTCTAACCACATAATGTGGACCTGCTCCCTCCTGATGGAAACAAATAGCAGAAACGATTCGACCAGGTTGATTAATATCTGGAAATGTTACAGTTAAATATGGAACTACATAAGTTTGTAGCATTTCCAAATAATTTTCACCCATCACAGTACCGTCAAAAAAATATGGTCCTTCAATGGTATTCCTAAGAATCCCAGCCCACACAGTAAGGATATTGGGTATAAGCTATTCATGGTACCATTTATACAAAAAGTTGATTCGTCGGTAAATAAGACATTAAATTCAAAGTCATTATTTTGATTACACACTTCTTGCATAATTTCACAAAACTCCATGCGTGTATCGAAGTCGTCTTCATTAAGTTCATGTATAACTTTAACTTTATATGGATGTAATTTGGCTTCTCTTAGAATTTTCTGCACAGCACCACGACAGATAATACATTCAATAGAGTGTCTTCGGCAAAGGTTGGCCTGCCACTCTTAGGATTATTTCTAACTTTGCCAATCTCATTAAATTTATGCAATATTTTGCTTACCGTCGATTTGCTTATCGGTTCTCGATCAGGATATTTTTCATTAAAGATGTCGCATACTTCTTTTACGATCGCCGAAACCTATTTCTTTCAGAGTAATATTTTTCAGAAAGGTATTATTGAAGACTTATAAATCGATATGCTACACAACAAATCAATTTAATACTGACATATGCAATGCGGTAACTAAGAATTTATTACTTACTAACTACTGAGTAATTCTCAGGTTCTCATTGCTAAATGAATAATGAAAATAATGTTAAGAAATATGAACACTGGCTTCCTTTATACTCAGTATACTGTAACTTGAAGTGTTATATATGACGTATGTGGTATGGTTGAACTATAAAAATATAACGTCATATCTTGTAAGGTGGTGGGGGATTTTTGTTTTTCAAAGGTGCAAAACTAAAATACAAAATCGACCTGTCCGAGCTTTAAGATAATGCAGCGTTTCCACACTTTATGAACGCACTGTAAATCTTCGTATAAACTTAATATGACTCGTTCTATTGAATCCATATTTTCCATTTCTTATAAAAAAAATTAAATGTTATTAGTGTTTTTTTTACTCTGCTGTGGAAGAAATACAGTGAAAGACACTCGTCACAGCGTAAAACCATCTGTTTCACCGTCAAATTCATAACGAAATGGAAGTGCGTCTGCTCCTGGAGCGGTCAAGCGACCGACGACTAAACGGACGACGCGACGACCGGTAGTTAGTAGTAACGACTTGGCAGCATCTAGGAAAACATTTAAAATGCTTTGGAGATGTCTCAACGACCTGATCGCGGCTACCCGGTCGTAGCCGTCAGCGACTGCGACTTCTGAAGGAAACCAAGACTTTAGCATTTGTATGACATTGATAGCGTCACAAGAAGTTGTGCGCCTCCAGACAGGAACAGATTATGCAAAGTTCATTACCTACAGTGGTTACCGCCGATAAAATGTTATTCACATTTTCACGTGGTAGATTTACATAATAAATATACTGAGTGCTAATAACTTCTACTAGTTGGGTAAGGAAATCAATTACAAAATAGAAAACTACTCCGACTATGTCAGAGTTTACTTTTTGTCCGCTACTGATGCAGTGATTCCATTGGTGGGCTATGATTATTCGGCATTGTCATTTGATACTTATTCAAGGATTTATGGCAAATTTCCTAGCGCTCGATCCATTCATAGTGCGTTATTTTCTGGAATTGACCAATAAGTGCGTGAGGATCGACAAGTAACTGAGTCAGTGTGGAATGCGGTCTCGTCTGGTTTAAGTTTGGTTTTTATTACCGAAAAAAAAAAACGAAAAATGTAGCGTATGTGTCTCAAAAATGCAAACAAACGGAAGATGGATAAATTTTACTGTACAGAAAACGTCATTCCCAACTTCAGTCATTAATATCATTAATTTATGCCTATGGTTCCATTTCACAGCCGAATTCCTATAAATTCATTTTGTTCTATTGCAAGATGTGGTTATCAAAAGGCAGATTTGAAAAGCTTCTTGAGCTCGTCATCGGGTACATCATTTTTTTATTTGGGAAGTTGGCATAAATATAAACAAACGTGTGGTCACTACGTTCAGGTAGTTAGTTTATGTTTTTCTTAGAAAATACATTGCAGATATCAACAATATCTACAAAATGAAACTATTTTTCACGTCGATTAGAGGAAATCTCCATATACATTAGTTTTCCATTGACGAATTTGATTATTTTTCCACATATTCTGGGTAATATTCAATTGAAAAGGTAAAGAGGTCCTTATAGATGGAATTAACCAAAATCAGCTAATTATATTTTCTACCAAACAATTATAATAGTCTACTCGACAAGTTGAAAATGGTCTAAAATAGAGATACTGCTCTTAAAATTATGTGTGATAGCTCATCGGATCCAGAATAACGCCTAGAAAAATGTGCCGAAAGCGTGTATTAGCACATAAAAAATTGCAAAAGTTATAAACAATTGAAGATAAAAAAAAAATAACATTTAGTTTTTTGCCAATATTTCATGAACTATTGATATTTAAGAAATTTCAAGAGAAGATTCTGAAAGAGGAGGAAATTTCCATCAAAAAATTCTGAGTTCCCGGAATTCTATCTCCATTATTTATAATTTTAATTTAACGCTGAAAATGGGTCTCCGAGCGACATTTTTAGGTTGCGCGAGCGGCGTCAAAAGCGAGTACGACACATTAATTACTTTATTTAAGGTATTAAATATGTTTTTTTAAATTTGAAAAAATCATGATGTATTCGGAATACTATGAATAATTTATTCCCTTTGGAAATTTTACTTAACGGTAATTTTTCAACAAGTTAAACGATTGTTAACTAACAAAATTTTCTCGAACTTCTGTCTTAATTGTAAATGAAAAAAAATGTTTGAATAATTGTCGTAAAAAATTTTCGCTTCGTAGAGCCTTTCTTATATACATACTCAACAAGATCAGGCCATAAAAGTTAAAAAAATATTCATATTTTGTTTATAATAATTTTTGTACTTAAAAAAAAAAAAATCCAAGAATGTTTTAAAAATTTTTTTTTTCCTAACCTTTAATTTTTTATAAACAAATTATTATTTCAAATTTAAAAATTTTTTTTCAATATTATATTTAAATATATGATTTTTGAAAAACAAATTTTTTCTCAATAACAATTTTTAATTGTTTATAATAGTTTTTTTTATATTTCTATTGTTTAAATAATTAGTTGAGCAATGATTTTTTTTCTAAAAATCATAATGAAAGTCCTCTATGGAGTAACAAGGAAACAATTTTTTTTATCAACAATTCCGTTGTTTATTATCTTACCAATTTGTTATAAATGAATTTTTAACTTTGTTGGATTTTTTTTCTCAAACTTCCAAAATTTACAAAAACAACCATATATAACAAAGCATAGAAAAAAAAATTCAAATTTTTTATTGTACTTTGGGAATTGAAATTGAGAAAAATTGGGAATTTTTTTTTCTATACTTTGTTGTATATGGTTGTTTTTGTAAATTTTAGAAGTTTCAGAAAAAAATTCTTAACTAATCATTTAAACAATATAAATATAAAAAAAAAGATTATAAACAATTAAAAACTGTTATTTAGGATTTTTTTTCCAAAAATCATAATATTTGTAATATAATAAAGTTGTGGAAAAATTTTTTCAAAAATATTGAATTTTTTTTTTTAAATAATTTTTTTATGGAAAAACGTAATAAAAATTTTTTTAAAAAGTTGGAAATAATTTTTACTTAATTTGTGTTTTTAAGTATGTATATAAGAAAGGCTCTTCGAAGCGAAAAATTTTTACGACAATTATTTAAACATTTTTTTCATTTACAATTAAGACAGAAGTTCGAGAAAATTTTGTTAGTTAACAATCGTTTAACTTGTTGAAAAATTAACTTTTAGTAAAATTCCCAACGGGAATAAATTATTCATAGGGTTCCGAATACACCATAATTTTTTCAAATTAAAAAAAAAAATTAATACCTTAAATAAATTAATTAATGTGTCGTACTCGCTTTTGACGGGACGGGAGCTTATTTCTTAAATAATAATAGTTTATGAAATATTGGCAAAAAACGAAATGCCATTTTTTTTTCATCTTCAATTGTTTATAACATTTGCAATTTTTTATGTGCTAATACACGCTTTCGGCACATTTTTCTAGGCGTTATTCCGGATCCGATGAGCTATCACACATAATTTTAAGAGCAGAATCTCTATTTTAGACCATTTTCAACTTGTCGAGTAGACTATAATATCGACCATTGGATCGTAACCCATTTCGATTCATGAAAATGTAAATATATGATACTTTGAAATTTAACACATGAATCACCCTGTAGTAAATATATAATACGAGTGCAACGAAGGTTATGACACAGCATTAGCACGTTTTTGACAACTCTCATAACAGAATAGATGACTTTTTATTCGACTAATAAAAGCGTGGTGTACAATTCTATTTTTGATTTTTGGCACGAATTAAATCAGCAACACGCGTTACTCTCATAGGGGACTGTGAACTAAATTAAACATAATCCTCATACTTTCTTGTTTCAGTTCTGAGGTCAAACAGCCTGATGAATAAATCAAATATTCATTGACGAAAACATCAGTTACATAATTCACATATAAATATGATATTTCCGAACAATATAAGCGATGTTCATCATGAAAAAAATTATTGATTTAAAATTATATGTATAATTTGTTCCAATCACAACACTGGAGTTTTTCTTTTAGACTTTAGTCTCGGTTTTTTTTAAAACATAAATAAATAAAATAACTGCTAGTCATGATAATAATGATGTAAATTATGAATATAATATACTAGATGTCCGTTTCCAATGCTGGCTCCGATATTCAGTCCCTATTTTGCCTCATTTTTGCGACACCCATAAAAACATTATTTTTTCGGAATTAAAAGTCGCATACGAATTTTTACTTCTCAATTTGAGCAGAACCATGGCTTTTCTACTAATATCCGTAGAATTTTCCAATCACAGTCAGTTCCAAAAAGTGTTTAGTCTTGTAAAGCTTAGGTACTATTCGCGAATTGATATGGATAGGCTTACCTTCGAAATGAAGCAATATATCTAGCTGTTCTTCCTGGTTTTCTTCAACTACACGCATTTTTTTATTGAAACTGAAGGTATGATCCACCTTTTGGTAAATATGTTTGAATGTATTTTCTGACGTTGTTGGACAATTTAGATGCAACACCCTCTATGCACTTTTTCTGCACGTTTATTTTTGTTGTTGTGACACCACTTCGTTTGTCACTGAAATCTTCGAGAAATTAGATTGAAAGATATTTTTGAAATTTTTTAATCTATTGGAAAAATTGTTGAATGAAGTACAGTAGAGAGGAGTGGAGTAAAGAGAGTGGAGTAAGTCAGTCAGGACATATTATATACAGCGCATCCATGAAGTCACCCATCCTATCATCAATATCGTAATATCAACCTAAACTACGAAAATGAGAAAATCAATGATCCAACAATCATATGTGATCTCTTCAATACATTCTTCCAGGAAGCTCCAATGAAATTACGGAATAAAATTAGTGATCATTCTAATAATACTAGTCTCCGGAACGTACAAGATTATAAAGACTCAATGTTCTTATCGCCATTCTCAACAAACCAGCTAATTGATTTACTCAAAACGAAACTGAAAAACAAAAGCTCTTCAGGGCCAGACGAAGTACCAATGTTTTAATTGAAAAAAATTATCAGTACTATTTCTGAACCATTGACTTTCCTAGTAAATCTTTCATTTACTGATGGCAGGTTCCCAAGTGCTCTGAAAATTGGGAAAGTTATTCCAGTTTATAAAAAAAGCTGTCCTGAAGCAATAGAAAACTATAGACCCATCACCCTAAGTCCCAGTTTTTCCACGGTTTTTGAATATTGCTTCTTGGAAAGGTTACTCAAGTATTTGAATAATCTCAACATTTTGTCAAATAGGCAACACGGTTTCAGATCCGGAAAGTCAACAAGTACTGCACTCTATCAGTTTTATAGTGATCTAATCAACTATATAGATGAAAATGAGTGTCCTATAGGTGTTTTTTGTGACCTGAGCCGTGCTTTCGACTGTGTGGACCACAATGTACTATTTTCTCAACTTTACGACTATGGTATCAGGGGTGTTTGCTTGGACTGGATAGAGTCTTTTGTTAAAGCAAGGCTTCAATATGTCTCAATTAATCAACAGGATGAAGATTCAATTCGATCTGTCCTCTCATCTCGACTTAAAATTGACCTAGGAGTCCCGCAGGGCTCGATATTGGGTCCCATTCTTTTCATTTTATATGTCAACGAGATAAGTAATATCCTACCAGATATAAAAGTCACAAGTTATGCTGACGATACAACCCTCTGGTAAAGACAGTGTCAGCCAAAAGGAAACCTGTGAAAATGCAATGGATAAACTGAGTCAATGGTTCCAAGATCACTATCTATATTTCAATACAGATAAAACTAAATTAATGCATTTTCACACAGCGCAAAAGTCTCTGGAAAAAATTGAAATATCTCACAATGGCGCAGTTGTTGAGTTTCATGAAAATGAAAAATTTTTGGGTCTAAATATCGACTCCTGCTTAAACTGGAACAAACATTGCACCGTGTTAGGTGCCAAACTTGCATCTCTGCACTATATGTTCAGAAATATAAAATCTATATTGGAAAAGCATCAACTGGTACAGTTGTATTATGCTGAAGTTGAGAGTCGGTTGAGATATGGAGTGTGCCTCTGGGGAGACTCATCATTTTCTCAAAATGTTTTTGTCAAACAAACAAAAATTCTAAGAATCATAGATGGTCTGAAACAAGATGAATCTTGTCGAAAGTCTTTCAAAAAACTGAGAATTCTCAGCTTGACTGCACTTTATATCTTTGAGATATGTGTTTGGCCCAAAAATTTTCAACCATATACCACTATCTATAAAAAATATTGAAGGTGAAAAGACGTTCAAATATCAGTTGAAAAGCTATCTAACAAACTTATGTCCATATAACATGAATGAATTTTTCATTGGAAAGCAGTGATTTTCTTTTTTGTCTTTTCTTTTTTTTAAACAGATTTGACAATATTTTATTTGTCTTTTTATATATGTATTAGTAATTAGTAATTTTACTCGCCTATATACACTTCTACACTGACTTTTTCTTATACAATGTATATTGTCCAAAAAGAAATAAAAAACTTTTGACTTGAAACAAAGAGAGAAATCGAGAGACGAGGGAAGCATGTTGGGATAAGATGTATTTTTGGAAAAAGCTCGTAGTCGTTGCTTCGCCAATCAAGTCAAAAATCTCAAATGGAACCCAGGGTCAAGTTACACCTCATTTTGGTCTTTCTCAAATCTTCACGACCATGATTTTTTTTAAATTTCAATGACTACTAACATAGTTACGGGAAATACATGAAAGTATATTACATAAATAACCACAAATTTATTGTAATGTTCAGAACGAGCATCAAGAAATCTTGACACATCGCCAACCGGTTATGAAACTAATCCCTCACCCTCCGGGGGTTTCCAGCAGAAATGATTCTACATGTCACCTCTATTTTCTGCTGCAGATCTTATAAAGATGTCTTATTTGAGAACATCTGGTTTCAGTGTGTTCAAGTCAGGAACACCGAAACTACTGTGATGAAAGTTTTTTGCCACCTTTTTTGTTTTGTTCATTTTCCAATATATTTTAAAAACTTATAGTTCTTTGATGTTTTCAATAATACAACCATTGGTAGTATGTCATCTCATTTCACTTCGACTATTCAAGTTAGAGAGATCAACATGCATATCTTAGAAGGGACAATTAATGCTTCAATACAGGAATATTCACCAAGTTGTTCGATAATTTAATGAGCAACACCCGGATAATCCAATTTGCAGAAAATACTTACACGAGTTAGTGCAGAAGTTTACAAATGGAAGTGTTCAAGATGCAAACGATCTCTTCATCCACCAGTGTAAGAGCATACATAAATTAATGTGCTTGGTGAGATGCATGCCAATCCATAGCAAACACTGATGGAATTGGCGGATATGCTCTGTACTCTGTAAACATACGGATACCCATTGGTTGTTCCATTTCATATATATATATATATATATATATATATATATATATATATACATAGGTATAATTTTGAAGAAAAATAAAAGGCAAATGGTACATAAACTCACATAAGACGATCTGGACAGGTGCGTTGAATTTTGTGATAATGTTTAACAAAATATGTGATCGACCCAATTTTATTTTCAACATAGGTGAAATCAACTTTTATATGAAAGGGAATGTTGATCGACAAAATGATGATGAAAATCCCCACATATTTAGAAGGTCATACGCAGTACCCACAAAATATTAATGTTTGGGCTGGAATATTGTTCAGATAGCAGAAAGAGATAATGTACGTTTTGGGGAAATATTTTTTAGAAGATGGCTACGGATACTTGAACATTTGCCAATGGCAGTAGATACTCGAGTGTTTGTCCATTCTTAGAGCTCAAGCCGATTTTACTTCAATGATAGAAAATGTTATGGTAGAGATTACTAAGGATGATAATTGAAAATATTTTTCCAGACCTCGAAAGTTTTGGAACTGCGTAAATATATATCGTCTCGATCAATGTTGGCAGACTCCAAGTTGTACAAGCACTAGGGGAGACCACACTCGCAGTTTTTCTTTTTCAGCGTCGCTCACCTATTCCCAGAGGATTATGAAATTTACTCTCGCAAAAGCTTAACGGAGGAAAGGATGGAAGGCAGATGGGAAAATGGACGTGGATATCGTGTAAGTGGCATGTTGGTTTTCTTTACAAAATGATCGTAAAATGAGAGGTTCCTAAGGAAGCGGATTACAAATTTACGGTTGATTTTTTAATAAACGCGCGAAACGTCAACCTGCTGGAATTTGAAAATTAATAATAAGACCAAATTCCAGGAAATAAAGTGCTCTTTCATTTACAAAAGTTCGAACGTTTGTATCATTGCAGTAATATAATTATGAACAGTGACGTCATTGTATCGATATAATATAACTACAA
This sequence comes from Gonioctena quinquepunctata, assembly GCA_018342105.1. NCBI lineage: Eukaryota > Metazoa > Arthropoda > Insecta > Coleoptera > Chrysomelidae > Gonioctena > Gonioctena quinquepunctata. The sequence goes on along the minus strand of JAFIRS010001435.1, from coordinate 190,774 downwards.
TTATGTAGTGAATAGATTTACATTATATGATAAATGTTCTCCGATGAAAAGCACCGTGCACATGTAATCTGTTTTCCCCAGAGAAAAACAAAGGTTACAAAAGTAATCTTCTAGGACTCTGCACGATAATCCATCGGGTGTTGTTTTCTGATGAATATTCGACCCACCATACACATATTGTATAATTAGTAGTAGAAAGCAGTCTTGAGGATTGCGCGCGTGAAAATTACCGACTTTTCCAGAGTTAAAAATCAACTAGTGATTTCCTTGACTAACCAAGCTAAATAATTGGCTAATTTTGTACTAAACCCCAATGGCTAATTTTGAACTGGCCCCAAATAAATTTCTTGTATGACCAGCTTCAAGCGCTCATTGCCAAAGATTGGAGGCCTTATGAATAAGATCACGCAGAAAACAGCGCGAAAATGAGGTTGTGTTCTTGAATTTTACTATAATGTTTACCCAATCTGCCTGTCAAATACCAGATGATTGTTTTTCTCAAATATATATTTTCGAAACGATCTAATGAAAACCTATGTAATACATTTTTTGTGTTCAAAGTGCACTTCTATTTACATCCAAACGCCATTGTTAAACGTTCAATACTTGATATTGCCAATTTTGCCTGACAATCTATTCGTAGACCAGGTAGAAGGTAGCTGGAAAGGTGTATCAGTGAAGGTTGGCTTGGGAGTTTTTATTTCAATCTCGAAGAAGGATCTGAAAGTATATGAGATATCTCTGATAATAATTTTTATCTGATTGAAAAACTTTAGAAATTGTTACACAATTGGAGTAAATTTTTCAAGTTCAGATATAAACTCCAAAAGTTTTTTTCTTGCCACCAAGAGAATTACAGTTGACAAAGGTAATGAAAAGTTAAATGAAATATGGGATATATTTCAGAGATCTAATAATTCGGTAAGAACTAGTTAAACAGGAAAGTTGGAGCAGTTAATAAATGTTTTGAAAGTCCCTGCAGAAAGCAACTTTCTCAGATTTTGAAGAATCCTAAGATCGATGATTTGATAATTATGAAAATGAGCAATGAGAGAAAGAGTTCAAACATGTGCTATCTTTGTACTTCAATGGAAATAAACAATAAGTCAAAATGCTTCAAATGTTTTTTTTGGATCTTGTGGTGCATGTCATCTTCTGACATGACAATTGTCAAATTTTCGATATTATTTGAAAGCTTCATATGATAAGCGGATTTATTGTCAGAACTGTTTAAAATGACTACCCTAGAGCCTGTACGATAAGCCGGATTCATTATGGAGTTACTAAAATTACCTTTGGTAGCTAGCAATGCCGGAAATTGCCTTTTTGGGGCCGGGATATGTTCGTTGGTTCTAGCACTGTTTTCCTTTTGTCGAAACTAATATATATAGAAACCATGGTGCTTGAACTGATTCGATATTGTTTAGATTTTCGAGGGGACACCACCTGTTGCTTCAATAGAGCTTCAATATCTGTGGTAGATTGCGCCGTCCAAAAATGTTTGTTCATATCCTCGCTTAATGTCAAAACCTAATTTTTGACATCTGCAGGATCTTATATGAAATTATTTTCTATGTTGTCGGTATTTATGCGTTTTCCCTTATCGTTGATTTGAAATATTGCCCATCTCATTTTTTAGTTCGCTCTTTCAAAAATTACGTCGTTCATTAGTGCGTAGAATGACCCCTTTTGCATTTTGTGTGAACAGTCTAAAGCCGCAGATTTTAATATACACGTACCAAAGGCAAGTACAAATCTTGATCAACTAATAATGATATTTTCATAGTCCATCATATTGTATGCATTGAATTTAAAATTTTCTGACAATTTCATTTCCAATTCTCCGCCTGTCAAAAGAACCACATTTTCTGGTGAAATGATTTCAAAATATTCTAGTTGCACCACAATAATGTAAATGTGGTTGCATATTGAAATAAACCCAAATAAGTACTCATATAAGTACAAACATAAGCATTCAGCTGACCTCAAACTCAAAGGGTACAAAATACGAAAAACAACAACACGGTGCTTTCTTTGTGCAATATTCGGGGACTTCTAATTCTAGCTATGCTATTGGTCAAATTTGGCAGATGTCACCTTTCAACCAATAATAATAATAATAATATAACAATAATTATTATAATTTTATTTCCTTAAGACAGTTACAAACCATATGGAAAAAATCAGTTGCTTACATTCAAAATGTTTATATATCTACACACGTAAATTTTAAATAAAATAATACTAAAAAGAGAAAATTGATTTCACAGCAGACTGCTACGACAAATATTCATCCAGTCTATAGAAGCACTGTTCTGTCAAAAAGGATTTCAACTTATGTTAGAATGATTGTTTCGTGAAGCATTTTTTCACATTTGAAGGAAGAGCATTGTATATTCTAGGAGCCATATGACTGGGAGATTGGTGAGTTATTTTGAATTTTCCAAATGGAATTGAAAAATCATTCTTTTGTCTCGTGTTGAAATTATGATTTTGTTTGTTCCTCACATATATTTCATCATTATTGTCAAATACTAGCATACTCATCTCTGATATGACTAGACATGGCAATGTTAATATTTTCAGTTTTTTAAATATATATCTGCATGAATCAGTCTGTGAAAGCCCCGTCATTGCTCGTAAAATTCGTTTTTGTGCAACGAAGATATCTTTTGCTAGGGTAGATAAACCCCAAAATATTACACCGTATCGTAGCCTACTCTCAACTTGTGCATGATAGAGTTGTGTCTATTGATCTATATTGAGTACATGCCGCAAATTTCTGAATTGAAAGGCAATCGAATTCAACTTTGATATTAGGTAATGGGAGTGAGCCTTCCAATTGAGATTTTTATCTATCCGTAATCCTAGAAGAATTGTTTGATCCGAACTAGTTTAAATCAAACTCGATTCGTCTGACTGGAATGACAACTTGTTACATTTTTTTTGGATATGGCAAAACCTCAGTGCTAGCGTTTTCAAAGTATTTAGAAACAAATAATTTGTTGAAAACCATGCATTTAAAGAAATCAACACCTCTTTGCTTTTATCACGCAAGGAAGAGTCCATTTTCCGATATGATTAACGGCGTACCATCAGCGTACATTGTGAAGGATGCAGGCACAGGAAGTTTATCCAAGTCATTAATATAGAACAGGAACAGAATTGGTCCCAATATGGACCCCTGAGGGACACCAATATCTGTTTCGGTTTGCTGTGAGAAATGATTGTTGATTGCTACGTACTGTGTACGTTTGAGTATGAATGATTTTATCCAATCTAGAGGACAACCTCTAATTCCATGCCTATACAACTTTTCCAGGAGTATGTCGTGATTGATACAGTCAAATGTCCTGCTGAGGTCACAAAAGATTCCAACAGGGCATTCTCCCGCTTCAATATATTCTATTATTTTTTGATAATAAGAAAACACTGCGGTCTTCGTAGATTTTTTGTTCAAATATCCATGTTGGTTTCTCGAAACTATATCATATTCTTGACAAAATGACATTAATCTATCTAAAAAGCAATACTCGAATACTTTGGAAAAATTTGATGGTACTGTGACTGGTCTGCAAAGCTAAAATTAGAACCCTCGAACAGTTCGCCTCAAGAAGAAATCTGAGGAAATAAATGTACCCTGTGTGGTCTGTTGTTACAGTTTACTGAATTAAAACTGAAATGAAATTGGCACCATCTGAAAAGCTACTAATCTCTATTATCAAGTAGGCCCAGTGTCGCCAAGTTGATCCCAAACTATTACAGGGTTTTTAGACATCTTAGTCGAAACTACCCAGCTTCTCCTATAACATAGTTCTCTCTTTTTCTCTCTCTGGCCAAGTACCTATTTTCCTTCTTTTTTACATCACAACAAAACGTTTCTGACGCAAACCGTTACACTCAAATTCGACCTTGAAATGTTACCCTCATGGCGCCCAAAGGAGTTTTTACTTCCATAATTTCATGAAATATGAATATAATAAGGATCATTATTTGGGGTCAATTTTGAAAAGGAAGCGCCCTGAAATAAGAGGCCTGCGTTGGAATTAAAAAATGCATAACTTTTCTTCTACGACCATAACGAAATAACTGATTATTCCCTGTGTTAATTATTATGTATGAAATTCATCAACCAAAGTATGAATGCAATTTTCAATTTAGGTTAGACGAGATATTACAAAATTCGATAAATTCAACAGTTGAACAGTGGTCGAAATTTATGCGATATTATGAAATATATAGTACGTACCATGAGTTGTAAATCAAATTATGCCCTTTCAGAATGAAACAATTCTCATTTTCTGGTCGTGCGTAATTTACACCTCTTGGCAAGTAATATACTATTACCAATGAATGATTATCGTCGATTACATAACTTCTACCAGTTGGAGTGACGTATATCATAACGTTGGGCGTCGGCCGAAACTACATTAGATGATATTATCTAATCGATGGTCAGAATTGTGCTACTAGAGAACAATAAGTAACATTTTAGAGAGATCACACATTCAGCTAACACTTTCGAGTAAAACAAGAGTTGTATGGAGTCTTCGGCGGCGACCTTGACGGCCTAGTTAAGGATCGCGTGACAATCCACTATTTATTCGCGTTTTTGCAGAAACAAGGGAGATCAATCTGTATTTGTGCGGTTATTTAATGGCCGAAATATCTGGCGCATATAATCTTAACCAACAGTAATGAAAATCAGACCATTAGCGGGTTTGTCAACTTCACCAACGTCCGGAAATCCTTTTTGCCCGTAAGATAATTATAAAGAAATGTCTAGAAGTTTGTGAATTCCTAGGTTTCCGTTTTCAAGATTTTATATTCATGTCACTTAGTGAGTCTCTTGAAGGAGACAATCAAAATAAAGGATAATGAAAGTCCTGAGAAGTCGGAAAAACAAGTGACCAAAGCGATACTTGAGGCCTACGAGCAAAGTTGTCCTGAAAAAACTAGGCAATATAAAAACAAAACAGTTTGGTGGAATAAACCAAGACTGGACAAAATATAAAGTTACACTGACGCAGTACAACAAATAAGTGAGAAAATCAAAAAGCAAACGTGCTCCAGAATCCACAGAATACTAGCAGCTATGGAAGGTACTGTAAACCAAGTAGGTTTCCTGAAGAAGGATGATGACACCCACACAACAACGTATAAGGAAATATTTCATAGCTCATAGAGCTTTGCGGCCGCATCAATCCTAAATGAGCCGATAGAAAGGCAAAAAGGTCACAAGCTTTGGATTGGAGGCTAGCCACAGGAATATCGAGGCGGCCAAATAGAACTAGATGGGCTATGAATACTAAAAATACATTTCAACCATATAAATATCTTCATCAAAAATTTAAAAAATGCCTTACTCCTCAAGACTTGGGCCTAGCCCCACCATGTGACTAGGCCGTCGGGAGGGGAGTATCTGCGACGATCCCAGACACCTTTGGGCAAAGTCCAGGCCCCTCTCTCGGTAACATGGTAGAGTGCTTAGTAGCTTCGGCGAACTCTCACTCGAACGGTAACTCGTCAAACGTTACACGAGTAGTATCAGGTCGAAAGTCTGATATGGCGGTGACCCATCAAACGCTGACAGGAGGAGTCTTGTTAACATGGGTACCCAGGGGGAGGAGGATAGCCCCACCGGTTTCACCGCCGGTGCCTCTCCACATGGTGTTGGACTCTGGGGGGCGTGGTGCTAGATAGTGGACCAATGGAAAAAATACCGTAATTTGGTAGAGACGGGGGAGTCTTTCACCTATGGGTTGAGGTGATTGTATTCCCTGCTGACTCGGCGGGGAGCGGCGCATTAACCCGCTCGGGTACTGACATCCCATAGCCAGTAGCTTGTCTTATCAAGCGGCCCCACCGTGACTGAGCTATAACGGTAGCTAGGATTACCTAGCGCGCTGATTGGGCGTATCCCAATTCCAGAATCCCCCTCATGTTGTGTATTAGTTAGCACAGCTTGAAACAAGAAGGTAGGTACTGTGCTGCTAATGGGGGGAGGAAGAGCAGAAGCCCTCGTCGACCGTGGGGAGGGTGGAGCTTGCGATTTTCAAGTTGTTGCTACTCCTCAAGACTGAGGACTACAAATACCTATACAATAGGTGTATGTCGGTTGGATATTCATAAAAAACAACGACTTCCCTGGCTAATGCCTCGAAGGACGTTGAATGATATTCGATGGATAAAAGTGCATAGTCCTACAAGGTACTTTGCAAATGTTTGTTGCGAAATCGATGAATATTAACCACTTAACTCAGGCTGATCACCTGTATACCGGTTTCGGGGTATTTGCTCCTCATCAGTACAGTGATTGTTCAAGTAGACAATGATTAATGTCTGCGTTACCTGACTCAAATAATTAAAATCCATCCACTTCAATAGTATTCGCTAGGATCGAATTAGCAGAATGGATATATTACCAATATACACATATTGCATAGGTATTTGTAGTCAGCAGTCTTGAGGAATAAGACGTTTTCCATTTTTGATGAAATATTAGCTGGCTATCGATATGTCACAGATTTATGTCTCTTATTGCATATACATCTCTTGTAGAAGATTGAATATAACCCATCTTACTACAAAAGGGACAGGAAATACTATTTATAAACTTGCTCAAAACGCTATAAAAACTGATAGACAGACACATAAGAGAAGAGGTATTACAAACAATATTACAATATGCATATCAGCCAGGAAAGTCAACAGACTTGGCACTAGATGACCTGAACAGGCTACTAAATTGTCGACATTGAATAACACAAACACAAATCCACAAAATCGATTACTTAATGCTCTAGAAAGAAAGGAGGTTTCATCTTCCCTATGTCAGTGGATAAACGCAAACCTGGAAAAAATAATAATCATATCATCCATAGGAAAACAACAGTTTCAGCTAGAGCAGGCGGGGGATGTCCACAAGGAGAGGAGCTATCTCCTCTTGTATGGGCCATCTGAATGGATGAACTTCTGGAAAGGCTAACGTCTAAAGGCATGCATTGCTTAGGATATGCTGATGATCTTGCGATCATCGCCAACAGTTTCGGAGCACATGCAAACTGCTCTTTAGTGATGCAAATAATAAATAGGTGGTGCAAAGCGGAGGAACTAACTATGAACCCTCATGAAACTACCATAGTACCTACCATAAAAAAGATGGAACTGGAAGAACTAGTGTCGTCAGTTCTAAACGGGGTTGAAATTCCATTTGCACAAGAGGCAAAATACTACTATTTGATGAACCAAGTTATCACAATACCTTTCAATCTGTGCAGAAACGGATAAAACTATATATGTATAGATATAGATATATATTGTAACGAAGTTGTTACTACTTTTCCGCTATATTTATCAGCCAAAAGCTCCCTGTAAGGAATTAAACCCCGCTTGACACTAATAATAGGTCTAGAAATGCCATTCGTGTTCGTGATAAATCCGTGGATTATATATATATCCTAATAAAACAGACTAAACGCCTTCCGGAAACCACACGATTCACGCCAGGCGTAGCTGACATAGCACGCACGAGTATCCCCTGCGCCGGCTATCGTCTCTCGAGAAAACATTCTCAACAAGCAAGCTGGGCGATATTCAAACGCCGACGAGACATTTCAGTCCTCCGAGAGCAGCCCGAGCCAGCAGTCCAGTCGAGCCAAGAGCATACGATACCGAGCTGACGTCACGATAGAAGCCACCCAGTACAGTTGAGTCGAGACAGAGACGCACGCACCGAGCTGACGTCACAGCACGAAGGATTTTACGAGCTGGGTAATTATTCTGTGAAAGTATACTTTGTATCGAAATCGACAGAGTCCACAAAACGGCGCGCGCATATAAGTCGTTCGAGAGGGATTCGGAAAAGAGGGAGAAGCCGGCCGTAGTTCCGTTTCGACATATTTCAAAGGTAGTAGCTTGCCCAGCCCAGCAGAAGGAGTCACGCGGCCGACTAGTATCCAGAGTGTGAGCCAAAGACCGAAGCAGTCCACGACCGTCCCGGGCCTTGCCGAAGCAGTGAGATCGGAGTTTGGTAAATATGTTGTATCAGGTAAAAGACATCAGGAAATGTTTGTAAGTACCGCAGATGCGATGTGCGCATGATCGTAAGAGGCACATATATATTTCAAAGCTGTGCTGGTAATTTCTGCATACGAGTCCGTTGCTAAATTTACCCCGCTTGCTTGAAAACACCCTCCCCGCTTCCTCTGTATATAGTGCTTGCCATGTGTTTATTTGTTGTGATAACTTGAGGCCGCCCTTACTGTATTTCATTATTTTTAATATACCTGTTTATCCTGTTCTTAGTATTCTTTCATTGACTATTTTGAGTAGAATTTTAACATCTAGTGCGCAGTCGCCACCCAGGTTCGAAACCCAGTTGAAGGCAATTAAAGCCTGCCTTGCTGGCCCTGTTACAGTGTCACGACTATATTGATCCCTGGAGTGTCTTTCTTCACTGAGACTGCCTGGAGCAAAAGTGGCCTTTTCCACTATAAAGCTAAAGGTGGCGCCCGAGAAAAACCGAGAATAGTGAAAAGCGCCAAAGTTTGATAATAGGGGGAGAAACCCCTTTACAATATATATATATATATATATATATATATATATATATATATATGTATATATATATATATATATACAAGGTGGAGCCAAGTTATCCACAGTTGAAATAGCAAGCGCCTAAAAACGACCCTATCATGGGAATGCCATCGGATGTAATGTTTTCCAAATTAGGCTTATGAAAACATTTCATAACAGACAAAACAGACAGAGAGATATGGAAGAATGGATCTCCAATCAATGGTGAATTTGGGAAGAGCTACTGAGGCAAGTTTAAGAAAACTACCATTGCCATCTACTCCAACAGCAAAGCCGCCATAGGAGCAATCAGTGCCATGCAAGTATTGTTTGGTACTGCCTGAGATCCCTACAAGAGCTCGCCAGTCAAAACAGACTTACTCTTGTGTGGGTTCCAGGACACTCAGGTTACGAGAGTTGAGTCCTTTGCCCGTTAAGGAGCCCGATGTGACACCATTTTGTGGCACAGCAAAAACTCTACTAAAAACCAATAGCCAGACGTGGATGAAAAATAAATCACAGGAGTGGTGGAACAAGTTCATCAAAGAACGTAAACATTCACTGAGTATCTACTAAACCAGGATATAAGGACAACTAGAATCATAGGTTGCCTCCTAACAGGGCACTGTAGATTCAACACATGAACAACATCGGACTTGCAGAAGAAACAAGGGAAGGCAAAACTACATTTCATCAAATACTAAATGGAAGAACTCAAGTCCCACATGTGGAGTTTACTGATGAAGACCGGGCTTGACAAGGAACTCACAAACAGAGGCGCGAATCTGCATACTCCTCAGGTGTTGTCACTTAGGTAGGGTTAGGATTTTGTGACCTGCTTACTTCCCAGGTGTCGACACTAGTTTTCTGTAAGGACTCAATCTGCCATCTATTTCGAGAGAACTGGGTGGAGTAAGTTGAGCGGAACTGGTTGGATGGGAAAGTATCGGTGATGTGCTATACGTTTTGGAGTATTTTAGGATGGAATTAGTATGAGCTCAATAATAATGAGAGTTGACGAGTAGATATCGGTTGGTGTGGGTTGGTTCCATCTATACTGTGTGGGACGGAATTTTTAGTTTGGGTTTTCATTCAACACTTTATTTTGGAATGGACGTTGTTGAGGTGAGTGTTTCGAAGACATGGAGCCATATAACTCATATGTAGTTCACGTATCTGAACAAACAAGAAGGTGGTCAAATGACTCTATGCTTTATCCTCGAAATCCCCCATTGTCTTGCTAGGACTGGTTAGGGGTGGGGGTCCATTTGGTTCATCTCTTACTGGTTTGGATTGAGGTATTTTTGGGGAATCACGTTTGGTTTTCAGGATGTCCAATGTGTTAGTAAAAGAGTTCTTGGTGAAGAGGTATACTATGTTGTAGCTCACAACGATATCAAATTCTGTTTGTTTTGAGGACTTCTCATATGAGCCTTCATTGGCTAAGGACTGAAGAATGTTTCGTATATTTATGGAGAACATAAATACGAGTATTCCCCCTGAAAAAATTCACCTTTCTTACTTTTTGCAGATATATTTATAAACGTTCTGGTCTTCTTCTCGAGAAAGGTTGTGGTCTGATATTCAGAAGAATCCTATAGCGCTCTCATCTTCTAGAGAATCTGCTGGGAGAATGATTATGTCTGGGTTTTTATGAAGACTTTTGAGGCATCGCTTTTCAGATGTTATGCTGGGTGGTGAGAGTTTCGCTCTTGTAATGTTTTCTGTAGGAATAGTTGAATATTTTGAATATTATATTTTTAATGATTTTGTCTAGTAGTGGTTCCGGAAAAGTCGTGCAGCAGCAGGGCCGAATGTATATCATGGGTGTGGAAGTAATTTGTAATAGGTACGAGTTTTTTCTTTGTTTCTATTTTCGGTGTGCTAATATAGTCTGGTTTTGTGGGATATTCTGACTGTTTGAGAAAAAACTATCAATTTTTCATTTTCTCAAAAATGACTTTAACACATAAAGTTCGCAACATATGGAAGTTTTCTTTATTAATAGATATAATGAAAATTTGATTTCGGAGATAGTTTGTGCTTGAAAAATGTGTGAAAAACAGCCTCTTTCCTTTTGTCATGTGCTACTCTAAACCTGTCAAATTTTACAGTTTTTTCAAAAATCCTCAAAAAATATTTTTTTTTTGGAAATTTCGAAAAATGCCAAGGGAAAAAGTTGCTCAGTTTCCAATTTTATACCTTTGCTTCAAATTTGGACTCCCTACTGTCACTTCGACTTTTTTCCAATTTTTTTAATTGTCGAATCTTTCGCTCTACCGATTCGAAGGAAACATGATTCAAATTTCATAATTTTGATGAATACGAGATTTTAATGTAATATCTTGCGTAGAAAATACCCACATTGACCTGTTACCAGAATAAAAATGCACCTTCAGAAATTCGTCTTTGTTGTTGCAAAGTTCATCTAGTTTTTTCATTTCATTGTGAAACTGATTCGGATTTTCAATGTATGGACGTTAATATGTCAGTAATCGAATTAACGAATTTCTCTTCATTCTTTTTTAACAGATTTGTATCCTGTTAGCTGCAGATGAGTTTGAAATATGTTGATGTAGTTTATAACCAACAGTGTGACTGTTGGATGTAAACTGTTAGATGTAATTTTCGAGCAAATAATAATTTTTTGCAACATTCTTTGAATTAATTTCATAAATCTCATATTCTTCATTTTCACCATTAGATGTGCAAAAAACATTATACCAAAATAACTATAACCAAATTCACAACAAAACATTCATTGATTTATCTCAATAATCTTATAAAGCACCCGAGTTCATCATTCAGTATGCCGTCCTTTCCGTTCTATACAAATTATAGTCCTTTCATTCACAGAATGTGTGGCATTTTTAATAAATAGGGGATTTATGTTAGCACAACACTCCCGAATGGTATTCTCTAAATGTTCTTTGTTTGCAAATGGTATGTGCTTATACACTTTTTGTTTCAGATAACCCCATAGAAAAAAGTCCATTCGAGATGAGTCCGGTGACCTTGGTGGCCAATAATCTCCCCAATCTCTTCCTATCACTTTGCATCTAAACTTAGGCCCGATATTATAATGTCAGTTTAAACTCTTGAGTGACGTTATCGAGTTTAAACCTTAAACCCTACCTCAGGTATGGTTTGAAGGAAACGAAACGAAACGAAACACCATAAGACCAATTGACGATGACATTTATATACATGGAAAATAAAAATCTTATGTGTTTTTATAAAACGACTTTTTCACCACCTTTGGTTTAAACTTTAAGATAAACTGGTTTAAGGTTTTCGGAGTTTAAACTGACATTATAATATCGGGCCTTAGAGGTAGATTATCCAAAACTTCAGACAACTGATTCATAATGAAATTTCTGTACATGTCTGCGTTCACATTTTCTCTAAAAAAATATGGTCCAATTATTTGGTTATGTAATAAACCACACCACACATTTGTCTTGAATTAATATTGGTCACGGCATTCTATTACAAAATTTGGATTATTGTTGGACCACCAGCGACAATTTTGGGAACTAACTGTTCCGTTCGATCCGTTCGACGTGAAAGTTGCCTCGTCTGTCCATAAAATCTTGTAGGGAAATGTGATATCATTTTCTCTCTCTCTCCTTGGAACCAAAATGAAAATCCTACTCGAATATAGAAATCTCTTTCTTTAAGAGTGTATATGAACTTTGGTTTATAGGGATGGAAATTATTTTTGTGCAAAATTCTTCTCACAGTTTCTCTGCCAACCTCTGTATTTTCACTAATACTCCTAATATTAGTTTTTCCGTATTCAACAACACGCTCAAACAAACATTGAGTTGTTCTTCTTCATTATACCTTATTGGATTATGTGGTTTCTTGAAATGATTGTCCACAGAGCCAGTTTCTTTGAATGTTTTCAATATCCTTCCCACGGTACTTAAGTGAATATTTCTTCCTGGATGCCGGTGATTGAAAATACAAGCAACATCTCGATATGGCACATTCCACCACATAAAAGAACGATTTCATCTTTGTCTTGTGTGGATAACATTGTACATACAACTTATTTATGAATTATAAATGTACGAAAATCTGTACACAAAACAACTCGATTTATTAAACCAAATAATTTGACATTAACCAAAACTTAAAATTTGTTTCAAAAGCCTACTAGGGGAAAATTTTATTTCAATTGTATTTTCTTCCCGAGATGTTGCATTAGTCTTGTATTGATCAAAATCACGAAATTGTATATCAAGTTTAGTAAAATCGCTAGAACGAAAGTCTTTTGAATAGTAATGAAACTGTAGGTCATTGTTTAGTTTACAGAAAAGTATGAAATTTCGAGTTTGTTTGTAACTGAATTATTGGTCAGAAAAATTATCAAACTGGATAAAAATCTATTAAAAAAAGAAATACGAGTGTAATAAGAATGAAGAGAAATTCGTTTATTCGATTACTGACATATTAACGTCCATACATAAAATCCGAATCAGTTTCACAATGAAATGAAAAAACTAGGTGAACTTTGCAACAACAAAGACGAATTTCTGGAGCTGCATTAATTTTTTTTCTGGTAACTGGCCAATGTGGGTATTTTATGGGCAAGATATGACATTGTCATCGTATTCATCAAAATTATGAAAGGACCCTGCAAAATCCTTATGGAAAATGGCTCTCGTCTAAATTCGCTGAAACTCTGCAAAAAGATAGTAATCGATATGCTGATCAAAAGTCTTGATGGGCGCAACCCTCCATTTTCAACCCCAGACCCCCTACGGCCCCCCAAAGCCCCCAAAGTAACATATGTTAATTAAACAATAAACCCTTGATAACGTACTTGACATATATTTTATATATGTACGAGGTGTACCTGAAATGTGAGGGCACGACACTCAAGTAGCTTTCGACAAACGAAAACACAGAAAGAGAATATTCGGCAACTATCCTTAATAGGACTGTTGCGCGAACCCAAGGAAAAGTTGCAAAAGAGCGCCGATAACCTGATCGACAACCCGAAAAATGTATACATATATATATATATATATATATATATATATATATATATATATAAAATAAAAGCTTCAAAAGATTGAAATGAAACAATTGAAGAATCTTTAACCTTGAAAGTGTGTAATGGGGCGTTAATGAAGGGTTGGGTGGGGGTGTGGGGATGAGGGCGAGGTGTGGTGCGGGTAGAATGTAGGATTCGGTTGGAGAAAGGAGTGGGCAGTGAAAGGAAACGCTTTGAAGATGAATTGAAACTGTTATGCATTAACACACCGGAATGTGTACTTTGGGGGCTTTGGGGGGCTGTAGGGGGTCTGGGGTTGAAAATGGAGTGTTGTGCCCATGAAGACTTTTGATCAGCATACCGAATACTATATTTTTGCAGAGTTTCAGCGAATTTAGCCGAGAGCTATTTTCCATAAGGATTTTGCGGGGTCCTTTGAATCATGTTTCGTACGAATCGGTAGAGCGAAAAATTCAAAAAGAAAGAAAGAAGTCGAAGAGTCCAAATTTGGAGCAAAGGTATAAAACTGGAAATTGAGCAACTTTTTTCTTTGGCATTTTTTGAGGATTTTCGAAAAAAAAAAACAAATTTGACAGGTTTAGAGTAGCACATGACAAAAGGAAAGAGGCTGTTTTTTACTCATTTTTCAAACACAAACTAACTGGGAAGTCAAATTTTCATTATATCTATCAATAAAAAAACTTCCACATGTTGCGAACTTTATGTGTGACACTGTATATATATATATATATATATATATTTGACATTGCCGATGATTATTATATATATATATATATATATATATATATATATATATATATATATAATAAACTTTTTACCTTAAAATATTTCAGAGACATTTCATTAGCAACTAGCACCTAGAAGAAAAAAGGGGAAGACATGAAAATGTTATAGAAATAAGGCTCTCGGATTTCGAAAATGTTTATCTTCGAATTATAAGTAACAAATTTTTAATATTGAGCCTCACGACTTCGCCCTCCACGACTATATGAATGCTACGGCGCGCCGCCTCTGTGTTCGTGGTATAAAAGCGTCTGAGTGTTTTTTGTGAAGACAACGTTACGTTTTCATTTATGTTGCACAAAATGACTTGTTCCGCAGTAATGAATAATGGAAAATCAGGTGGAAACAGGTGATTACTTTGTTCGCCCTTGGGAATCTGAATTCGTGTCGCAGTCAGTTATGTGATAATATATTTCTTTCTATGGTTGTACTTCGAATTTAAAATTTCTGCCAGTGCCAGATGTACATAATTTTTTGGTGGGGAAAAACTGAGATTTAGTTGCGAATTTACCACTGTGATGAGGTCTTGAGGTCCCAAATTTATTTTTCAAAAGGAAGTTATCAAACTCAAAGGAAGGCATGATCTACACGTTTTTATTAGCAGGTGTACTTTACGTTAGAACCATAACAAGTCCAACTGATTTAAAAAAAAATCATTTGAACGTATCTTATTCATCCTAAGGATACAAAGGGTAGATACATATATTAGTAAGTCCAAAAGCTTAATAGACTTCTAGGACACAAATGCAATGTTTTCAGAAGTGTAAATAAATGCCAATAGATTGAGAACAGTTAAAAGTATAGACCGAGAGTGTCAGCGAGTTCTAAACTTAGCGATATATACTGAAAAGTATTTTTGCAGCAAAAGAATTGTGTGCAATATATATATATATATATATATATATTATATATATTATATATATATATATATTATATATATATATAAATATATATATATATATATATATATATATATATATATATATATATATATATATATATATATGTTGACAACGACGGCCTTGCTATAAATGATGATACTCATTTCCATTTTTGGATTTTATTTCTTTCTGGAAGTAAAATTTTAAGTTGGGTTCAAGGAGAGCCAGTTATAAGTTTATCTTTGAGTCGCAGATGATTCTACTTCTGATTTTATGAAAACCCCGTTCATATTTTCAAACAAATCAAATTTGTAATATCCATATCTTACTAAGATCATTTAACCTACCTATACTTTGAACTTGATTTGAGAGTTCAAAACTATCCGGGTTTTATATTACACTTCTGTGCATTTTATTTTTGTAATTTATTAATATTATCAAACCGTGCGAAATCCACGGATTCCTTTCATTGTGTTTTTTCTTTATTTCTTTTTTCGGGTACACTCAGATGTACATTGTTGCAGTTCTATGGTGAATGATTCTTTAACGTTCTACTATTCTAATAAACATTTGATCAGGTTACTTTTGTGAGAGTTTTGATCAGTTCATTATGATCAGTATAATCATTTTTATAATAATTTCCAATATTAAAATAATTTTTTTTTAGTTTCAAAATTATATTGGACTATATAATAATTATCAAAAATACTCACAAACTCAATAGGATAAAAAAACATATTTCTCTTTGCTGTTCAAAAAATGTGATCTTGTATGCGTATTTCTCTGCTTACTATCAAAATAAATTATTTTAAAATTATTTTCCTGCGATAAATTCAGGTATTTTTTTTTAACGTTTTCTTAGTTTTCTTACCAAGCCTCAGAAGTTTTAATGAAAACTTGTACGAGAGTAGATCACGGGGGCCTCACCTTTCATAGTGGGATCCGAAACCACTCTTGGGTGCCTTGAACATTTTTTCACCAGCAGTGCGAATCGAACCTACGATGGGTAGGGGAAACAGCGACAATGATCATTCGCTTAGAATATCCATATTTAGATCACCGGTTATTATGATCATGACATGGACTTGTTTATTATTTTTCAAATGTTGGAATATTTCCAAGTTGAGAGTTGAGGAGTAACTGTTTTATGACGAATAATTGAGTAACTTTGAAATAATTCTCAGAATTTGAGATTTTTATAAGTTGATTTATGTGGCCCCCGAATATATTATGTCAAATCCAGTAATTTCGAACATATCTAAATTATATAACCTCCAAGTTCCAGTTTCAGTTGAATATACAGGGTATCCCAGGACTTCCTCTTTTCCTTTCGTGAAGATATTAGGCCAATCAAAGAGTTTTCTGCTCTATTGATTCTGTGACAAAAATACTACCAGGAAACCGACTGTGCCATCATACGAAAGAAGGTTTGTAGTTTTATCCTGTTGTGTTTCCTACTCGTAACTGTCATTGCTTAATTTGTTATAAACATTAAAAAGCATTTTTTTTTAATTTTTATTGGCAACTTGATAACTAATGAAGCAATCTCGATACTGAACGAATTGTAGAGAATTAAAATGCAAAACAATGAGCATCAGCCCGACTCGATCGGATTATTAGTAACAGGGAAATACCGGAATAACCGGAAAAAATCTGCATTTTTTTTAAATTCATAACCCCGCCACTTTTCAAGTTGTAGTACAGGCTTCCCACGACATAGTAGTGACTGTTATGTACTTTATGTGTGGAAAACTCAGGCGCTGTCGGATCATTAGTTTTGGCATAATTGCAACCTGAATTTTTTTATGCACTTTATTGCAGCAGACCTGTATGCGTTTCCAATTTTTCAAAAAGATTTCGAGAGTAGAAGTGTAGTACCACAAAACGTATATACTCATTTTGCGTTAAAATGCTGCAAAATAGGTGAAAAATACTTGCAAAAATGACCGAAAATGGACGAGTGGGTGAAAGCGGCTGAGTAATGGGGGTAGAGCAGCAGACGCGGGGAAGCGTATCTATAGAAATACAAGCGCGCTGCGCCCGTTATGAATCTAGAGCAGTAGATTCATACCCCCACTCCTCAGCTGATTTCATGCACTCGCCCGTTTTCGATCAAGTTTGTTAGTATTTCTCACCTATTTCGCAGCATTTTAACGCAAAATGAGAATAGTCGTTTTGTAGTACTACACTTTAACTCTCAAAATCTTTCAGAAAAATGGAAATCGGACCACCTATGAATAAAGCGCATTCAAAAAATCGAACTGTAATTATGCCAAAACTAAGAATCCAACAGTGCCTGAGTTTTTCACACATAAAGTACATATCAATCACCACTATGTCGTAGAGAGCCTGCTTCGAAACAAAAAAAATATCGGTGTTATGAATTTTTGGAATAACGCAGATTTTTTCTGGTTTTTCCGAATTTTCCCCGTTATTAATAAACCGATCGAGTCGTGCTAGGACTTTTTTTCGTTGCATTTTTATTCTCTACAATTTGTCAATTGAAAACATCTAGATTGCTCCATTAGTTTTCATGTTACAAACAAAAAACAAAATAAAAAAAGATTTTATGCATTTAATTGTAGCATTGAGAGTTGCGAGTAGGAAACATAACAGGATATAATCGTATGATGGAAAGGTCGGTTCCCTGGTTGTATTTTTTCACGAAAAAATCTCTATTGATTGGTCTATATAGATGGGGTCAAAATATCACCAGTACTTCATATAACTTTTCTTCCTAAAATTATTCGTTACCAATTAACGAGCCATCGAAGTTTCAAAGTGAAAAATTTTTTTAAATAATTTCCAAGTGAATATTGAAAATATATATATATATATATATATATATATATATATATGTGTATTTGTTAATATTTTTTAAAAAGAAATAAAATAGTTTTGATGAAAAATGAGAATCTGATATCCGATTTTGTTTTATTGAATGGGCTGTTGTCATATTATGATTGTCACCGAATTGTCAATATTGAAGAAGAGATTTTGAAGTTTTTTGAAATGGTCGAACAGTTTACTTTTAACGAATATGCAGATATGCACGTGTTGTATGGAGGAGCATTCTGTAATGCTGCGTAGAAGCCCGCCGTATCTATCTCGATCATTTACGCAATCGGTTGCTTTTTGATATCATAAGTACATTTTTGCCAAAACAAGGTGGTGAGGGCCCTCCTAGGACTGTACGTACCGTTATATCGGAAGAAAATATTTGAAAGCTGTCACTGATGATCCTTCCATGAGCATTAGAAATATATCAGAACACTCCCATACATCCAAATACAGTATTCGCAGAATCATTAGAGAACAACTGCTTCACCCCTATCACATTCAGAAGGTACATGCCATGACATCACAAGATGTTCCAGTAAGACTGGAATATGGGTAAACAAAGGGAGGATGTGACTTTTATTAAACCAATTTTAGGATATTTTGAAGTTTTTTTAAATGACCGAACAGTTTACTTTTAACGAATATGCAGATATGCACGTGTTTTATGGAGGAGCATTCTGTAATGGTGCGCAGAGGCCCGTCTCTATTCCGAGCATTTACCCAATCGGTTGCTTTTCGATATTATAAGTATATTTCTGCCAAAACAAGGTGGTGAGGGCCCTCCTAGGACTACTGTACGTACCGTTGTATTGGAAGAAAATATTTGGAAGCTGTCACTGATGATCCTTCCATGAACATTAGAAATATTTCAGAACACTCCCATACATCCAAATACAGTATTCGCAGAATCATTAGAGAGCCACTGCTTCACCCCTATCACATCCAGAAGGTACATGCCATGACACCACAAGATGTTCCAGTAAGACTGGAATATACCAATTGGTTCATGGGTAAACAAAGGGAGGATATGACTTTTATTAAACCAATTTTATTCACTGATGAAGCAGGTTCAGTAGAGATGGAATTATCAACTCTCACAATATCCACATATGGACCGAAGAAAATCCCCATTGTACATTGCAAACTGAATACCAACAGAAATCCAACGTGAATGTTTGGGCTAGTATCATAGGGAACTATCTTATACGACCATTCGTTCTCCATGATCGATTGAATGGAGAATGTTATTTAGAATTCATTCAGAACTATTTGAATTGACTTTTGGAACATGTTCCATTGCAAACCCAAAGAGATATGTGGTTTATGCGTGATGGCGCTCCTCCTCAATTTAGTTTGGTTGTGCGGGACCACTTAAACCATATTTTCCCCAATAGATGAATTGGTAGAAGCCATTCATGGCCAGCGTGGTCTCCAATGGATTATTTTCGGTGGAAGCATCTAAAAATCTTTGTTTACGCTACACCTATTCACACAAGAGATGACTTGTTGAATAGAATAACATTACATTGTTAAGCCATACGAAACTATCCTGGAATTATATTTTAAGTACAGAGGAGGTGTCTTCGTAGACTTCGAAAAAGGGGTCATATCGAGCAGTTTTTGTAGTGGAATTTTCATTTCTGTTTGCTCTTGAGGATTACGATTGATATTTAAGATATGACTTTTGTTAGGTAAAAGAGTTTGCATTATCAAAATTTGTAATGAAGATTTCACCCATTATTTCTATTGCCATTGATAATAAATCTTTTCAAATAATGGTGGACGTCTCAGGTTGGACGTCGTCGAATAAAAGTTCATTTTTATCAAAAATAGTTGCTCCGATCGACTTTACACACGAGTACTTTTATTCATAAAACTGATCAGGAAACCTTGTTTTGTTGAAAAATATTGAAAAATCTCAGTCATTTCAAAGTTTTGGGGTGTGGACCATGGGGGTAGTCCGTTCCTGACTTTGTAGCAAACCAACTGACTCATACATGGAACCTCTTCGGAGGAATTCATTCGTTTCGTCAATCACCAAAATTTGGTTGATTTTCAATATTCACTTGAAAAGTTATTAAAGAAAAACATTTTGGAACGAAGTTCCTTTACGCGGTGTTGACTGGTAGAAATCGTCACGTACGAAAAAAGCGTTATGCCCCCTCTCTGTCTCTTTCTATTATATGCGAGTCTGTGTAACAAGCGTCTAGCCCTTGCTCATATAATTCCGAAGGTGTACCAAACCATCTCAACTGCTGTTCTGCTTGCGGGAAATTTAAAATGGTACAGGATATTATCGTTGAGTGGTAATATTTTTGTTTCTTCCATATTTCTATATAACGTGTGTTTAGATGATTATATCTTTTTGTGTTGCTCGTCGCAAGTAGATACCAACAAAAACACAATTGTTTTGCTGCGAGGATAATTTCACTTTGAAGGATGATAAGGAAAACTACATACAGTATTCGGGTACTGCAAGAAAATTGAAAAAATATGTGCTGCCCCACATTTTCAATGAGCATTTATATGGAATCCTCAGCCCGAATTTCACACCTCGAACAATAGGCCATGATTACGATATCGGATTACCATTTATAATGAGTCTCTTAGATGTCTGGTAGTAGTATACAAAGAGCAGCTTGATACAAATTTTAGACGGAAACTCGACCTTGTCACTACTCATGCCACAATGAAGAGTCGTTTTGAGACCTACTCCAAAGTTCTGCTAATTCGCAAATTCTCTGTGTCAAAACAGTGCTCGCGAAAATAATAAATTCATAAGCGGAAGGTCGATTGAATATTTTGAATTCTATCACGATTTGATGAATAGACAAACACATGATTCCACGCTCTTTAATATTATGATAATATCGAGTAAACTGCATGTCAATTTGTTTTTCCTGAGCGGTCACTAAAAATTTATGTAAAAAGTATTTTTTTCGCATCGTTTGTGTATGGCGCAGAAACAACAGCAGAGTTATCGAATTCAGATAGGATTTTTATGAATTTTTTTGTTGTTCCTACTGTATATAAAACGGATTTTTTCCAATAGCACAGTACTTCGGTAACAGCAGGTTCTTCGTTCCGGCGATATAACCACATTAAAAAAGTTATCATGTTTACAACCACCTGAAACCAAAAAAGAGCTGCTGCTTAAAAAAATTTGCTACAAAAGTTACTGACAAGTTCAATGAATTTTCACGTGGTTTTTGACAGCGTGAAAGAAGAGTTATGCATTAAATGTCTAGTTGTAAGTTCCCAAAATTAAGTGAATAAATGTATATAAATGTACTACATTCTACGAAAATACCTCAATTTTTTATGTATTTATGCATAGATCCCAATGAAAAAATCTATAAAATATCCTGATTCTCTTAATTTTAATAATATTATTCCCACACACGCTGCATGTGGCCGGTTCCAACAGTATCGTGACGTCACGTTACCGAAATGCCACTCCGAGTGGACGGAGAATTTACCGATTTTTAAAGTAAGTTTTAACGAAAAATTGATGGTGAAAATAGTTTTTTTCAACGGTTTTATTGTTTTTACTGATCAATCTCTATAATAAAATTGGTTTTATACTGATTTTCCACATCATGTCCCAACCTTATAACATTCGGAGGTGAAGAAAAAGCGTGAAGAACTTCGTTCCCGACCGCACACGATTTTCATTTTGTTATTTCGAGTGCCCGTAACTTAGTAACGAAGAATTTTAGGAGAGAAGTTATATTGAGTTCTGGTGATATTTTGACCCCGTCTATATATTCCCAGCTTTGCATTTTTTTCATTTCAGATAATGGTGGGCGCTAGGGTTGGATGTTGTCGAATAAAAGTACATTTTCATAAAAAATCGTTGCTCCGATCGACTTTACACACGAGTACTTTTATTATGAAAAGTGTCCATGTTTTGTTGAAAAATCTCAGCATTTCAAAGTTCTGGGGTGTGGATCATCGGGGGCAGTCCATTCCTGACTTTGTAGCAAACCAACTGACTCATGCATGAAACCTCATCGAAGGAATTCATTTGTTTCGTCAATCTCCAAAATTTGGTTGATTTTCAATATTCATTTTTTATTCTGCAACTTCGAGTTATATGAAGTGATATTTTGAACCCATCTTTACATTCCCTAGAGGGACACCTGTCCTGGGACACCCTGTATGATTGAGACCTCTGAGTATAAGCTGTAATTATTTTTTGAATTATTTAAAAAAACTGCAAACTTCTGTGGTTATTGTGAAGTAAAGAAAGTTTCTCATGATTCATTTCACTCAGTGTATCGTTATATTCCTAGAAGGAAGAGTGTCAATCTGCATTATGAGGAAAAAAAACTGTTCATGATTCATCCAATGCATATTCCTTTGGTTCCTTGCAAAATTAAAAAAAAATCATACAGCGGTTTTCGAATAGTCAATTGTAAGGACATTGTTGCGGAATTTCCATCACCCCCGTATATCAACCTACAAGTAATTTTGGAGCAAACTTTTTCATTCTGAAATAAGTCAAGGAATCAATACATCGAGTTTGTCGATCTCATTTTGATTATTATTATCAATCAATTAAATCAAAGACAGTTGTTTCAAAAAGATAAACTTCGCAATAGTCGCTATTACCAACAAAATTCAGTCACTTTCATGGCAATTTTTCTGAGTTCGAGTTTTGTCACTTTTCATTACTAATTTTTAAGCTTTGAATCATGAACCATCGACGACTCATCTTGATTCCTTAGTCAACTGCGAGAACTCGAAACTGGAAACAAATGACATTTGGAATTGATTCTTGGAATCAAGCAAATCGAAACGTTATGGTGCAGTGTAATACTGTAGTTCGTGGAAATTATGAAAATTGAGTGCTGGCACGTGATTGACGCTTTTGGTTTCATTCATGAGCGGGTTGCGTATAAATATTCAGCTGAGTAATGAAAGAATTCTTGTTTTGGTGACTAATGCAATCGTAACATACATTTTTACAGGTTGTTTTTGTACTAAATATATCCGCTTAACAGGAAAGATAAAAAAAAACATTGGTATTTATTTTCAATGAATTTTTGCTTGGCGCCGTCGGGATAACTGATTCATTTCTTTGGGAGCTTGCTTATAAACTGAACAGGATGATTCAAATGTGTTTTTCAAAACATTTTCATTGAAATTGTGATTATCAAGATTATCAATTTAAGCTCCGTACAAACATGCAGAACATCATATATTAATGCCAATGTGTTTCAAGTGTGAACATTGCAGCATTGACTCAGTTTATGGAATTGTCGATTGTGGAAAAGTAACTACCAATCTTTCTTGAACAGACATAGCCTAATTCAATTTCGTGTCTTTTCGTGGTAATTTCAGACCAATTAAATTGAATAAAACTTAAATTCTATTGGCGACATTTTTGTAAAAATTTTGTAAATGCCATTAATACTTGAATTTCGGACGAGAAAGTAAATGCATACTTTCCTTCATGAATTTGTGCACAATACTACATAGTCTGGAGACGCAATGTCAGTCCTGCTTAGAAGAATCTCACAAATTCATGCAATGTTCTGTTGCATTTCAAACCTTATCACAACGTAACTCTAGGTACGTCGCGAACATTTAGAGATATTTGCTAATGGAAATTTGACCTACTGTATATTTGTATAATTAGTGGAAAAAAATGCATATGAAACTTTATCAAGGGAGGAAGACAGTTTACTTAGGAGTTATACATGGGTTAAAAGTTGCTGCTGATAGGAGCGACATTTCTCTTCTCATTTGCTTGTCAGATATTTACCAGAATCTCTCTATGGCCGTAATGTTTTGGTATTCATTCCGCAAAAATAAACAAAATGCCTCCTTCTTTGTAACAGCACATTCTATATAAATTTTTATTACAATTTGCATCGAGTACTCTGGCAAATTATGAACAGATATATAATAAAATGCACACTCTATATCAATTTCCCATTAATTAATCGTTCTCAACCTTTTTTGTGCTTCGGGAAATTCAAAATTTGTACGACCATTATATTTTGGACATTTGACAATCGTTGAAGGAATTTTTGGTTGTATGAAAAATTGTTCGAGTGGTATACAATGAGCATTGTTGAAAAAATGGAATTTTAGAATTAATCACCGTTTACAAAAACTTCTGAAAATAAGAATGCAAAATTGTAAGACACTTATATTTCCCTCTCCCATGTAAAATGCATACATCAGATGTGCTTATATGAATGCGATGTTGCCAAGAACTTGAAATTTTTACGGTCACCAGGAAATATCCATATAAAGGCGTATATTTTCTTTAACATATTTTTTAATGCATTTTTATTATGTTCAATGGATTCCGACAATTGAAGGACACATTTTAATTACAATATTTCTGAAAATCGACTTGTACTCCTAAATTTACTATAGTGGTAGTGCTATCTTTATATCAAGTTAGCATAAAAAAACAAAATTTTTTGAATTCACGGCTAATTTACTATAGATATTCAACAAATAATGGCCTAGATTTTATTGATTTTTGAGCAAGTGGCTTTGCTAACTATAGGGATGAATATTTTTCATAATACACTTTTTGGTAGTGCAAAATTCTGATACTGTACATTTTCAGAGAATAAAGTGGAAAAAAAGGCGTTTGAAGTGTTCATGAAAAAATGTTTCATTTATACTATAGATAGAGATACATACCAAGACGGAATGTTGGTAAAGCGATTGATTGCCTCTAGGCCACCTCGTTGCTCATTTAAACACCACTTGTCACAAACCTTCAGAGTAAATTTACTTTATCGTGAATTGAAAACAATTCATTGTGCTAGTAAACCTCAACATAAATAAATTACAGTCCATGATCCGGTTCTCACCTCACCCGAACAGATTCCTTATCTGATTTTTTATTTTTTTATTTTCAAATGATGATGTCTCTTAATATTGCAACTGTTATATATATATATATGATGTTTTGGTAAAATAAAAGTTAGACTTCGCTGTTTTGGGTTCTCGAAATTTGGACGAATTTGACAAAAAAAATTGTCATATTCGTCCAAATTTTAGTAACAGCGAAACAGCGAAGTTTCTGTAGAAAAAACTTTTTTTTGGCTTATTATTATCAAGAAATTTCAAAGGAAAAATTTATTTCTTTTGATGGGCTATCAACTGTTCTTGGTTATGCAAGAGGTTAGATTGCACCCTGTATATATATATATATATATATATATATATATATATATATATATATATATATATATATATATATATATATATATATATATATATATATATATATATAGGGTTCCGAATGAACGAATGATAACTCCTGGGAACTCGGATAGATTTCTAGATTGCACAATCCGGAATTTGGAAAAATTTTAAAATATACTTATCACACGGAAAAAAAGGATTTGTTAATTTAAGCAAATTTATTTGATCACTCTTATTGGCTTGACCCGACTAAATAAAATTCATCCCAAAACACAGTTGTATTCGATTGATGGAATGACAAAATGGATTTCTCAATGCAATGCTAACATTTCTTTGATTTGTATATACAGTGCGCGCGTATGGTATAGAAACATGACGATTGCTTTGATACCCCGTAAGATACAATAACAAAATTTTGCTTATGTATATTAGATAGACCAGCGATTTTAAATTTCATATTTTCGACGTTGCCAAATGTACAGTTTCTGAGATATACGAATAATATGTTTATTTTTAAATGGGACAACCCGTATATTTAACAATTTTCTATTACAGTTTTTTATTGCCGATGCAGTATACAAACTGTTAATGGCCATTATTGACCATTAATTTAAAAAAACCGGGAAAAACATTTTTATTTTGTAATTAATATTGCCGTATAAACAGAAAACAATACCTAAAGAAAAAAACTGAGGAGATATTTAATATGACCTCCTCGTCTTTGGAAACAGAAATCGATTCTGAATGAAAATTCATCCAAGACTTTTCTAATCGTTTCCGGAGAAATTAGTGCTATCTCCTCTGTAATTCTGTCTTTCAGTCCTTGGATAGTCTGTGGCCTATTCTCATACACTTTGCTTTCCAAATTTAAATATGACAAGCAAAACATTTTCAAATCATTCTCACCGAGCCACTGCTGTTTCACAATTGGCAAAAGCAGGTGAATCGGAACAAGAACTTATTAAAATAACAGGACATGGTAATAGCAATTCTATCAAACCCTACCCACAGTTAGATGAACAACATCACCAAAACATAATAAATAAAATGAGATCCAATTTTAAAAACGCTACAGGTTCAAGTAACAACACCTTCGGTATTTCCAGCACTTCAATGATCAGTAGCCACGTTTCCAGCGCAGAAAATAACACAGTTAAAAAAAACGTAGTATATAATAATTGTAATTTTCATTATACCAATTTGTATTTAATAAATTATTTATATTTACCAAATTTACTCAAAAATAATCGTATCAAATACAATACGTACTTTAAAATAAATACGGTTATACATCTCAAACTTCCTGCATAATTACAAATCGTGTCAGTTTGACAGAATAATCCTCCCGCTTCGCGTCGGATTATTTGAACTGTCAAACTGACACTCTTTGTAATTATGCAACAAGTTATCGTTGTATAACCTGATTTTTTTGAAGTACTTATACTATTACTACTGAATATACTGTGAAATGTATATGGAATTTCACAGCTAAAACTATTCAAGAATTGTATTTCAAGAAGTATAACATAAAAATAGATCCATTTCAAGCGTGCGAATTCAAAAGTTCTCGAGACGCACGTAATGCCCAGAGACGGGAACTGCAGAAACATCAGGAAAAACGGAAACGGAGTTCAACGGCCTTAAGTATGGAAAATATGTTTGCTATTATTAACAAATGCGATGAAAAAACTCCAGATGGAAAAATTATTACTTGGCTTCAGTAGAATTAGCATGGCGTGGGGGGGAAGGTTGTTCAACTTTGATTGAACATTTCAAATTTGAAATTCAGAATGAGGGTGAAGAATCAGGTAGGATAGAATACAACCCAATTTTTACAAAAACCTGTCAAGGAGGAAACCATAAATGCGCAGACAGCAAGTGGCTTAATAAAAATGAACGAAACCCATAGCGCTGTCCAGTTAGATTGTTCAGAAAATTGATTGAAAAAAGAGGACCAGGATTCACGTTTTTTCCTAACTCCAAATCCATTCTGGAAAAAAGGAAACTTATTGTGATACAAGAATTCGCCTGTTGGGAAAAACGAACTTTCAAAATGGACTAAATTGGGAGCAAACGTTTGGTTTGGTTTAGAAACGAACCAATTGAAAATTACCAACCATTCTTTCAGATCAACTGCAGTTTCTCAACTGGCAAAATCCGGGGTATCAGAGCAGCAACTAATTCAAATTACAGGCCACGCTAGTACTTCTTCAATTCAACCTTACTTGCAGATGGATGAACAACATCACCAGAGTATTTTGAACAGATTGAGAAAACAGAATGAATATGAAGCTTCTACCGTTAATACTGCCAGTTCTTCAAAAGCTAAACCAATGTCACAAATTACGCATGGTGGAAATATCACATACAATAATCGTGTTTTCAATTTCAATTGATAATTTATAAAGCTGGTGCTGTTTCCGTTTGGATTCTGTTGATTGTTGTTGATATTTTGTATAAATCATTCCAAATTGTTTCTTTTTGTGAATGTGTCTCTCTGATATAAAGAATTGGATTCAAGAAATAATCTTCATAAATATAACTCGACCTTGATTAATTAGCAACTATTTTTATTGCTGCTAAATTTCTCTTGGATTTATTAATTTGACTCGTCATTATTTTGGCATTAATAATCAGAGTTGAAAGCCCTCGAGCTTTGCTCTCGGGCTTTCATCAGATTATTAACGCCAAAATTATGTCTCGTTAAATTATTATAAAATACAGTCGAAATTTAGATGCAATCAAAATAGTCGACTATTTATCAAGGTATTGTTATATTGCCCTTGAAAATAATAGATACCTACTTCATTCATTCATTCATTTTGAATTTCAGATTTATTTGATGGAATTATATATATTCCACAACGATGATGACTTATATTTCTCAGAGAGTTTTGTAAAATAAGCGAGGACATTTTCCGAGAATGAATGTGCCTGGGTCAAATTTCGCCAATCCATGAATTCTGCGTATGCCTTCAAATATTGCTTTTTTTATTTTACCGAGCAATAAGTTCAGAGTTGCTGTTTTCGCCGTTTCCAATAAATCCGGTGGTGTACAGATCTCATTATTCTCACTATCTGCTTCCCCAATCACAATTATTCATTTTATATGTTGATCGTGACAGATCAAAGTTAAAACTAAGAAAACAGTCAATCTGACATTCGCGGAAGTCAAGCCGTGGCACGTCGAATGAATCAAAGCCTTCTTGAGAAATTTGTTTGGTAGATTTGCTGTTTTGTCATTACTCTAAACCTCTCAGTGCCCGTGGACAGGGCCGCCGAGAGCTAGTGCGGGCCCCGGGATAGCTATATGTTTCGGGCCCGCTTAAATATTGACCGTTTAAAATAATCATGGTAAACCATTTACTTACCCATATTACTCCTGATTTAAGAAAAATGAAAGGCTTGATGATCTGATCATTAAATGAAAATTCTTGAAAATCAAAATAAACATGTATTATATTAAAAAGAAAAACAAGTAAAACAAAGAATAGAAAACAGAACTAACTAACAAAAATCATACATATAAATGAACAAAATAAATAATAAACCTTACGGTTCAAACTTTCAGGAAATAAATGTATTTCTCAGCAAAATGGAGCTTTTACGGGCTTTTTGGTGAACAAAGTTATGGTTATGGCTAATTCCGACTCTATTGATAAAATTGCTAGGTCAGATAGCCGCTGTTGAGTCATTGTAGACCTCAAAGATTTTTAATTCTAGATAAATGACTGGAAGATCTTTCTCCTTCTGCAACAGTAACAGGCAACGTGCAGAACAGTCTCAGTGCAATTACAATGATTGGAAACAAAGTGTCTAGATTTAATTTGTATATTTTATTTAGCAAATTTAAAATCTTCAAAATTCGCAGAATAAATATTTTTAAGATGTCTGATTTCATCTATCAATTGGGGGTTAAGAAGATCTTCAAAATATATTCTGTGTAGATTGCCGACTTTTTCTTCAATATCGTTATCAGTTGCGTTTTGAAAAGTCCAAAGTATATCGAATAAATTTGTAATATTTTTTGCGGCTTCAAATCTGGTCCGAGCTCCGGGCCCCCTTTGTGGCCCGGGCCCCGGGAATTTCACCCGGCTTCCCCGCCCTCTCGTCGGGCCTGCCCGTGGATCCTGAAATTTCTGAATCTGTGATTGGTCGAGTGCCGTTGAATAATGAGTTAGGATCCACGGTGTCTTGGAATCATTTTCATTCATCAATTAATAACCAATATGTAATCAATATCGAATACGATAGTCGTAGAGAAAAAAAGTTATATAAGTAATATTAGAGATATAATGAATCATCGTTAATGCAGGTCTGATTATTGGATAGCTCAAATCTGATAAAAATTGCCATATAAATTAATGGTCAAAATGAAATGATCTAATTCAAGTGCTCCACAATTGATTATACTGATAAGCCAATATGTGATAAGCTCAGATCAATAAGTAAAATTTATTGATCTGAGGTGATAAGTGTGACATCCATGAATCTTTCTAATACATTCATCCTGATTGTTGACAATCATAAGAAGTCACATATACACACTGAATATTAATCTGAAAAAAATTATCTTGTTTTTTTTTCAATCAATAAAAGAACAAAATTTCTTTATTGATGATCATCATGCAAATGATGTGAAATCAAATGATACACTTATTGTTTTCTTTCCATTTTCTTGGTTTTATCTCTCCTTGGAAGAAAAAATAGCAGTAATTTTTTCTAGATGGGCAGATTGATAAATTTGACAAATATAATACTGCTTTTCAGAAGCGAGGATATAAATGTATATGAAAAAATTTACAGTCGGTAACGTATTTGGATAATTGATCGTCTCTTTTTTTATTGAAATATTCTTCCTTTAGTGACTTCTCCGAAACTATCTCTGTTTCCTTTTCCAAACCTTTTAATAAGTCCAGGAATTTGAAAATGTCCCTAGAGGACAAATATCAAAATATTTCGATACCTCTACATTTCGTAAGTCAATGTAGTAGCTTTTTCGTTGCATTTCCTAGTTGGCCAGTTTTATTGAATTTCTGGGAACCAACATAACAAAGTCATAGGAAGATGGGTTATTAAATGAACAGAAACTTCCTATATAGGGCCAAATTTGATCTTTGTAATTTCGATTCATAAAAATGGCAATCGGTTTATATAAAAATAAATTGTCAAACATACCCACTATGTAAACCATAAATCAAAATACAAATTTCATTAAGATAACCTAAAATTTTCGTAATATTATTTTACGCGAAGTTCTTTTATGCGGCATGCCTTAGGTGACTGGTAGAAATCGTCACGTAATAAAAAAGCTTTATGCCCCCTCCATGCGACTTTATCTCTCTCTCTCTCTCTCTCTGACTCTTTCTATTTGGGCCTAGCCCTACCGTGTGACTAGGCCGTCGGGACGGGAGAACCTTAGACGATCCCAGACACCGCTGGGCAAAGTCATAGGTCCCCCTCTCAATAACATGGTAGCGTGATTAGTAGCTTCGGCGAACCCTCACTCGAACGGTCACTCGTCACACGTTACACGAGTAGTATATTGCCAAACGGCTTATACGACGGTGACCCATCAAACGGAACGAGAGGAATCTTGTTGACATGGGTACCCAGGGGGAGGAGGATAGCCCCACTGGTTCGCCGGTGCCTCTCCACATGGTGTTGGACTCTGGGGGGCGTGCTGCTAGATAGTGGACCAATGGAAAACAATACCGGAATTCGGTAGAGACGGGGGAGTCCTTCACCTATGGGTTGAGGTGATTGTATTCCCTGCTGACTCGGCGGGGAGCGGCGCATTAACCCGCTCGGGTACTGACATCCCATAGCCAGTAGCTTGTCTTATCAAGCGACCTCACCGTGGCTGAGCTATAACGGTAGCCAGGATTTCCTGGCGCGCTGATTGGGCGTATCCCAATTTCGGATTCCACTCATTAAGTTAGTAGTACAGTTTAAACCGGAAGGTAGGTCCTGTGCTGCTGATGGGGGGAGGAAGAGCGAAG
This sequence comes from Gonioctena quinquepunctata, assembly GCA_018342105.1. Classification (NCBI taxonomy): domain Eukaryota; kingdom Metazoa; phylum Arthropoda; class Insecta; order Coleoptera; family Chrysomelidae; genus Gonioctena; species Gonioctena quinquepunctata. The sequence continues at coordinate 159,482 of JAFIRS010001435.1, read as the reverse complement.
CCCTAAACTGGCTGCGGGAGGGTTAGCTTGCGACTCTCAATGTCTGCTCGCAGACTTGTTGCTGACTCTTTCTATTATATGCGAGTATGTGTGACAAGCGTCTAGCCCTTGCTCATACGATTCCGAAGGTGTACGAAACCGTCCGAACTGCTGTTCTGCTTGCGGGAAATTTAAAATGATACACTAGCGATAGGATATCTATGCGAATACAAGTCGTATATTATCGTTGAGTGGTAATACGTGGAGGAAGCACCAGATATTTTTGTTTCTTTTATATTTCTATATAAAATGTGTTTAGATGATTATATCTATTTTTGGACATAATTTCTTATGTTTTTTGTAAGTTGAATTAATGGTTTACATTGAATATGTGACCCGGCAATTTGAATAGTATTATCAGTAATAAAATACCTTTTACCGTGGCGGAGGAGTTTGGAAAAAGGATATATAGGTATAGTATCACATGGTATAATGACAATTAAATGTGATGGAATAGAAAACGTCAACTTTCAAAAGGAAAAAAAGTAAAACAAAATGTTGGATACATGAGATTGATGGCAACATATTCTGCTACCTCGATAATAATTGATTTATTGGTTCGTTTGGAACCATGGAGGGAGCATAACGCTTTTTCCTTACGTGACGAAAATATACAAATATTAACAATCTAAATCTCCATATCGAATTACATTCGGAGTTGAAGAAAAAGCGTAGGGACCGCACACGATTTTTTTTCGTTATACTCTTGAGAAAACTATAGCGATGTGCCTCGGAAGTCCATAATTTATGTTATATCCGATTTTGTAGTTATAGGTTTCCATAATTGCATGCCTGATTTGAAGTATTACCATGCCATTGTATAGATCCTCACACAATTCATTACAGGAATGATAAACATTTCTCACTTACCATCGTCAGCGTAAGTTTCTGATCCATATCCGTCTTGTAGTCCGTTCGCCCAAGTCCCTTCGTACTTGGCCGTGGACGTATTCGACTGCCTAACCCCGTAGCGCCCCTTGAAACCCTGTGTCCATTCCCCCCTGTATATCCACCGACCCCTCGTCTCCACCCCCAAGCCGTGTCTTTTTCCATTTTGCCACTGTCCTTCGAAACAACTGCCACTGTAACAAAACAAAAATTAGCGGATATAACAGGCTTTATGGTGGATTTATGCAGCTTCAATTAACAATTATGAATTAAAAAGTAATAAAAATGATGTCATTTATGCATTCTGAATTAACAATTGAGGAATGAATATTAAGCAGGCGCAGAAGCCCGAGATCCGAACCATTTAAATTAACCTTTACACAAAATCAAGAAAAATTGTCTACTGAAATCGCATAACCCATTCTCATTTTGAATAAGTATCATTAACGTTTCACGTAACAGGTACAACGAACTTTTTGTAAGCCACAATAACTCCATATATTGGCCTAGAACCTGCACTCGGAGCAACAAAATCAGCCATCAGAGGCTGCATACGGGACTGGGTCAAACGAAAACAAAGGAAGAGCTAGAAGGAAGCCCCTCTCATGCACCACGGGAAAACATATATTGAAGAACCGTCGAAACGAAGAATTGAAGACCTACTCAAGATGAGTATTATAGGAACCAAGTCAGAACAATAACGGGCCTTCTCACTGGTCATAGTCCAATTAGAGGACACCTGCACAAAATGGGGCTGTACAACGGAGAACTTTCTTGCAGACAATGTGGCAAAGGGACAGAAACGGCCAAACATATATTGTCAGAATGCGAGGCACTAGACCGCAAAAGACAAGCAATACTCGGACAGCTAAGGCTAACCCCCGAAGAATACAGTAGCCAACCGGTGAAGAACCTATACAACTGATACAGGGGACTAGAGCTACGGAGTGGGTGCTGTAAAACAAAAACCGAAAAGCACAAAAACCCCAAGAGCCTAAGGTGCAGCTGGCGACAAGACCAGCATCCGAGGGAAAAATAGCCACAATAAAATAATTTGAGAATAGTCAGGTTAGCTTTCGTCATAGACCAAGATCACCTGCATACTACTTGCGCTCTAGAAGAAAATTTGGTTCAATTGAAGTATGGAGTTAAAAAGAAAAATAACTTATAAAAAAACTTTTTAAGTACAAGCTTTCATTCGAGCCGTGTACTAAAACGTAGAAAATAAGTTTAAGTCATCGTTGACAATGATTTTTTGTTGAATTATAATTGGTTGGTAAGTAACAACTTGTCGAAGTATTAATTTTATTACAATTCGCGCGACAAGCTTTTTGAAACCAAATAATTCAACGAAAAATAATTAAATCATTGTCAGCGATGACTAAAACTTATTTTATACGTTTTAGTACACGGCTTAAATAAAAGCATGGCTTTAAAAAGTTTTTTTAATAGTTATTTTATTTTTTGCTTTTTAGTTAGTTCGCCTTAATCTGTTCATTTCTAATAGAGCATCGTCATTGCAAGGTCACTTCCCTGTAAGTTTTGAGCTGAAAGAAATAATGATCTCCAACCCGAAAAACTCCCCAAATTTTGAATAGAATCTGACCATAATCACAAAACTCGTCCGTCATCAGTAGCCGTCTTGAATTTATAGATTTTGACAAATAATTTGTAATCTCCGAACCTGAAAACCCCCACATACTAATTTTGAATAAAATATGATCATAATCAGAAAACTCGTCCTCCATCTTGAGGCCACGATCTTGAATTTTTTAATTTTTACAAAAAATTCAAAATCTCCGATTGCGACAACCATCGCATACCAATTTTGAATCGAATCGGACCATAATCACAAAACTCGTTCTCCATATTGGCGCCGCCATCTTGATCTTGTGAATTTTGACGAAAATTTCATAATCTCCGACCCCGAAAACCCCCACATATCAATTTTGAATCAAATCAGACCATAATTTTAAATCTCGTCCGCCATCTTGGAGCTGCCATCTTGTTTTTTGTCTCACAAAAATCATATAATGGATTGTCACCGGAATTATAAACACCTGCCAAATTTCAAATTAATCGGACGCCTAGAAGTCGGTCAAAATTCACTTGCAAGATTTGACCCAAACTAACAAACGAACGAACTAACCAACTAACAAGTGCAACTAAATAAAATCTTGTAAAAACGAAAGTTCTGTCAGCTATTGAATGAAAGCACACAAGGATATAGACAGTACTCACTTGGGTATCAATCTCAATATCACTTCGAAAAATAATAACTGATAATTATACAGGGTCGCTGACATGTATGGAAACGGTATAGCTAGCAAAAAATGTTAAGACACAAAAGTTTTAGGTTTTTTTTTAAATCTATTACAATGAAAAAAAAACAGGATTAGTCAAAAAGTCATGACGAAACAAAGTTGCTTTTTCTTTAATGGAACACCCTGTATATTTTCCATATTTCAATACTTCTCAAAATAAGATTGATATAGTTCATACATATCCTAAATTCAACCGTTTTCGAGATATCGAATTTTGAAAATAACTTTCCTATAATTATGTATACAAAAATATTTTAGCTCTCAATCAAGTTAGCTTCGAAAATTTCTAACTCCATAACAACGCCGCACGTTCTTTTGTCTAAACAGTGATGATCTTGACAACACATGTCAAAAAAATACATTAAGTGTGAATAATTTTCGCGCAAAAATGGCACGTTTAAGCGTATTGAAATTTCAATGATCATAGGATATGGTGATAAAAGATGAAGTTGTGACCAAGTAGTGGATATTTTTAATGAATTGCAACCCGATCGGGAACCTTTTTCTAAATCAACCGTTTCAAAAACATTGCCGTCAGAACAAATATGGTTTCAACAAGATGGGGCTCCTCCACATTTTGAACGTGTGGTACGGGCATATCTAGATGAAACTTTTCCTGATAAATGGATTGGACGCAGGGGGGGCAATTGAATGGCCAGCTAGGTCTCCCGATATGACCCCACTGGACTTTTTTTTGTGGGGTTACATGAAAAATGTAGTCTACAAAAATAGGCCGCCAAATATCGAAGATTTGCAAGAAAGGATAAGGCATGAAATTGCATTATTCCTCCCAACATGATTTTAGCTTAACTACAAAATTTTGTTCAGCGAATTCATTACTGTCAGGAGGTAAATGGTAAACACTTTGAGCACCTTATTAAATAGAATTCTAACGAAAATATTTGTTGTTTATTAAAACTTGTTTTCTCTCTTTTTTTTCTGGCATAACTATTGTTTTCATAAAATTTAAAATATCCAGGTCATTCATTAAAAAATATATTTTTTCGTTTCATGCATTTTTATCAACCCTAACAATTATGCTTTTTTATTTTCTCTAAAAAAAATAATTTAAATTTAATCATATCCATAATACTCAACCTTGTGTATTTTTCATAATAAATATCCATCATTTCGGACTTTTTCTTTAATAAATTTGATAGTAAAAAGTTATTTTCAAAATTCGTTATCTTGAAAACAGCTAAATTTAGGATATCAATTTTATTTAGAATGTTAAGAAGAATTGAAATATGGAATAATATACAGGGTGTTCCATTAAATAAAAAGCAACTTTGTTTCGTCATGACTTTTTGACTGATCCTATATACTTAATACTTTACTGTAATAGAATTTAAAAAACCCTAAAACTTTTGTATCCTAACATTTTTCGCTAGCTATCTTACTTTAGGAGATAATCGACCATTTCCATACATATCAGCGACCCTGTATATATAGTTCAACTTAGAATTCGATAATTATTACAATCCAATGACGTTCTGTTTGTCAAAGGAAAATTGGGAATTCTTTGAAAAACGCCAATAGTAATTTAGAGCGAGTTTATATATTCGTGTACATCTCTGAGAAAAACTTATCGAATGAAAGTTGTGGAGTTCATAAAGCTCTATCAAACGACTTATATTTTGCACAATACAATATCAATGTTTCGAATAGAAGTTAAAAGTAAGTCTTTGTTGCGCATTTCAAAAGGCGGGCAACTTAAAGTGCATTTTTTTTTATTTTACCCTACAAATTTCCCAACTATTGAACTAAACGACAAATTTTACATATAGGAGTACTCCATTTTTTCAAATAAACATCGGCATTGTCAAGTTATTGCAGAAAATATCTTCGAAAAAAACGCATCATCCTAAATGGGCAAATATTAGTGCAACAACAATATTGGGTGGGAATGTCATTGATGGAGTACAAGTTACATTTCGTATATAGAGGCATCAACTTAGCAAACTTGACACACCCAGTATGTTGTATTATCATTTTGTAGAACTATTTTATTGCTAGAAATTTTATTATTATGATATTGTTCCAGAAACTGAGAGTTTTTGAGTAATTTATAGTTAAATTTCCCTTTTGACAAAAGTTGTCTTTTTATTTTATAGACTTTAACACTTAGTTACTGTAATTAAAACATATTTTTTTTTTTTAATTTCATTTTTCCAATTCAGCACAGTTGTATCATATATATATATATATATATTTTTTGTATTAAAAACTTCGGTGTGATTCTTTGGAAGATTTCAGGACAAAAATTTCATATAAATATATGTCCCAAACGGTTTGGTTTTCGAGGTACCGGGTGATAAAATACATTTTTTTCAAGATTTTTTGGAGTTTACTTCGTCATTTTTAACAATAATCAATTCAAATCAGACAAGTATAATCCATTCAAGAGTGCGAACGATAAAAATAATTCATTTCTCAAATAATTCACAGGGTCCTACTTTTTTCAGAGTCAAGCCTTGTTCAACCCTTCAGAATTTTTTTTTTTTTCTCCGCCACTGGCCACTGGCCACTGGATTATGACAAATGAATATTCAATGTTGTTTCATTTAACATCTTTTTGTTCTCTTGAAGTTTTTCATTTACTTGAAGCTATAATGAAAAAATTAATGCAAACATTTTTCCAGTATCGCATAACATAATGGATTTTTTCTGCTCGTGTAGAGAAAATGTAATGTTATGGAGCACCCATACATCTTTCATCAGAACTCAGGGTGAATATATATAAATTGCACAAAGTTTATTATTATGGCAAAATAATTTGGGACATTTTTATTAGTGAATAACTTTATTATCAGAGTAGTAGAGCAGAATAACATAAATTTCCTATGAATAAAGAGAAGTTTACAAAATGACCACTATTAAAATTGATAAGTCAGGGCAACTCCTGGAAATGGCCACCGCCGACTTCAATGCATGCGTTTATGCGCCTTATTACCATAGACTGGCGGACACGCTCAAAAATAACAAGACTGTTTCAAATAATTGTGTATGACTCCTGTATGCGATTCCTCAGGTCTTCTCCACTTTGAAGTTCGGTACACTAATGATTTAAGGTGCCCCCAGAGGAAAAGATCGAGTGGATTCATATCGGGTGACCTTGGTGGCCAAGGTTGTGGCCCACCACGCCCAATCCAGCGATAGGAATAATTTTCTTCTAAATATTGGCGTGTTACCAATCTGACGTGTACTGCTGCACCATCATGCAAAAACCAAACTCGAATTCTTTTCCTCAGTGGGATCTCTTCTGGAAGACCAGGTAAGATTAATTCAAGAAAATTTCGGTAATGGCTACCATTGAGTCTATAAGGCAGAAAAGGTGGCCCGATGAGGAAATTCCCTACAATTCCAACCCAAACATTCACAGAAAACGACTCTTGAAAATGGTTTTCAATCACGGCGCGTGGGTTTCCATCAGCCCACATATGATTACTGTGGAAATTGATAATGGTTTTACGGGAAAAGCATTTCTCATCGCAGATAAAAACCATGGATTTCCCACCAATTTATTTCGAATCCAAGTGCAAAAAGCTAGTCTGTTTGGAAAATCCCTTGGCAGAAGAGCTTGAACACGCTGTATGTGATATGGATAAAGTTGTTGCTATTTTAAAATTTGCCATACCAATATATGGGTTACGTTCAACTGTGCCGGTACTTCTCTTGTGCTGTTGTCTGGATTTTGCTCAATTTCGTTAAGGACAGCTTTCTCTATCTGAACTCTAACTCTCAAGGGTCTTCTTATGAGAACAGCAGACCTCTTGAAACTACCCGTTTCACGAAGACGACAGTGAATATTAATGAACATTTGTGTACTGGGAATAGGACGTTGTGGAAATCTTTCTAGATACATTCGTGTGGCGACACGAGCGTTACCATGAGTTATTCCATACATTAAGTGCATGTCTGCCATTTCTGAAAACGTATATTCACTCATTTTATCCAAAGGGATATTGAATGAATCTGCTTTACTACATGCAATAATGAAAAACTGACAATGAGACACTTTCTCAACTTTCTATAATTGTCAAATGGTTGATATTTAATAAATGAATTAATATCAAAGTCCATTTGCTATTGTTATGAATTGAAATTGATTACAAAATATCTGCGTTACTGCAGAAGAAAAAACAAACTATTCTTGAAGAATGGTAGATTCCAAAATATTTTTTTTCAAGGATTAATTTTTATAAAACCGAAATTTCCGATAAATACTGTATTCCACACGAACAGACAAATTTCATTAATTTACTTTTTCGGAGTTATGACCGGAGATTCATAAAATCAAATGTGGACTCATCTGCGACTGTAAGATAAACCCTAGTAACTATCTTCCATAGTACAAGATTACCTTTTGGAAGATTTTTTTATGTTGAAGTGGAAACATTCAATTGAAAATTGCAAAAAAGATTTTTTTAGAATAAGAAAAAATCTATACGAGTTTTCTATCAAGGCTGGATAAAAAGATTTTTAATCAAATGTCTGAATGAAAATGCAAATTATTACTATCAGAATGTTCAGGTTGAAAGTTAGGGTTTTCACAATATCTATCAGATGTAGTTCAATATCCAGCGTGCCGCAGTGGCGGGGAAGTAGATATCACAAAAAGTAACTCCATTTTTCATCGTAGATTTTTCTAATGAGAAAAATGCTTTATTTTCAAATTTTATTATATTATGCGATACTGGAAAATGTTTGCATTCATTTTTTCATTATAGCTTATAAACCGTACAAGTAAATGAATATTATTTTCTCACAATCTGTCAGTGGCGGCGGGAAAGAAATTCTGAAGGCTTGAACAAGGCTTGACTCTGAAAAAAGGAGGACGCTGTGAATTATTTGGAAAATGAATTAATTTGTATCGTGCGCTCTGTTCAATAGATCGTACTCGCCCAATTTGAACTGATTATTGTCGAAAATGTCGAAGTAAACTCCAAAACATTTATTTTGATCACATGTTGGATACTAGAACAAATAATGTCAAATTAAAGAGGTAAACAATGAGTGCTCAATCAACCATAACCGCCCAATTGGCTACAGATTTCAAAACAAATAACCTAAAAAACCACAAAAAAAAATTAAAAAAAGTAAATACCACAGAAAAAGCAGCAATCACATATCAACATGTGCAATTTCATGAATTGTGTTTTAGGTAACAAAGAGGAAACAAAAAAATATAATTTACACCATGCCATAACCATAATCCCCCTTTTCAGAAAAAACAAATGTAACTGAAAAAGTTTTGGAGCCCCAAAACGAAACGTATTGAAAATTTAATTATGAGTCACTGAATTGTTCTTATTTTAATGAACCAGAAACCCAAGAAAATCCACAGAAGAATATTAAACGTAATGTTTCAAGAACGCACACAATCAAAATTATATATATATATATATATATATATATATATATATATATATATATATATATATATATATACCACACCTGCCAATAACGCCATAATTTATAATCGAAATTATCCAGATAGAAAAATAGCTTTTTAAAATTCGCCGCATCAGTTTACTGAACGATAAATGGCACATATGTTAAAAGCGAAAGAACCAAGATTGCATTAACTCAAATGAAATTACTATCCTCTTGAAAGTTACAGAAAATCCTTATATTTCTACTAGTCATATCTAAACAAACTAACAAATATCGTCTGTCATAGAAATAATTTTGAATAGGGATAACAATCCTACGTTACATCAGGAAATCTCAGACGATAAATTCGAGAATAGTGAAGTTTGGAAGCACTTGGGGATTGAGATCTTCCACTGGATACATCTCTCATACGTCTAAGGATCACGTACGATGCCCTTGTTTGGTGGTCAGGAACAGCAACCGCCTAGTCAATGACGTCCCTAGATAGAATACAAAGACTTGCCTGCCTTCACACGAGGGGCGAAAGACCATCGCCCGTCTAAGAACCTCTAACCAGTGGAAGAACCAGGCGGTCCCGGAGTCGGGAAGTTTACCACTGTGTTCACGAGAATATTTAAAGAGGTTACTGCGGTTAGAAAATATATAGGCAGTGATAGTCAGACGGCCATGAAGCACTTACAACATTCATCACTGGGGTTGAAATGTATCAGCAAACTGCAAAATATATCTACGTCTAATAAGGTTGAGCTTTTATGGATCCATGGACACAAGGAGATTCCTGGAAACGGGGACTATCTGGCCAAAAAAGGAGCAAGATGCTCTGCGATAGAGCCAGAACCAATTCTAGGTGTTTCCTGTTTATGGGCTATATCAACTATGTGGAAGATTCTTGTGAACAAATTTGACGAGACAATCGAAGACACATATAGGATTTTATGAATGGGTTTAGCAACAATGGAAAAATGGGTTTGTTAATAGAGAAAATTGGAATTATTATTCGACCGATGGAACCATCAGTTAGATAAAGTGCGATAAATGTATGGGGCGCCATAATTGGAATTTTTGTCATTGTAGCATATTTCTTTGAGAGAAGAGTTAATGACTTGATTGACCTTAATGTTTTGAAAAACAAGTTACCAAAATTGAGTTGTCATTTACCTATTCCAATCAAATAGATGAGGTATTCACACGAAGCGCTGAACCTGTAATACTCATTTGAATAGTGAATTTTGGAGAAGATGGATAGGTAGAGAAGGTCCTTCTAAGTGGCCACCTCTTTCACCGAACTTAACAAAAATAAGTTACGTTAAAGATCAAGTTTATGAAACACTCATCTACAAATCAGGATATGGAAAACTGAAATAGGGATGTATTCCAAAACATTATTGTCAATATGTTGAGTGAAAAAAGATCAATATTTTCGATACTAGAAGAGTAGAGTGCTATCCCAGTATCACCCAACTTACTCCACCGCTAACTAAACTAATGGATTCCAAAAATCATAAAAATATATAAATATTTTTCGAGAATCAACTCAAAGACCTCCAAGCAAATGCTTGTGAGACCCCGTATCTCCCGACGTATCAAACAAAAAAATAAGTTCATTAGCACCTAGAACGTTCGAAGCGGCTGCTTTTCGATCCATTCGAGATCCCTCGATAATCTGGGACTTTGCCAGTCTCGTGACGAAGCATGCAGTATCGTATTGTATTCGTTTTCGTAACACCGCTCCCTCTGATTTGGATCATCCCCATTTTCTGGGCAAAACCAATTGGGAAATCAGCTATCATACATATTCAAGTAGTCCTTTTTCCATAACCAGGGTATCCCACTGTACCACACTGCCTTTGAAAATGGGATTTCACTTTATTTCTTCAATAGATACCGCTGCATTTTTTGAGGTGCACAGCCAGCTGGTCTGGAATTTTTCTGGGGCAGCTGGGTAGGCAAGCTGGATAAGTCTCTTAACGTTTACTTCAAACTCCAGCTGCAGCTTTTCACCCGATTTCCGCACTCGTGTTTTCGACTGTGCCCGATACAGCTGTTCTCAATGTTGGACGCCGTACCTCAATTCTAGAGCAGCAATCTGTAACATTCCTAAATCATATCCTCTCGAAACTACTATAAGTTTATGTGTCATCCAACTCATTGGCCGATACCGCATCTTCGGAATGTCTACGATTTGGCGACTGTCCGGTAGTTCCACATAATTGTTCGATATGGCAGCCCATTCAATTTGCTTATCTGACTGAAGTGACTCTGCTAGCGACTCTCCCCGCTTATAAGCTCATTAATTCCTAGATAATTCGCGACGGCGTTTTCTCAATCTAGTCTAGATCCGTTGATCATATGGAGCCTTCTCTACTTAGTTTCGGGAACCTTGCCGTTACGTCAGCAGATCGCGTGATGAAACATGCAGTGGCATAGTGTATTCGTTTTCGTAGCAATATATTTATGGTGTTCCTTCCCAAATATTTTCTGATATGTATAATTTCGATGCCTTTTTGAAGAAGATAGATCTATGTAAATGAGTATATATGTTGCAAGCTTTAGCGCCTAAACCAATGGACGGATTTTGTTTGTCTTTCATAAAAATGTGTCACCCCAATTCCGCTTATGGAACAGTCTCAACCGAAGAGAAAAGTCCAAAATAGAAAAAGGTTAGAGATAAAATCGCGTATTTGAAACTCTCAAATTGTATCAAATATAAAAGTTATATAAAGGGGAGAGAGTTTTGATTCAATTTCGAAAAAGCCTTCCAAGTCTTCATCGGAATCAAAACAAAACTCCCAGAGATCTAGTGCCTTTGAATTCCACTGCACTAGGTTGAGCTTTCCTTCGCAAATTAAAGATCTGACTATGATTTGTGTATTTCACATGAAGTAAAGTATGGAAACATGAAGATATCCCGTAAGATACAATAACAACATTTTGGTTATGTATATTAGATGGACCAGCGATTTGAAATTTTATATTTTCGACGTTGCCAAATGCACAGTTTCTGAGATATACGAACAATATGTTTATTTTTGAATGGGACAACCCGTATATTTTACAATTTTCTGTTACAGATTTTTATTGCCGATGCAGCATACAAACTGTTAATGGACAATATTGGCCATTAATTTTAAGAAATTAGGAAAAATATTTCTATTGGAACCGTTGATATTAACATAAAGAGAAAATAAAATGGGCCACTTGGTATTTGTTTAAGTTTAAAAAAGTCTTTGCTGTTTTTGTACTGATAAACATGATATTAATTTCGGTTTCATTTCGTTAAATCAAGTAGGTTTTACTGTCAGTAGGTACGTCGTGATTTACTGTCAATAGGTACGTCGTGATAGTTTTTGAAAATAGGCTTACCAGTGATAAAAATCAGTGTAAAATACAATAGTACATTTAACAGAGCGTCAAAGAATTGAAATTTTGATACTAAAAGGATGTGGTGACAGGTAATACCATAATATTATGAAATTTGAGTATTTTTGATTTGCGACATTATTTATAGGACACGAACACACGAAGAGGTATGTGGAATATTTAATAACAAGTATGAAGACAGAACTCCTATAGCACGTGGTACTGTATCTAAAATTATTCATAAATTTGAGGAAAGTGGACATGTACGAGAACTCCCAAAAAGTGGCCGCCCTTCTATTCCAGAGCAAACAAAAACTGACATTTTTTTGTCGATGGTTGAAGACCCTCAGAAGGCTACTAGAGTTGTTGCAACCGAAAATCACATCAGTCAAACAACTGTTCGTAAATATTTAAGAAAAGTTAAATGGCATCCCTATAAAGTACAATTGGTACAGGAACTGAATGAAGACGATCCAGCTCACAGTTCTGTGAAACAATGTTAAATATATTTTATTATAATCCTAATTTCTTTAATCAAATCCTTTTTTCTGATGAGTCTACTTTCTAGTTACATGGCACGGTCAATAAACAAAACTGCAGGTACTGGTCAGATGAAAATCATCATTGGATGGTGGAGGCACATACGCAGTATCCACAAAAGATCAATGTGTGGGTAGGAATTATTAATAATACCATTATTGGACCTTATTTTTGGAATAGAACCATGACAGGTGAAGGATACTGGGCATTTCAGAATTAAAGTTAATTCCAGAATTAGCCAGACTCTTTCCTGATGATATAAATTCTCATATCGTGAATAGATCAATTTGGATTCAGCAAGATTGTCTTCCCGGCGTTCGTGAGTTTCTCGACATTACATTTCCAAATCGTTGGATTGGAAGAAGAGGAGCTATCGAATGGCCAGCAAGATCTCCGGATTTGACACCTCTAGATTTTTTTTTGTGGGCTCATTCAGAAAGCAAAGTGTATGTGAATAGGCTACAGACTATCCAAGGACATAAAGACAGAATTACAGAGGAGACAGCACTAATTTCTCCGGAAACGATTAGAAAAGTCTTGGATGAATTTTCATTCAGAATGGATTTCTGTGTCCAAAGACAAGGAGGTCATATTAAACATATCATTTAAGTTTTTTCTTTAGGTATTGTTTTCTGTTTATACTGCAATATTAATTACAAAATAAAAATGTTTTTCCCAATTTCTTAAAATTAAGGTCAATATTGGCCATTAACAATTTGTTTGCTGCAGCGGCAATAAAAAACTTTAACAGAAAATTGTAAAATATACGGGTTGTCCCATTTAAATATAAACATATTGTTCGTATATCTCAGAAAGTGTACATTTGGCAACGTCGACAATAAAAAAATTAAAATCGCTGGTTTATCTAATATACATAACCAAAATTTTGTTATTGTATCTTACGTCCAAGATATCTTCATGTTTCCATACTTTACGCGAGCACTGTATGTTCATACGTCGTTGCTATGCCTTTTATAGGAAGAGCAACAGGGGAGATTAAACTAGAATCTCCGATCAAAGTTACTTGATTGGAGACTGGAACTGTGTAATTAAATGAAAAATAATATAATAGGAGTTGGGAATGGATTCACTGAGTTCCTAATTTTCTTGGTATCTTTTTGAACATTCTTGCGATATATAATTCAAATAATGATTCACTATTCTTTCTTTTTTTTCATAGAAAATAAAATTATTTTGTTTGTATGGAGAAAATTTCAAGAAGGGATATGAAATAACCCTTATTACTATTTTAAAAGTGTTAATGAGGCCATAGATTCGAAAGGGTGAAAACATCCTTAGGAACGAGAAACATAATTTATTTCATATTTTACCAATTTTATTTATAGCGCACTGCATGAACAGATCCTTCATAATGCCTTGCCTATTTATTCTTTAAGTGTCAAATTTGAGATAAAGTTTCTGTCATTGTATTTTATCATGAAACTTCGACCTACATTTTCCATGAATTTCTTTTCACAAATTAAATTATCTAACATCAGTATAGAAACATGAGAATAAGTATTTTAGAATAATAGAAAGTTATTAACAATTATTGCTAAAGAAACATTTTCATGATCTACATATACCGGGTGACAAATATATATAGAAACAGTTTAACCATTACGTTATAATTCAAGATAGAGATTTCAAATTTGGTATTGTGTATTATATTTTTTATACTGGCGCGTTACGAATTATTCAGCTCAAATATTGATGTTTCAAATGGCCCACTGTGTATATTTCAACATCCGCATCATAACCTAAGTTTGAAAACATTCATCTACTATGTGTTGAAAATATGAATTTACCGTTGCATAACACCTTCATATGAAGGAAAACTCTTAACTTACAACAAACAGAATGGTGGACGGTTTCCATAAAGTAGTCAATCGGTATAAGTCCAAGATTGTTTTCTTAAGGTGTGTACTCACTGGCGAGCTGTAACTAACTGCAACGATTGCTGCAACCAAAATTCAAAATGTCGTTGCACAGCGTGTTCGCAACACAGAACTCATAGAAAATATAAGGAAAGAACTGAATAGGAAGAAGCTATCAAAAATTATATTTTTTTTCACATCAATAATATTATACCAATAAATTATGTTAAATCTTTTTTTTATTTATAGCGTCTATCAAACAGTAGTAGTTACTTAAAAATTGATGAAAAATCAACTTCATTAGTATACTCTGATATTCTAAATCTGAGTTGTCCATTGGATGACAATTAAATATTCCCAGTGGTTTTTTATGAGTGCGCGCGCGTGGGTAATGAATTTAGGAGTCTTGTCTAACCGACAAGACGAATCTCCAAGCTGAGGGCTGAGTCTCAATAGATTGCAGCATGGAAACAACTCTACCAGGTTCAATACCTTGCCAGGTATGCGACTCGTCTACAGATAACTCCGAGTTCCAATTTCGAAAGCTATGACAAGAAAGGCTACGACCTTAGAGGCATTCAGGCATAATCCCACGAATATTAATTTCGCACTACCTCCCGCACGAGCAAAGTTTCTTAATGACTTTTCTAAAAAAAACGATGTTTTTTCCCTAACGAAAAACTTTTCTTTTCGATAGCCCATTACAGGTTTCTCGATAGGCACCAACTTTTATCAAGAATAAATTTCATACTTCTTGGGGCGACACGCTATATTCCTAGCATTCACATTTAAATTCCCCAATACTTTTACTTTATGCCAAAATATTTTTTAGGCACTAAATACTTGGAAATTGTTTGTAACTTCAACTTCAAAACTGCAAGGGAGAAGTGAATTGTGATTGTCTCCATCATACCTACCCATTCTCTTGAAATGATAAAAAAAGAATAAAACCAAATTATCTCTGAAATAAAATATTTTATCATGTGAAATACTGCATACAATTTAGTTCATGTCGAATAAATAATTCAGAGAATGGGGAAGTGAACTTCACAATAGCCACTAAAAATTATTCTTTTAAATAAGCCTTTCTTCCCGAAACCTTACGGATATTGGGTTCAGAAATTCCTCATAATTTCAGTTGCACTCCACTATTCAATTCGATCTCAAGTACAGCCATCTTCAGAAAGTTCTCATGGTAAAAGTTAGTATGTTTCAATTAATAGAGGTTATAAATTTCACTGAAACCCCCCCTGTCATGGCAATGGTTTTACTGCGCATGCCCATGTGTGTACCATGCGGTACTGTAGGGCTCGTTCCAGCAAAATGGTATTGGCCTTCTAGTTCTATGAATTCTGTGGTTCGCAAAGGCGCTTCGATCGATTCTCAGTGAACCGCCAATTGTCGGTCTTTGCCGCGAACATAAAGAGATTGATAGTTGGTTCGTGGACGTCTATTTGGTTAGTACGTGTTGCAGCAACAATCCTCGACGAAATGTCAGAGTGGGACGAAGGAAAAATTCTCAATTTTATCGAAATGTGGAAAGAGAAACTACTATCCAAAACAAGGACTACTATTGGAAACATTTAAAATTAGATTCTTGTCAGGAAATAGTTACGGCAATGGGCACCTACATCAAGGGATGAGTGTGAACAAAATAGTATATTGTGCAACTAGTGCGGAAAATAGGATATTTCATACGAGTTTGACAAGATGATGAGTGGTTCATCATCTCGTCAAACGAGTATGAAATATCCAATTTCCGCACGAGTTGTACACTATACTTTTCCGACGACCTACATGAAAAACATAGGTATGTTGGATTTTAATTTCGCATGACTGTATTACCTACTTACAAATCATTTTTACAGGAAACCAATTCAACTGCCTGAAGAAGCATATAAGAAAGATGTATCACACAAAGAAAACAAATTTTATTGAACATTTAACAAAAATATTTGGGTACATTTTGGTCTGTATTTATGAAATATTGGAAAAATAATTATTGATGGTAATATTTGAACAATTGTTCAGTACTAACGGAATACTATTATTTTCTTTTATCAAACCTTGAATGGCTTGATTATTAATTCCCGTCATAATATTATTATTAGTTTCCAAAACTGTAGTGGAGATTGATGGTCTCGCAGTAGGGACTGATTGTGATTCCGAGCTAGTTCCGAATAGTTCTGGTGTGAAGGTTGTTGCATGTTCAATGGATTGGGTTATTTTATTGGATATTTCCATCTTTTTATTGATTGATTCATCAATATAACCCTCTGCGACTGTGCTGCTTTTCCAGCCGCCATGCCTTTTCAGAGTCAATGAGTCACTGCCACTATCCACTAATATTGTGGCTGAAGAACGCCTAAATGAATGACCAGTGTAGTTTTCTGGGATTGGTAATTTCAAGAATGTAGCGATTTCTTTGGCCATTGCACCAAACTTATTAATTCCCACAAACTGGGAGGTACATTTACCTTTCTGGTAATTGATGAAAAATCTGTTATTTTTATCCACCATTGTTTTGGGTCGTAGATCAGCGTACTTTTTATATAGTTCATAAAATGTTCCTGTTAATGTAAAAGTTCGTGGTACTTTATTTTTGGTGTCCGGAACCTTTACAATTAATGCAGTTGTTACATCATTCAGATCGTTTATTTTCACATTGGCCAATTCAGCTCGTCTCAGAGCTCCGTTTATAGCGAATGTTAAGGCAACCTAGAATGATTAAAATACACATTAATCTTGACAAAAAAAATGATAATTTAGACAATTTGTATAATATATCTACTATAAAATGAGATTATAAGTGACATGATTATCACTCCTTGATTATGAAACATTCAAATAAGAAAAAAAAAGGTACTCCGTCAGGATTCGAACCAACGCCATACATTCTATATTTGTGTTTGTCGATACATTGACGCATTGAGCTACTGAATGACATTAATATTATTTGTCATAAACAACGATTTATTGATACAAAATATGAGTAGTAAATTAGTAGAATTTCAATATTCTTCAAAAAAAAACTCATTCTAAATAAATCAACTGTAAATGCAAATCAAAACATACCTTGATTAACAAATATTTCTCATCCGGAGCAGTCTCCATAAATTGTTTGATTTGCTGGGAATTAAAATATTTGATTTTTTTGGTTTATATCCGTCTGAGCGTCTTTTGAGTACCGCTTTCAGTTTCAGGTAATTTCCAATGTTTATGTTATGTTTAGCTATCAAGGATGTTCGTAACATAGAATATATTGACCAGACAGTACTTGGCTTGTACTTATTTCCCAATTCTCCTATGTAAGCCAATAAAACAACCTCGGAGAAGCTTTTTGCGTTACTTCTTTCTTTCCATGCCATAAAATTATCGTACGCCAAATCATACTTCTGTTTTGATTTTTCTGGCAGCAATTGCTTCGTTGCTTCGTTTGCTAAATTGCATACTTCTGGGGGAGTAGAATCTACCATTTCATCGTCGGATGACATTGCAGCAAAGAAAACTGAACAAATTATACGATTCGGTACCTATCTACTTGGTAAATCACATTGACACTATAATGTTATGAATTCGTTTGTAGATATGTCATTGTCACAGCTACCTATGAGTAAAAATCAGAGTATAGTTAACTATATTAGGTAATCGCACCAATCGCAGAGCGTGGAGATGAATATTTCATTTCGCACTAGTGCGAAATGAAATATTTCGCACTAATGCGAAATATCTTTTTTGTGTACTAGTTTACAGTGCGAAATGATACGTATTTCAGGTAGGTCGTCGGAAAAATAATAAATGTATTCTGAGAAAGAAAAACAGAATAAATGCGTTGGAACTGGGAATAGTATATTACACACCGAGGAGGAAAGTGTTTCATTCTTGAGAGAAAAGGATGGTTTGCCGAGGTGAACCATTTTTCGAGACAGCATGAAACTTTTTTCCGAGGTTTGTACACTATTTCATTGATAACCTTACTTTTTAAATGCAAATGACTTTTTGTGATAAATATACCCGGCATGAGTTTCGTAGTAGCTCAATGGTAACGTTTTGGGTTATGAAGCGGGCGGCCCTGGTTCGATCCCCGGTGTGAAAAAAACTTTCTATTTTTTCAAAGGTAATTTTTTCTTAATTAATTGCATAAACTAGTCGGATTGAGGTTTGGCTCCCGGGTTAGGTTGTATCTCGTATTATTTATGAAAAAAAAAGAAATATTCTGGTTATTCAATGAATGTTGATATTTAGCTGGGTGGAAAGTGACATTTACAAGGGTGGAAAGTGATTACTTTCCAACAGAGTAAATGTGTGTGTCTGTTTGGATAGGTTTCCACGGTCAGAAATACGGTTCGACTTCAATTTCGAAGTCATTTTCAATGACTGAAAGAGAAAAGGATTATAAGATGAAGGAAGTGTTTTTTTCTGAAGCATCAATGTGCCTACCCCCAGGTATTATACCGTGAGGATTTTGTGACTTGAACGCCGAGGGCTCAATCGGCCTACTCCCCAGTACTCGTTTCTGGTTCTCTCTAAGGTCTTAACCTGCCTACTCCTTCGAGAGAACTGATGGTGTAATGCAATTTGGATGATCAAAAATATATGTCAAGGGGGTATCTCAATTTCAGCATCTTATTTAAACTATTTTGTATTCAATTAACTAATCATTTTGTTCCTGTTATTAAAAATTATTGCCGTTTGCTGAAACGGTTATATTAAAAAAATATGACATCATCGCGGCCATGATAATCTAATATAAAACCAAAGTTGTTCTTTACCAACCCAAATGCAAATATCAGACAAGAGTTTCATGATTGTTCGATTTTTCATTGTCCCTATCTTCTTGCATGGTCAAATTTGACTAAGATTATTCATAGATTAACTATTAGAATTAATATGAACCATTTCCAAGAAAATTATTTTGGTTACATTATTCTCAGCATCTAAAATGTATGTTATTATAGTCCATTCTATGGTCTTTCTGATTAACATGTTCTGAAAGTGCGCATGAGTTACAGTCACTTATATGGGATATAATACGACTATTGAGACTTCTGGATGTTTGGCCAATATATTTTTCCATAACAATCCTTACAAGGGATTTCATATACAACATTGGACTTTTGCTTATTTTGTATGGGACTTTTCACTCTAGTGTGTAATTTAGAAATAGTTTTTATATATTTTTTTAACAATTTTGAAGTTTTCGTTCTTCAATACATTGATCAACTCAGGAGTAAGTTCATAACTATGTGGAAGAAAACTAAAAAGAGCAGGTTCTGTTACGTTTATTCTGGAATTTGCTGGGATGTTTGGAAGACTAATGAGTCTCATTGAGAAGTAATTTATCAATTAGTGTTTGGGATACTTTCACTATATATATATATATATATATATATATATATATATATATATTCTTTTCTTTTTAGTATCTTGAACCATAGGACTGGTGGGTATTTGTGGTTCGTGGTAGGAGTAAACAAATTAAACTAGTAGATTTTCATCTTGTATTCAAGGGATGTGACGTTTCGCTTGAGAATTCTAAGCTTCATCTGACAATTTTTTATAAAACTAATGTAGAAAATATGGGGATAGTTAGAGTTCCAATTGCTTGAAAGGTTTTTTTTTTGGGTTCGTACCTAAAAACACAATTTCGGCTAGCATTTTAGGGAGCCACTTAGGACACAAAATTCTTTTTTTCTCTTCATTTCGAGAACGGTTAGATGTAATTTTTCATAAGTGGTTGAAAGTAGAAGCACAATTATTTTGGTTTTTGTATGCACAATGTTATGATATTCTGTCACAGACGAAGGTTCTGGTATATTTTATTGGTTAGTGGTTAGGATAAATTGACTTTTTCAGATGACATTTGACACTATTTGCAGGGATTTTCATGTTCTTTGGTTTTGCTGTGTATTCGTGCTGCTCTCTGTTGTCATGATTTCAAACTAACAATATGGTGGAAATTATGGTTTTTGTGTTCTTTACGACGAATGGTATGAGGTTAAAGTATTAGTGTTATTTGAGTCTGTGTAGGGGGAAAAACCCAAATACCCAAGAAAACCCCAGTCCTATAAATATTTATATATATATATATATATATATATATATATATATTTAAGGATTGTAACATAACACCTTAATCCACTTGTATTCAATTGTCAGAACAATTAGAGGGCATCCAGGGTTCTCCCTCTTTCTATCTCTCTCTCTCTCTCTCTATATATATATATATAGAGAGAGAGAGAGAGAGAGAGAGATAGAAAGAGGGAGAACCCTGGATGCCCTCTAATTGTTGTGACAATTGAAGACACAAGTGGATTAAGGTGTTATGTTAATATCCTTAAAAATCTGTTTCTTTTTGCATAAATTGAAATTTTCTCGTATTTAAAAAGAAATACATAAAAAAACTTACTTTACTCAAAAATTTTGTAACATAACATCTTCATCCACTGATGTCTTCAATTCCAATGATTAAAAAAAAAAAATTCCATATATATAAATATAAATATTTCTATACTCGCCATTATATCTTTTTCGTCCATTACATTTTTTATTTGGAAACATAAAGAGCGTATAATTTCTTCATGGTGTGAATAAAAATTACCAAGAAATAAATTATATTTTCTTAGCTCACCTTCTGCCTCATCACATCGTCAAAAAATCTATTAGATTACTGAATTTTGGAATGGGATATTATGTATATAAGTATAATAATCTAAATATAATTTTTTCAAAGGTGGTTGGGAAAAAATGCAAGATAAATTTTATCCACTTTATTGCATTATGAAAATGAATATGAAAACCAAATTTTTAAACAACAAACATTTATCACAGGTGAAAAAAACTTAAAACCTAAAAGTGCCCCCACAATTGTCGACAAAAGTAGTTACCCTTAAAAATATCACAGTACTATTCAAAATCCTAAAATAGCTCTAATAAAGAGTTCATTATTATTGTGGAGAATTTTTCAGTCCTTAACTATGCTTAACCCATGTTTTTGACAGTCCAACATATTGTACAGGTACGCTCTGAGCTCATCACCTGTCAAACAAGGAGTTTCATCGAATTTGAGGACAGGAATGAAAACTGTATTCATATTATATTTTCTAAAACAGTTTTTTTCAGTAGGACCCTCTGTGACATGTGTACTTCCATCTTTCATAACTTGATTTGGTTGTTGATGTTCTTTAATAATTTCGCATTGTTCCTTCGACTCCTTAGCCCCTAGACCTACTTCGGGAGGGTTCGGCAGTTCTTGGGATTCTTCTGACATCTCTTCGGGGACTTCAGTGGAATCTTTGGGTTCATCTGGGATTTCTTCTGGTTTTTTCGAAATTTCCACGAATATTTCTTCTATATCTACAGGAGTTTGTTCTGCTTCCTTGGGCGCTGTCGTGGTATGTCCTATATCTATTGGCATCTTTGATGTGTTTTCTGAAGTTTCTTTTATTTCATCCGGTTTCTCTGATGTTTGGTCCTCAAGTTCTTCTGATGTTGGCTCCTCAGATTCCTCTGATGTTGTCTCCTCGGGTTTTCCTGATGTTGACTCCTCAGGTTCTTCTAATGTTGGCTCCTCGGGTTCCTCTGAGGTTGGATCTTCTGATGTCAGGTCCCTCTGTTTTCTCCTCGGGTTCTCCGATGTTGGCTCCTCAACTTTTTCTGGTATTTTTTCTGGTTCTTCAGTTGCCTTTGCTATTCCCGTTGTTACTTCGGGTTCTAATTCTGATATTCCTTCTTGTTCAGTGGACATTCCCAAGTGTTCTTTGGATATTTCTCCATCTACTTCAGGTTCCTTGAATATTTCTTCATGTTTTTCAGTTCTTCCTTTGGATACTTCTGATATGACTTGCGTAGTTTGTTCCGATTCCTTATATGTTTCTGGGTCTGGTAGGTGGGCAGGTATTTCGGTAGTTTTTAAATGTTCCAACATCGTTGCACTTTCGGATTCTGCATGTTCTGGTTCAGAAAGTGCCTCTGTTACATTTCCTTCATCTTCTACATCTTCGTGTTGTTCTGACTCATGTTCTAGTATGCTTGGAATTCCCTTTTCGCATTCGCATTCTTCGTTTATCTCTGATCCTGTAACCGATGTTGATATATTTTGAAATTCCTGAGGGCTTTCATCCGTAGTAGGCTTGGATTTGCATGTTGTGACCCTTTCGGTGGGACATTCTTCTGTCGCAGGTTCTGATTCAGGTTTGGCTATCTCTGGTATCACGTCTTCTTCTGCAGGCACTTCTGTCTTTGATTCTTGTGGAGTCTGAGCAATATCTTTAGTGAGGGGCTGCTGTAAACTTGTTTCGATTATATCAGAAGCCCGTGGAACTTGATTATAATCTGGTTTGGGCTGACATTCAATCAATTGGCTGAGTAGCTGCACGATATGACCCAGAAGACATGACTGTTTCGATTGTTCTGTACCAACGTCATCACAGCAGTTCGGTGCGGCGGAGCAAATATTTGCTGTTATCAAAAGCAGACCTAAAAAGGTCAGTGCCCGCAGAGGACCCATCGCAAACTGTTCTATTTGAATAGTTGATTTTTATTTTATATGTAATCATATAGGAAGACGCGTGATTGAAAATCATGTTTCGATTCGCTAAAGTATGAATAGTCACGGTTCCAGTAGTTTTGATAAATAGGCTATATTATGGTTCAACAAACTCAAATTGTTTGTCCATCATAAATGCGATTGGATTCACGATTCAAATATTTTAAAATAACAGAAATAATGAATATATTTTTTCACACAGCATGAGATGTTAGACAATAGTTGAATAAAATTTAATTGTAATCTCATAGAACATTTTTCATTGATTGAAGCAGAGTATGCATTTCATATCGAGTTTCTGATTCGAACATTCATCCAATTCTAAGTAGAATAGAAAAATAAAGTCAGCAGTTATATACAAGTTCATTGAAAGGTTTTATTTGAACACTGAAAAATGTCATCCCATTCCATTGCATAGATGAACTTTAAGATATAGAGATTCATTTCAATCGGGTTGAAGCTGGGCATGGAAATCAATTGTATGATATCCAGAAATCCAAAAAAAATTTTTCAAATGTAGAGACACACATAAAAAATTAAATTATATGGTCGTATAATGTAAACATCTGGTTCATTCAGAAATATTGCGAAACATTGTTTTAGTTTGGAATCCCTTAAATACAAATTATTTTCACATTTTTCTTGAACACTCTCCATTCCCATTGAGACCAAAGAACGTCTCTAAAATATTCAAGCATCGACACAAGAAATAACAGTGCATTCCTTCCTGACGGTTTAGAAATCAGTCGGTTTTGATATTCTCCAATTCTTTTCTGTTTTTCGATGAAAATGCCATTATGACCGAATGATAATGAAGAGCACAGTTTTTGGGAAATATTCGATAATAAAAATATACATTTTTGAGAATTAATAGTTCAATGCAATAACAAAAAATAATTACAGTGTATGTATATTTCCAACAAATTTTCAACAAGAATATTATATTATGTTAGGAGTAAAAATGATCTTTCGTGTGGCGATCAAAACTATTTTTTACCCCAAAAGGCACGTGCTATTTATGTGAAAAAATATGCATGCACTCGCATTTATGGATTTATGGATTTATGGTTTTATTTTTACCCTCCTTGAGTAAAAGTATGTATGACGTTTGAGGAAAAAAGGTTTTTAACGCATTGGCTTCTCTGTTATATTTTTTCAAAAAGCTATATTTCTCAGTTTAAATATAGTGCTAGTATCCAAAATTACCAGAAAACCAAGAAATGTTTTTTTTTAAATAAAGCACAAATTATCAACACCCATTTCATGGAATCCGAATGGTCCTTTTTAGTTGAATGTGGTGCGTTTCTATTTCATCAACCCCCAACGCAAAGAGAGGGGTGTTATAAGTTGATAAGTTTAACGTATCTGTCTGTGTTTCTGTCTGTTGCATCGTAGCTCCCAAACGGATGAACCGATTTTGATTTAGTTGTTTTTGTTTGAGAGGTCATTTAATCGAGAGTGTTCTTAGATATGTTTCAAGGAAATCTGTTCAGCCGTTTAAAGATCGCCAGCTCCTTTCTAGTTGGTGAAGGAATGTGAGCAACTTCCACAGGTCTGATCGATTCGAAATTTGGTATCCTGTTACTTCAATGATATTGACCTGATGCTGCAGTATCACCTGGAATCTGCAGAATGCCCAACTCCTCACCAACTTACAGCAGAGGTATCATGTTTGGGCTCACTGGAATAATAATAATAATTTGAAGGAAGTAGTCCATGCTCAAAGTGGAGTTTCGGTATGAAGAAGCTCAATAAAACTCAAAGTTGTCTCCACGATATATATTTAAAACCCAGGGTGAAAGTGGGGTGTTGTCAAAGCAACTTTAGCAATCGCTCGTCAAAAAAGTTGTATAAAAAAAATCAATAACATGTTTTCGAGCATAGTAATGCTCATCTTCAGTTAAAATGAACAGGAGGTTAGGCTAAAACAATAAAACCATAATTAACATTTTTTGAAACAAGTAAAGATAAAAATCAATTAATATATAAATGGGTAAACTTGAAATCTGAAATGGATACTCACATGGCATGGGAAACATTGAAAAATAACTTTATTAAGAACAATTGAATTAAAATTGCATGGCGCAAAAGAAGGCCAACAAACTGTCTTTAGGGGGGAATGGTGGGTAACCACTCATTTGAAACCATAAGGATAATCGAAATTGTTAACCTCTAGATTTATTAATAATAATAATAATGTTTATTCAACACATTTTGGGACTTCTGGATAGGAACATGAAAATTAATACAATAAATAAACATTTGAGCATCACGGAAGTATTCAAAACACTGGTATTTGATCATGACCTAATCTCTATTATATACGGCAATACTATAATAATAATAATTTATAATGATTTTTCGCCAATTAAAATCAATTAATTATAACACAAAATTGATTCGGGATGAAAAAAAAAGTATAGCATATCGGAATTCACACTTTGAATTTGAAGTTGACGCCTAGTAAAGGGCCCGACATTTTTTAATATTCAACTGATTTTAATGAAATTGAAATCTGTAGACTCCGTAAGAAGCTATTCGATTCTTGTGTGGAGCCTAACCGTTCTCTCCTTCAAACTATGAAAATATAAACAAATCCATCAATATGTTTTTTTATTTAGTCAAGGATATTGTGAATGAAATTTCTATTGCGCAGTATCCACTTCTTCAGTTTTTTTCAAGATTTAAAAATAATTTGCTTATATCACATCATTATCAAGAATATTAAATAACTTCAGACCTTTATATAGAAAGCATTTCTGTCCAATTATTTTTGAAGCTTTATGTAGTTTTAGAATCCTCTGTTTTATTCTTGAATTCTTCTCGTGGTCAACTGTTTCGAAATTGTGAATATTTTTGAAAACAAATAAGCCCAAGTTCTAGAATATATTTGTTTGATATCACAAATTTCAGAGATACTATATAATTGATCAGTTGAGAATCTATAGTCAACTCCATATATTATTTTCAATATATCCCTCTGGATTCGTTAGAAAAATAGCTCTTGAATTCCTAAACTTTTATGTTCCTGTTTATAGTAAATATCTAATCATTGGAACGAAATATATTATAACCTCTTTGAATTTCACGAGCATAACTTGTGTAAATGAAAAAAAAAGAATTTATTTCAATATTACCTCTAAATCCACCAGCAAAGTGCTAATATTTCGGGCATGTCTCGAGAGTGCCCAAAACGAAAAATATTTAAGGTATTAAAAAAAGTTTCACTTAATAAATTTCCTTGAACCTCGGTGCATGTTCTAAAATATTATTCCGCAATTTGCATCCGTATGAGTATACACTTGAGCAAAGGTAAAGGTGCTATAACAGCCTGAAACTATTGCAACACAAAAGATGTGTTTTATACCCGGCATTTCGTGGTTTCGGCAGTTTTTTCAGTATATCTTTGGAATTACATATTCATGATTTTGAAACTAAACACGTGAAATAAGAAACTTTCTCAATTCAACCGAGTCTCTCACCATTTCCCAGAATTCGAAAATGATTACGACCTGACCATCTGAAAAAGTACATCCTCTTTATATAATTTGAACACGAAATCCGAACGTTCACTATACCGATGAGGTTATTGAACATTTCATTGCCAATCATGTTTGAATGCGATTCGATTCAATCATGATTAAATGCGGTTCGCTAATATTTCGTTTCAATCAAGCAATTCTAGTGGAATTTTGGCATGATCGTAGTGCGCCCACACGAAAGCAGCACTGTACCATTAGAAAAATTATGGAAAAGTAACTGAACGGCTAAAAATAAATGTCAGTAAACTCCTACGAGTGGTTTACAATACAGAAGGCTATAACAATGAGGGGCAGCCGTCGGCCGCTCAAATATTCATTTATTTACTGATTAATACATAAGGCTTACTCCATTTGCAATAGATTTTCAAATTAAAACAAGAGAATACTAGTTAATAAACATTATAATAAGGATATGGAATATAGGAACAGAAATAGCAATATCTTAACTGAAATTGCACTGTTTTAGAAATATCCTTCTACAGCCGATTTGATTTTGTCTTTAAATATATTGAAAGTATTCAAACTACTATTACAATATTCATTATCTCAGGGCTTCCAGTGAGTCATTACAGTCCTGTCCGTTTGAAATGCTCAGCCTGTTCAAAAAATCATGGAGATCACGTAATTGTGCCGTGATTGATTTAATTTTTATGATCCAGTAGCAAAAATATCATATTGGTCAAACTCAAAGGAACACTAAACAAATCATAACCTAATTATTTGTGAACATTTGTGTGTACCTATGAACGTTTTAATATTATTTATTCTTTCACTTATAATTCAAATAACCACCTGTTCGAACTAAATAATAATACGAATTTGCATCTATCATAGCTCCATTTGATATTTTGATACTATTTCTTATAACTTCCTCCATTTTCTTATTGCCGCCTTCTGATCACTTTGATTTGATTTTTCTGCTCCCTGAAAATTGATGGAGCAAATAAAGCATGCTTTATCTGATCTGTAGCAATTTGCTAGTGTCAAACGAACACTCTTTGATCAATTGCTTGGAACAACCAAACAACCAAATATTGATCAAATCAGATTAGAGCGATGTGAACATGACAAACAAAGGCTGTACAAGTCATTTCATTTTAGTTTCGTCATTTAGTGTCATTATTTCTGTTTGTGAAAAATTATTGATTTTTTTTTCAATTTATTATCATTTTCAGTAAAATATGACGCCGAAGTACTTCAGATAAGCTTCCATAAATTGAAAAAATCTGAATATGCACAAATATACACTGATGCCTCAAACAGGATGCGCATTCTACGTGCATGACGAAATGGAATGTTTAATAAAATTTAATAAAGAAACGTCAATTTTTACAGCAGAAGCTATTGGTATTCTGAAAGCAATCGAATACTAGTCCAATCGGCAGGGTTTTATTTTCTGCATTAGGTTACAGTAGCGATTTTTTTCTTTTCACATGATAGGGAGAGTATAAATCTGAGTTGGCGCGGCACGTTGGGGGGGACGGTTTGTTGGACCAAAAAATACAAAAGATACATTTTTTACATAATCAAATGTTCTTTGATTTTGTTTTTGTTTTTTTTCTGTTTAATCAATATTTATGCGAGTTTTTGTCAAAGTTGGAACGCACGCTTTTTCTGCGAATAACTCAAAAACAATTGATCTTACGTGAAAAAATCGTTGAATTGAAAGATGTAGAGCGAAAAATTGTCTACAAATTTTGACCCAAACTTTTTTTCCAATCTACAGTAGGTTTCGCACAGTAGATAGCTAAACGAAAATTATTTACTTACAATGAGACTGAGGTAAAGAACAAGAACAGTGGAAAGTAAACGAGGAGCAGAGAGATGACTTCCGGAGGAATTTGTTGTGAAATGAAAGGTCATTGGCAGGGATAAAAAATTGCGGTTCGATGAACGGGGGCCAGAAAACGGTTGAAGATAGGCAAAGATAATAAAGGGATGAAGGATAATTATCAGGGTGAATTCGGGAGAACTGTGGAGTGATTTATAGAGATAATTTGAGAGGAAGAATGTTCAAGAACGACTAGGGGGTTTAAAACCGAAGGGAGGCTAAAAATAATTTGGAAAAACATGTAATAATTTTTTTTTAATAATGAATGTTATTGCTATCTTCATTTTAATATTTCTTTACATAATCGATAATATTTATTCTAATTTATTTATATTATTATGTACATTGTAATAGGTTAAAATACATTAGTAATTCACATTCTTTATTCTATTCTTCCTATTGTTGATGGGCCTAGTTCTAATATTCCATATAATACCTCTACACAATCCAGGGTTTCGCTCTCACATTCAATTTCTTCTGTCTCATCTTCTAAAAAGATGTCGTCAGCTCTGATATCATCATCATAATCATCAATATTGTCACTGCGAATACTACATATAATGGAACATTTGATTCCAGCTTTTCGACAACCACCACATGAAGCCCCGCATTTTCCATTGCATTCACATTTAATGAAACTTATTGCAGTTTCATTAAATCAGGTGCTGTGGGTGGAATGGTGTTGGAGATTGGGTCTAGACCCTGTGTTGTTTGCTTCTAACCCCATTGTTCAGGATCTAGGCTCATTCCAAGCCATGTTGAACTTGATGATAAGTTCGAAGAGTGTGTGGTCTGGCTGCGTTGGTGGTAGATATGATAAATTCACTGTAGTCTTCGTTGCTGATTTTGCGAATTTTGAACGTGCGGAAATAACTTGTTTACACCAAGCGTCAAAGTAGAATGATGTCAGCAAATGGCGGCCCAAGCTACAATATGGCATCACTACCCCCACAACGTCAATTTACCTGTTCCGTGCATCTGTCTCATTATATGTAAATCTTCTTCGTTTGGCTATCTACTGTGCGAAAACTGTTGTAGATAGAAAAAAAGTCCAGAACAAAATTTGTAGACAATTTTTCGCTCTACAACTTTTAATTAACTATTTTTCACGTAGGATCAATTGTTTTTTTATTCGCAGAAAAAGCATGCGTTCCAACTTTGACTCGAAAACTCGCATAAATATCGATTTTAAGAAAAATATCGATAATTAATTGAAGAACATTTAATTATCTAAAAAACTATATGGTGTATTTTTCGCGTCCGACAAACCGTTTAGGAGATATATGACAAAACGCGTTTGCCGAGATGGCCGCTAACGCACACCTCCCCGTGCCGCGCCAACTCAGAGTTATACTCAGAATCAATCCCTCTATCATGAAGATAAAAAAATCGCTACTGTAGCCTCATGTTTTACGGCGTCCATTTTTCTTCCCTGCCGACTGAACTATACATTGACGAACAGAAAATAGATAAAATCATCATCCTGTGAGTCTCTTTATCAATGCTCAAAAATATTGCAAACCCACTTGAGATAAACTACCCGTACACCAACTCATATATAAAGACGATAAAAATAAACCTAAATTGACAAATTTTAAGTACGATATTAAGCTGGTGTGGGTGAAAGCCCATAGAGGCCTCACTTATAATGGAAAAGTAGATACATTGGCAAAAAACAGGATTGAGAAGAGACAAGTTATCGTTAAAAGAATGTGTGAGTCAACTGAAAGCACGGTTGCGAATTAATTGGGAACAATTGTGGAAATAATTATGTGTGAAGTATCCAACGCGATATATATTAATACAACCTGAGATTCCGAAGAAATACTGGTACGAGGATTATGCGTACTCGAGACAAAACATCACGACCATAGCGATACTAAAATTTGGCCATGCATGCCTAATGTATTATTACCCCCTATCCGTGGTCTACCTGTGCTGTTTAGTGAAAGTCACCCTGAACGATCCCTGAAATGAGTGACTTCTATCTCTTGTATATTTAAACCATGCCGATCATTTTATAGAATCAGTGACACTGGTATGCAGCCAGTGCCTCAATGCAAAAAAAGAACCAATCCCTTCCAAATCTAGAATTTTTAATCAAAACTTTGTACATTCAAATCAGCTCATCTCGATATCGGCTGGTTTTATGGTCAATTGTTGTATATTCTCAAATAAATAATGGATAATTTCAATACTTTCCGTGAAAGATGTATTGGGCGTAATGGTACATATATCCGGTCCGTTTCTCAGATATAACACCTTTAATTTTGTTCTGGGGATATTCGAAAGTTTTGGTTTGGGTATAATACTACCCAGTCTAGAGATGTATATACCAAGTTGTTTTTTTAGTCAGTATGCCAAGTTTGAATATTGCATAATCAATTTGAGCATCAACTTTCATAAAATAGCTCACATTATAACTGTTTTACAGAAAAACGTTGACAAATATGGTATTGTTGAACTGGTATTAGAAAGTCAATCACAAAAATGAAATGATATATAGGGTGCCCTATTTAACATTCTGGAGTTGAGGGGTAGGGGCCGTGCACTCTCCTTCGGATAGCTCTTTCCAAATCAAAAAGGAGATCGGTGATAGTGATGGCTATGAGACTTGGCGAAGTATGGCTAAGAGCTCAAAATTAGGGTCTGTGGTTATCAAAATGTCCGTTTTCACAACGTTTGATGATGTCTGAAAGTTTCAACTTTTGCCAGGAAAGTTGTTTTTTCTCTTTTGACAATCGTCTATTCCACAAGAAAGTACAAAAAATATTTTCATTTGAAGAACACATTGTAACGAAGTTACTATTTTTCCGCTGTGTTTCAACCAAAAAGCTCCCTGTAATGATTTAAATTGATCTTGACAGTAATAATAGGTCTAAAAATACCATTCGTGTTCGTGATAAATCCGTGGATTACACCTAACCTAATAAATAGGGTAAATACCCTCCGTAAATCACGCCGATACCGCGACGCGTGTATATAAAAGAATGCGCGAGTGTTGCTTGCGCCAGCCAGCGACTCGAGAAAACAATTTTCATCGAGCCAGCTGTGCTCTGAACAAACGCCGCCTAGACGAGGTAGTCACCCGATAGAAGCCAGAGGAGAATTTTACAAGGTGGGTAATTATACTATGAAAATATAATTTATATCTCAATCGGCAGAGTCCACAAAACGGCGCGCGCCTACAATTCGGTCGAGAGGAATCCGCAAAAGAGGGGGAAACCGACTGTAGTTCCGTTTGGAAATATCTCAAAGAATGATAAGCTTACCGAGTCTAGCATAAGCAGCACGCATCCGACAACTAGTATCCAGAGTGTGAGCCAAATACCGAAGCAGTCCACTACCGTCACGAGCCTTGCCAACCAGCTTGCCGAAGCAGTGAAAGCGGATTTGGTGAATATTCTCTCTCAGGTCAGGAAATATTTGTAAGTACCACAGGTGCGATGCGCACATCATCGAACCATATGCATTTCAATGTTGAGCTTGCATACTAATCCGTACGATGCCCCCCCTGAGCTTTTTGGTTGCTAAATTTACCCCGCCTGCTTGAAAACCCCCTTCCCTGGCCATTTGTTTAATTGTTGTGATAACTTGAGGCTGCCGTCAGCCGCCCTGCCTGTATTTCTTTGAATAGTATACCTGTTTAACCTGTTTTTAGAGTATTCTTTCATTCACTATCTTGAGTAGAATTAAAGCACCCAGTGCGCAGTCGGCACCCAGGTTCGAAACCCAGTTAAAGGCAATTAAAGTCTGCCTTGCTGGCCCCGTTACATTGGTGCGACTATACTGAACCCTGGAGTGTATTTCTTCACTGAGACTGCCCGTAGCAAAAGTGGCCTTTTCCATTATAAACCAAAAGGTGGCGCCCGAGGGAAAACCTAGAATAGTGAAAGGCGTCATCGTTTGATAGTAAGGGGAGAGACCCCTTTACAACATAATATTATTTACAAATTTAAAACATATGACAAGAAATAAATACCATAGAAATAATATTGTTATGAATACACTACCCCACTGCTACTTAATCAAACACAGCCGAGGGGATTGTAATATCCTGTCTTAACAAACGAGCAGGTAGAGGCCAACGCCACACGGATTCCAAGAAGGATGTGAGACTGGTTGACGCCACGCCGAATAATCAGACAGACAGACAAATTTTATATCCCAGGAAACTAGATCACTATATTATCGATTCATTAAAATACATATTTCAGTTGACAATGACAAGTTTCGCTCAAAGAGCATGCGAGAAAGAATATTTTTTTTACATTAAACATAAATATTATTTTAGAGTATCGGTTTTCCACTTGAAGGTATAAATTATTGAAGTGAGTCATCGAAAAAATTCATTGAGGGTATAGTATACCTTAGTTTGAAGAAGTGTTCTCGAAAGTTCTTTGGATTTGTTTAATGAACTTATATTTTCGAAAGAGTTAGGTAGTTTAAGTTTTTTTTCCCACGTATAATGGTCCTTTTCGATTGACTTCGTAATTGAATGATGGTATCCAGAAATTATCTTTGTTACCAGTGTTGTAATTGTTGATGTCAGAAAATGTTGTGAAGTTCAAATATTTTCAAATTAAGAAAGTGTTCTCTACATGATTGTGACCTTTGCAGTCCCAAGAGAGCACGAATAGCTCTTTTTTGTAAAATAAGTGTGAAAGTGCTGTCGACTGAATTTCCCCAAAATTTGATACAGTCTTTGCTACATTGCAACTCACTTCGTTTGTATTAGTTTTTATTGCATATATGGCACTAGATAGCTTTTTGTTCAGCGCTGCTATATGCATCCTCAGTTCTCATCAAGAATGTAACCTAAGAATTTGGTTTCTGCAGTTGGCTTCAATACTCCATCTCTTGTGATAATTTCAGGTTGTTCGCAAGATTTGTTTGAGTGAATAATCATACTAAAGGTGGATTTAGTCAATTTTTTTCAGTAATAGCAATAGGATTAAGAATAACAATGAGCGTAAGAATAATTATGTACTGAATCTATACTGAATTTAGATTCAGCAATAACTTTAAGAATGTCAGGACACGTACCTATGACAAGTGACAGTTCGCTCAGTTCTGTATTCTAGTAAATATAACTCATTTGGCTATTTTTAATTTGAAATATGTTCTGTTTATATTGCGATCATGGAGATGAACAGAAGGGAAAGCATCGACGGCATTGCAAGTATGTCTCAGAAGTTTAATTGTGATAAAAAAAAATACATGGAACTATGAAACATGTATTCGTAGCTGTCAGGGGTTGGTCATGATATGACATTGTAGACAATATTTTAGCGATAGCCGTAAGATCCTGAAAGTTGGAATATTCAAAATCGCGTTCTTAAGTTATCTTATGCTAAAATTAAAATAGTTGTCTTAATGAAACCATTTGATCCAACAGTTCCAACTCTTAACGTAATTGGTATTGCTATTACTATTGCAAAAAAAAGTTGACTTAATCCACCTTAAATATTTTATTGAAATTGATCAGGAGTTTCTTTGCTGTGAACCAGTCTAGAATGTCATTCATCGAATTTTCTGAGTTTGTTACCAATTCATCTATATTTTTATTTGAATTAAGAATACTTGTGTCATCCGCAAATAAAAAAACTGACATTGTTGGAAAGCTCTGTACCAAGTCATTTATGTATATCAAAAATAGCGTAGGTCCTAATATTGATCCCTGAGGTACACCAAATTTCAAAATTCGGAAATCAGATCGAATATTTGAGATATAAGTATGGTTCTGTGTTTGTACTTCCACGTATACTTTGCGTTTTCCAGATAAGATTTAATCCAGTAATATGATGTACCACGAATACCATAATGACGTGATTTTTTCTAAAAGGATTGCATGATCTACACAATCGAACACCTTCGATAAGTCGCAAAATATGGTAAGTGGTATTTATTTTTCTTCAATGACAACATTCATATTGTTGAGTAAATCTAATGCAGCATCGCCTGTGCTTTTCTCTGATCGAAAACCATATTGTTTTCTCTCTATTATGTTGTATAGATCTAGATATTTTGTTAACTGATCTTTCATTATTGGTTCAAGATTTTTTTATGATACTGGTAATAAAGATATCGGTCTATCATTTGTAACTTCCTTTTTTGAAAAACGTTTTAATAATTGCTATTTTTAGGAATCTGGAAAAATACCGGTTGCCAAGGAAAAGTTGATCAGATGGGTGAGAACAGTTTTCAGTAATTCGATACAATTTTTGAACAAAGTGATCGGGATTTCATCATACCCAGAGGATTTTTTATTTTTCAATTTCTCAACTACACATTCCACGTCTGATTCACAGACAGGTCTTAGAAAAAATGAACCATTATGGGGGACTCGTATATTTTTCATATAGTGTGATGGAGTATATGTACTGTTACGATTTTTGTTCATTTCACTTGCAGCATTGAAAAAATAGGAGTTGAAGTGGTTGGCAACCTCATAGGGTTTTTCGATTATTTGATCATTCATCTTCAGTGATATTGAATCTGGAATATTTATATCAGTTTTTGTTTTGAGATTATCATTTATAATACTTTATGTAGTTTTTATTTCATTATCAGATTTATTCACCAGATACAGAAAACGCATTTCTAAGGATTTTTTTTTCTTGGAATAACACCTGAGTATGTGAGGTCATTCTCGAAAGTTCACCGATTTTCTGGAATATGCGGTCGAATATACAAGCGCGTCGCATGCGCGCGACAGAAAGTTTGTATTTACTGATGGTATTTGTGACATCAGTTGGAAGATGGTAAAGTTCATTGTAAATCGCAGTATTTCGAACTTTTGTTGAGTTATTACATTGTGTTGTAAAGTGTAATAAGCAGACAATAATTAGTTCAGTGTATTTCAATAGAAACGGTCCCAGTTCCGTAACAGTATTAATTATCGTAAACATGAAAGCAAATATCCATTCATTGTAACAAGACATAGAGTCCTTTCAAATGATCAGACGAATTTAAGGTCCTCAGTGAATCCCTTTATTATATTTTGTTTGCCTTATCTGTTGTTTTCCTTCTTCCCAAGAGACACGGCGTTTTTCCACTGCCATTTCATTGTTCTGGGACGTCCCTTATTCTTTTGCAGTCCTTTGCTTCAATGTCTGTCTTACTATGTTTTCTTCTGTCATCCTGTTTATGTGTCCCAACATTTCATCTGTCTTTCTTCGATTATATGGTTCTTCTTATTTTTAGATTTTCCCTGAAAGTAGAGTTCTTTCTGGTCCTGTCTGGTTTTGCCGTCTGGTTATCCTGTCTGGTTTTGCCGTCTTTTTTCTGAAGAACCTCATTTATGTACTTTGTTTTCTAGGTATTTTTTTATTTTTGCGTTTAGGGTCCATGTTTCTGAAATGCATATTAAGGTTGGGGTGGCCACTTTTGAACTATCTAGGTTTTTGTTCCTATTGGGATTAAATTTTTGCCAGAAATTGATTTTTGATTGCATTGAAGAATTTTCCCGTTGCCTACGTCCTTTCATCTATTCCATCATTAAACCTTCTATCTTGTCATATTACCGAGCTTAGATATTTAAATTTCATAAGTTTTTCTATCTTCTATTTTTATCTATTTTTATCTCGTGTTTTTTCTAATTTCTACTTATTATTCTTCCTACTTTTCATGTATAAAAACCATAAGCGATAAGACTGTCTATCCAAATCGATGGATCGGTAGGGGTGTAGAAGAACCTAACCAGGCGTGGGCACCAAGGTCCCGAGAACTAAACCCGATAGATTTTTATTTTTGGGGACAATTGAAGTCACTAGTTTATAAAACTCCAGTAGCGAACGAGGAAGATCTAAGAAACCGAATAGTAGACGCCTGTGAAACAATAAGTAAAACACCAATAATTTTTGAGCGGGTACGAGATTCAATGACTAGAAGACTAAATGACTGTATCTCCGCTAAAGGTGGATACTTTGAACAATTTATTTGAATACAATTTAGTTTCCTTTATTTTATTTTATTCTACATATTCAAAATTTCTTGAAATAAAATGCTGATATTTCTTGCAAATTTTATTAAAACAAATACAGATTTTGCACCCTTGATACAAAAATAACTATTTTGAACAAGTAAAAATAAATAGAATAGGTGGCGCCCCCTACAAAAAACCAAAACTACTTACGTCAAATTCATTTCCTAAGCATTCTTGTGAAAAATGCAAAATAATGGTAATAACTTCAACACGCATCGATTATCAAATAATCGACTTGAAATTTTCAAGTCCAAATATCTAGAAAACGGTTGCTTATAGCGACTTCTAAGAGAGGTAGCTTGTTTACGTTGATATGCTAGAGAAATTGATTTTTTTACTGAAAAATGTGCTAGAAGTACGCTAAAAAAAGTTATGAATCTTCAAAAAAGAAAAATACGTGTAGGTGGCGCCCCCTACGAGTAAGAGCAATAATAACATAGGTTCGAATTCGACACCTCAAGAAACCTCTCAATACCAATTTTCGTTCAACTGAGGTCAGTATTTCGAAAGTTATTAAAAAAAATACGGAAATAAAAATAAAACTTTAATATCTTGGAAACGAAGCGTTTCCGGACATATATTTATTTGAACAATTCATATTAGAATATTGTAAGAAATCATTTCCTGAAGTTTGTCAAAGTACTTTCGAATCACCCTGTACAGAAGCAATCTTGTTATGATTTTATAAACAATTTATATCTAATTATTTGTTTTACACAAAACAAAATTTAGCTCTTGTTTTAATTGTTTTAAGTAATCGTTCCCATTGTAAGACTTTTTCTTGTATTTGTAGCCTTGAGAAAGATCTAAAATAGAGATCAAAACGTCGGCGATTTAAAAAAGCAAGAATTTTGTTTTCTTCCGTCCTAAACCCTCTATCCACCCTGATAAACTTATTATTATTGTTTCCGTTTATTGATTCTCATAATCATCATTTATAAGCGGTTGTTGTACATTTTCAGATTTTTTTTTATTGATTTTTTCCCTTTGGCTAGTATTACTATATCATCCGCGTATGATAAGTCGCTTTCTTGTCTGTCTGTTCGGGAGGAATTTTGCAATCGATTTTAAACTAACTTCCCGATGAGCTCAAGACTTGAAACTTCAAACGTAGCTCAGAACTGGATACAAATTTTGCAACAGGTTTCAGATTGAATAATTAAGTGTGTGTGTGAGAGAGAGAAAGAGAAAAAAATGTGAAAAAATAAATAAAGAAATAAAATTTTACACACAAAACTTAAAAGCAAAAAATCATTATTTAAATTAATATGCCAAGTTTTTAAACGAAATAAAATGTATACAATAATTTCTCTAGCCCCATACAGATTATTAACCCTCTACAGATTGTCCTGTAAATGTGTGATATGAAAATAGTTGTATTATTTGGAATGAAAAAATGTGGGGCGGATGCAACAAATAGTTGATGCATGAACAGTTCACCTACGTCACAAACAATTTTATTGCACTGCAAATGATATAAACTGTTGTGTGAATTTTCTCAACGACAGCTACTTCCTACACTGTTATCTATTGCATGCGCCTGTCGTTTTTCATTTCAAATCTTTCAAGTATTTTCATGGGAATTAAAGATTCACAACCATAAATTTTCAGAACAGTCTGAAGGAGGACTCTGTATGGGGTAAGTCTCTATGGGGCTAGGAGAAATTATTTTATACTTTTTAGTTCGTTTTTAAAACGTGGTATATTAAAAAAAATATTTATTCAAATAATCATGTTTTTTTATTCCTTCGTCCAGCAGTAAGGGGCTTAGTATGCACCCCAGTCTAACTCTGCTGTTTCGAACATCGTGAAGTCTCCTACCTTACGCTTTAGTAATTTTTTGTTCTTTCGTAGAGAGCTTTTAATAATTTTCTTGCTTTTCCTAGATTATTTAATATTTTCAATATGTCCTACTTCTCCTTATATTGTAATCCAATAATAATAAAGAATGAGGATTCCATTTTCTCAACAAGCCCGATTATCGCTAAGGCTTCGAAATCGATCCCATGAACTAATTTTACGAGTGATTACGTTATAGAAGTTTTACGTGAAGCTTTCCTGCTGAGTTTGTTTTTCCTTAGAAACCGACGGTTTGATATATGGGATTACTCATTCTTATTCTCAGACATGACATGATTTGAGGACACGACATGCGTTTAATGGTATGAGAATCCTCCAGTTTCAGCTTCGCTTTTAGGATGTAGCGAATTCAATACAAAAATAAAGCAGTCAAGAACAATATACACAATGGTTAGATATCGCGTCATTTTGATCAATAGCATTTTTATTTTCCTCATTAATCTTTCTAAGAACTTTTCGTTGGAGTACACCTACATGAGAAATAATATTAATCAACTGAGAAACGTTCGTTACTAATGGCTTCATAATTAATTTCCAAAATATAAGTCTCGCACTTATATTTCAATACAACTTACAAAACCACGTCATAGCAGTACAATGAGACTTTTTTTTACTCCAGCTGATGTGAAGAATCTCCAGTTTTTACAGTTTCCCAATTCCTGTGTTTAGACGATATTTTTCATTTAATTTATTTTCTATATATGAATGACTTTTTGGAATACTGGACCTAATACATAATGATGTCTACAATTCTTCTTTGTATCGACATCATGATTAACTTTCACTTATTTTCACTTCATTCCATGAACTTACATTTGGTTAAGAATAATAATAATAATAATAATAAATATACTTTGTTGTCCAAAGATGTTAATCTTGTTGACAAAGCTTTAAATACAGGTATAAAATAATATATTGTACGAAACACAGTGTTTACGGTCATACAATGACAGATTTAAAAAGGAAAAAATGATGCCGCAAGTATATAAAAGTTAATAGGTAAATACAATAGAATCAAAAACAGATAGATATACAATACAGATAAATTTACATCAGTATACATTTTCAAAATATGGTCAAACTATCATCAGATTTTCGTCGAAATATTCTTGTAAGACATAGTACGGTCTACTACACAGTAGATTTTTCATGTTTTTCCTAAAGGTCACAATATCTACATGAGAGTCTCTGATTTCGACTGTCAAATGATTATACATCTTTACTCCATTATAAATGATCGAATCCTTGATTTGGGAGGATGAAGGTAGGGGTAGTTTCAAATTATTCCTAGAGCTAAGTCTTGTGGAATAGTGAGAAGAAACGACTTCGAATTTCAGTATATGTTTTCTTATAAGACACGCAGTTCCTAAGATAAAAAGAGCTGCAACAGTCAGTATCTTCATATCAATGAAAAGTTGTCTGCATGAATCACGTGGACCAATTTTACCCATATATCTGATAGCCCTTTTCTGAATTTTGAGGACTGAGTCCAGCAAATTTAGGCCACACACTCCCCAAAAAGGAATGCCGTACCTCAAATGTGATTCAAACAATGGAAAATATAATTGATGCCCCCTGAACTTTTTCTCCTGTAAAACTATTTTAGATATCCATGATGCTACTAAAACTATCATAATGAAAGAACGTCTTAGAAAATCATGTGATAAAATCTTAGGAATCACCCTGTAGGAATATATCGTCGGGTTCAATACCAGATTTTTATACTCGAGTCCTGAAGGCTTTCTCTTTAAGGGTCATAAACAGTTGGGTTTAAGGGAGTTCAACAATCACGGTTTCAGAAACCTTATCATCTGGAACGCAGGTTTGCTGTGCAAAAAGTCGAAAACAAAAATTATCATTTTTGTAGAATTTTTACATCTGCTAGCCGGTTGTTCTTCAACAATTTCGAAAGATAAAGTAAAATTACAAGCGGGCTCAAATGGTCCTAGCGGGTGGCCCATCTGCAGAGCTGTTGATATCTGGTATTGTTTCCGTCACATTCGGAATGAAACCTTCGAGATATGGAAAATATAGATTCACTAGCCGAGGCGGGAAATGGTAATTTTTATGCAACGGGAGAATTTGTTGGTTTTCGTTGGCGAAATTAATTAGCACCCACATGAACAATTATTTGTATTCAGATTAACGGCTTATTAGGCTGCAACGGGTCTAGGGCGAGGGGTTTTTTCATCATTTTCCTCCAAATGAAAAGCCCGAAATGTCTAGCTGTACAGGATGATCACTTTTAGCAGTCTGAAGGGGAGAAATAATTGTCAAAACCCACGAAAAGTAGAACATAGAATTCCATAGTTCAAAGTAGTACTCTCGGATGGCGAAGATCAAGCAGTAGCTCCACCCACGACTACACTCGGGATTGGTCGATGGAGTCATTACGAATTTGTTTATGATTTTGCATTGGTTAGGTAATTTTTCCCAGTACGAATTAGTTGGAATAGGGGTTGAATCCATTTTTATAACCGGTCAAAACTTGACTTGAGTGGGGGTTCTCAGAAAAAACTTGGTAGGGGAAATTTCACGTAGGAAATTCTCGCAGAAAAATAGTCAGTTGATATTTCATCGTGGCCCGGGTTAAACTAATTTACCAGAAATTTGATTCAAATCAATAGTTCCTTTTTTTCGCTTGAGCTAGAGAAAAGTCAAAAATTCATTAGTCCGTATCGAGATAAGTGCTCACGTGCGAGTTAGGGCTTAACTAGTCAGGTTTCAGATAACTACCAAATTTCGTGCAACAGAAACCGTGGAATTCTTTGTTCTAAGTAGAATTTCCCAACTGTTGAAGTAACTGAGCTTCGTGTGGTTTAATTTCATAACCTATTGATTACAGAGTGTTATTCAATTAACTTAGTTTTGTTCACAAAGTTCACTCAATTCGTTTCCTAATGTTAATTATTAATCTAGTCTTGACTCACACAGTTTCATTCCATTTATTTTATTTACATATTTATTTCATTCACAAAATTAATCTCCTAAATAAAAGCCATCATTAGAATCACTTCGTTTTCTTGGGAAATACTGGGGAATTGGAGAAGTGTTATCCAAAGTTACTGGCGACTACTGGTTAGACGTGAACGCCAAACACACAACAAGCATCCGTAGACGCCGAGGGACGACTTGGCCCTTTGGAGAGCATTAACTAGAGGTAAGTACCCATATGTGATATCACACGATTCCTAGTATACGCTAAGATAACCACCTATCGTCCTTTCGAAGCAAAGTGGCATATTTCGAAGGAACTCTGGAAGTTCCAAGTCTGTGTGTGTCGCCAGGTATCTTTCAAATGAACTCACATGGGCCAACCGACATATGCGTGAGTTATTCGGTAGAGTCAATCAAAATACAACAGTGTGTTATAATCATGTGGGTACTGGTGGTCATTGTCAATAACAAACAGAGATTTTCATCAGGTGAGTTGTCTAAATTTTAGTATAATTGAGGAAAAAAACAGATGTATAACTCCGGAGTAAAGAGCCATATCCTCCCTTGGAGGGGCATTTTTCTCCCATTTCATTTAATACAAAATAGTTGTTCAATAATTCCCTCGATTTTTCAGAGATGCTGAGCTATCGACATTATGAAACACTCGCAGAAATGTTTTCAGATTTTCGCTTGATACTTTTGTTATATGAGGCGTAAGAAGCATTTTTTAGAGTTTTTTGAGTTCATTGTTGAATATAATTGCTTTCAACAGGAAAAGTAGATGTATAGTTCTCCATATCAACGATTTAGATCTTAAAAAGCTGTGACAGAAAAAGCTTCTATATTATGTTTGTGAAAACTTTGTTGAGCTAGACAGATTTCTTATTTACTCGACCAATTTGAACTTGACAGTTAATTGTGTAGATGGAATCTTACAATTTTTCACAAGCTTCAAACAATACTTATGAGAACGGTATGGGCCGCAATGTGTTAGGGACTTCAAAGAAACGAGAATATATACAAGAAATTTTCAAGTTCTCATAGCAGTTTGACGTTTCTCTGCAGATGTCGAGATAACAGAATAATACCAAAAGGACTGAGACTAAAACTTCCATATTACAGACCACAGTGCAAAAGAATAGTTGATAGACCTGGTCACGCCATGGTAAGGGAAATAATTTAATTCTACCGACAGAATAAGGTAAAATTTCAAAATTACATCATTGATTTGAAACAGAATATGATTCAAAATGACTTTGACTACTTATTTCATTGCAATCAAAGCTCATGTAATTCAATCAACAACAAAAGGAATACAATTCACATCAATAAATTCAAAAAATTACTAGAAAAAAAACAACATCGATACTTAACAAATATACAAAACAATCAAAATTTTGTAGACAAAACTATAATCAATTTATCAACAAGAGATTTGAACAAAAATGAAAAAAACTGTGCTAGCAAAGGGACTGAACTTCGCTGTTGCTCCTAGGGTGATACTAATTCTAGAAATGGTCACAGCCATAGAAGCAACAGCTTAAAATTCACCACCGGAAGTTGCTGGTGATTACAGATCTGAATGCAAAAACACACTCACTCAACCATATCACCCTAGAAGTAATTTGAATAAATACGAGAGAAATGCAATTAAATCTCTTCGATCAGATGATCAAATCAAAATATTCCAGCTGATAAACGTATTGCCACAGTCATCATGAACACAGACGAATATGAAAACAAATTGACTCACATGATCTCAAACACTACTTACGAATTACAAAATTCAGAATCCACCACAACCCTGTAGAAAGTTCACAAAAAATTGAAAGAAACAAAATTAATAGAACAAAAAGTATACAGAACTTTGCACAAACACAAAAATATACTTTCGAAAACAGAACGCACCCAACTTGTCTCACACCACAGCAAACCTCTACATTTCTATGGTCTACCAAAAATCCACAACCAAATATACCATTGAGACCTATTGTGAGTTCCATTGGATCACCCTGTCAAAAACTAGCCAGGTATCTCCTCCGCATCCTTACACCTATATCTGGAAACAGAGACAGTTTCATAAGAAATACCCCTCACTTTTTACAAATGTTCCAATGAATAAAACTTTAGAAATTGTGAAAGTGAAGTTAGAAAAGGACACATCATTGAAAGATAGAACAATGATGAATGTAAACACAATAATGGAACTCCTGAAATTATGTACGAAAAAACCTATTTCCAATTCAAACAGGAGTTTGGCATGGCTATGGGATCCCCATTATCTCCCATTTTGAGAAATATTTTTATGAAACACTTTGAGGAATCTTACATTGAAACTTATCAATATATTCCAAAAGTGTGGTGCAAATATGTTGATGTTTTCGCTATCTGGAACCAGACCACAGATGAATTAAATTAATTTTTAGAACATATAAACAAACAAGAACCAACAATTAAATTCACATTGGAATCAGAGGAAAATAACCAACTTTCCTTTTTAGACGTCGTGATAAAAAAATCAGATCATATCAACACAAGTGTTTTCCGAAAGGAAACACACACCAATAGATATCTCAACTACAACTCGAACCATCGCAAGTGTCAAAAAGAGTATAGTTAAAGGCCTCTACAATAGAGCTAAAATGATATAATTCAACAGAAAACCTTGAAGAAGAAATTGTGAATTTTGAATTTTATTTTAATTTCATTTCATCAACACCAGTAACGTTCTATTTGTTCGTAAATATTTTATATTTAATGTTTATCCCAATTTTTTGAAGCAGTGTTGATTTGTATTGATTTATATTTCGATGTAACTTTTAACTAACTTGAAATGTTTTCCACCATCTGATACTTGGGGCAAAGTAATTTCTTTGCCCTTCTACACTTGTATAGATTCCCTGAACCATTTAATTTTGTTGTCAGATTGTGGAAGGTTATAATCCCAGAAAAAGTGTCAAGAATGATATATTGATGTATAGATATTGATATGTTGGTATATTGATATGTTGATATATCAATATATTGATATATAATAGGATCAATGGGGGGGGGGGACTCCAAGTCAATCTCCACAAAAACAATATATGTAGCTTACTTTATTTTCGAAGTGTCTGCATTTCGGAGGTTTAAACCTCCATCATCAACACGAATACAAGGAGTCAACAAAAAAGTTAAAGGTAAAAACTTACAATAAAAGGAGACCTGAAAAAACACACTCACTTGACAAATGGTCACCATAAATAAAACAACAAACAAATGAATAATCAAAACAAATTTTGTCATCTACACTTCACATATAAAAAGAAGAAAACAAAAGCCATCGTATTTGTACGAGGCATAGTGATAGACTGACTATCAGTTGTTGAAGAAAAGAGCAGATGTCGTGCTTTTTGCTTGTTTAGATAAAGGAATCTTCAGAGAGTGAAATTGATCCTATAAATTAGATCCGTGTATGGCCCTGTGATATGGAGAAAGATTACTAGAGTTCATAAAGGTATGTTTCTGAATAAAAAGGCAGGTCGAGTTAATTGTCCATAGATGGAATATGAATTTATAGTAAGGAACTTATTTGAAGAACAATGAAAAATTCAATGGATTGGTATTCGTTGTTTGGGGAACATAGATGTTGGAAAATTCATCAGGAGTTAAACAAAATGTAAGGACTCAAAAAATTGACCTGAATCAAATTTCAGTTGGTCGTTGACACAAATCGAAGTGGAAGACATTTTTTCCTTGTATATCTCCAAAATTTCCAGAAGGTTTAATCTGGTACTTTT
This sequence comes from Gonioctena quinquepunctata, assembly GCA_018342105.1. Taxonomy (NCBI): domain Eukaryota; kingdom Metazoa; phylum Arthropoda; class Insecta; order Coleoptera; family Chrysomelidae; genus Gonioctena; species Gonioctena quinquepunctata. The sequence goes on along the minus strand of JAFIRS010001435.1, from coordinate 114,573 downwards.
TGGGCAGTAATGAGGGAAGTCTACATGTTTCTCTTTATCAAAATTTGGGTGTCCCGAAGTTAGGAGGTGATTGGCGAAGGATGATTGAGTATTACTAATATCAGTGTTCTGATATTTGTTGTAGTGGTATAGGTGTTCTTTAATTCTGTCGGGAAACGTCCGTCCTGTTTGAACAATGTATACTACTAGGCATTCAGGGCATCTCATTTCTCGAATTTGTTTCATTTATCTTTGTTGTTACAAAGGTGTTTGTTCAAGTTGTTCAGAGTTCTGTATGAAATTTTGATATTATTACTAAACATTTGTTTGGCAATAGAGGTATAACTAGGACACAAAAAGGGTAGTGAGCGATAAGTTCATGTAGGTTAGGAGTGAGTCAACAATTGTCTATTATTAAGATGTCGAAATGTTCATCGTGAAAACGACCGACCGAAAACTAATAACTTTGAAATCGAGGTGATCTGCGAACTATCCGGGATGAAAGTTTTTGGAAAGTGTAGCAAAAGTGCTGGATTCAGAAAAAAAAACATGACTTGATATGAAAATAAAAATATAATCAAAAGAGGCTTTTGGATTATTTTGAGTACCAAAATATTGGAAAGTGTGGAGAATTATAATGAATATTTCCCTCCTGTTAAAAATTCCATGTAAATGGAGTGCAATTATCGCAAAATTACAGCGATAATTGCATTGTAGAAAGCAAAAGAGCCCTGCGATAATTGCACTGTAGACCGATAATTGCACAGTTCATATCCATGGCAATTCCATTGTACACTTTGATAATACAGCTACAATTTATGAGTAATGTCAGTTTGACAAGTAATGTCAAAAATATTATTCATTAAAAATGTCTCGTTTTGGTCGGGCTTCATTACTAGCTATTGAAGAAAATGTGTTGGAAAACGAATCAAATAACACAAAACAGAACAGAAAATACGTGTTGCGTCGGTTTATGAGCTTCTGTGCTGAGGAAAACTATACTTTGGATGATAAAACACAAATTAATGTTCTTGCAAAAATATTAACGGACTGGGCATTCAATATGCGTAAGCAGAATGGCGATGAGTACAAAGAATTTATTGTTGAAACGATTTGAAACGTAACCGCTAAATTACTGATGGAAAAATATTCCACTGAATACAACATCAATTTTAACCCTTTTGCTAATATTGAGTTCAAAGCAGCCAGAGATGCGAAAAATGCCAAGAGAAAACAACTATAAACAGATCCAGAGAAGAGAAAGGCAAGTGCAGTTTTTCTGAAGTACGATGAATTGCAAAATATGGTTCGTGGTGATGACGAAAACACCCCAGATGGTTTGCAGAAAAAGGTATTTTTTGTTTTTGCTTTTGAATTAGCTTGGCGTGGTGGAGAAGGCCACAAATGCTTAATTTCGTACTTTAAAGAAGAAGAAAATAACGTAGGTGAAAAAACAGGAAAGATTATTTACCATCCTGTGTTTACTAAGACGACGCAAGGAGGGGAAAAACCATGCGCCTCATTGAAATGGCTAATAAACAATAAAATCAATCCTGATTTGTGTCCAATTCGACTGTACAAAAAATTCCTAGAAAAGCGGGTTGGAATAAAAACAAAACGACTCTTTCTCACTGTGAATCCCGCTTGGAAGTTGGACGAAATACAGTAAGCAAATGGACTGTTCTACAAGTCAAAGCTTTTGGTTTAAATATAGAGAATATCAAGCTTACTAACCATTCGTTACGAGCTACGGCCGTCTCCAATCACGCAAAAAAGGGGGCGGGCGAGCAGCAACTTATAAAAATCAAGGGCTATTCAAATTCAAAATCAATAACGCCATATCTTCAAATGGATGAAGATCACCATGAAGAAATAGTCAAAAAAATGCGTGGCAATGACGTACCACAGGCACAGCATTCTCAAACATCCTCTTCAGCCGTTAATGCACCGATAGCTGCATTATCTAACCAGAATACGTATAATAATTGTGTATTTCACTGTAGCTCCTGCAACTTTTGATTTAGTTTAACCTTGAATTAATAGTTTCATTACATTTTTACGTATACTTTCATAATATATAAATGAAAAATATTAAAACAAACGTATTTCTGCGTCTCTCCTTTTCTTCCAGTTACGGGATGGTTATTGATGACAAGCTAAGAATTTATAAATTAATAACGTCAGTTTGACAAGTTGACAGTTTATTCGGGAAATATTCCTCATGCAGTTTTTTGATAACACGCTGTCATGCAAAATTATCGGTAATTTTGATGCACTTGTGCATTTACTTACGAAAACTATAACGTGAATAATCATCGCATCGTAGAAAGAAAATGAGAAATGAGAATGATTGTTGGTTCACCTACTGAATTTTTAATTCGTAATCGATTCTACCACGCATAACTTTGTATTGGGTTATCCGATTTAGATGATTCTATTTTTATTGTATAGGGTATGCTTCGAAGTTGGTCCTATTTGAATTTGAAGGAATATTACACCCCTAAGGGTAGAAAAATAGGAGATGGTTTATTGATTTTACACATGTGAACCGATTCTGTTGAAACATGGCACACATATGTAGTTCTGATGACACTACAACATAAGGGAGGCCCGGTGTTAATTTGATGATGGGGACGAAAGACAGTCGAGGGATCTCCTCAACGGTTCACAGCAGCTACCTCGTGTTTCGGGTAATATGTACATATATAATTACATGTCCTGACTAACTGACTCACTGATTGACTGATATACGATCAACGCCTAGACCAAACTGCTGGTCCTAAGAACAAAAATTTTTACAGCATATTTTTTTTATATTCTATCCCTAAAGGGGTGAAAAGCTGGGTGAAAAGGGAATTGGAAGTACAGTTTGTTTTGAAATTAAAGTGGTGGAAATCAGTATTTGGGCTCTTCTTCCCAAATGGAGATAAATGTGTGTCAGGGTTTACGAAAGTTCAACCCCAAAGGGGTAAAATGGGGGTTGAAAGTCTGTAGTTAGTTTTAAAGTTAGGATCATGGAAATTGGCACTTGGGGGGTCTTTGCTATAAATAATAAATACGTGTTTCGGTGTTTTTTGAAATTCAATCCTTAAAGGGGTGAAATGGGGGTTGAATTGGGATTGGAATTTTGTATAGGTATTCTGTTAATTTTCAAGTTGGGGTCATAAAAATTGGTATATGATACAAATAGAAGAATTATGTATTTCAACAAATAGAAGAATTATGTATTTCAGTGTTTTTAGAAATTCAATCCCTAAAGGGGTGAAATGGGGGTGAAGGCTTGTAATGGAGGTTCCGTTAGTTTCCAAGTTACGGTCTTGAAAATTAGTATTTGATGGTCTTTGTAAGGGATAAAGAAATACATGTTTCAGTTTTTATAAATGTAATACCTAAGGAGGTGGAAGGGGGGAAAGTTTGTGTGAGGATTCCGTTAGTTTTGAAGGGTCATAAAAATTGGTGTTTGAGGTCTCTGTTACGAATAAAGAATTACGTTTTTCAGTATTTTTTATATTCCGTCCCTGAAGGAGTGAGTGGATTTGTAATAGTCGTCACATAAGAAAATTAATTCAACGCGAAGTCGTTGGTAACAGCTAGTTATAGTATATACTAGTTAATAGGTAAAGTAAGGTGGGTAAGTTTTTTAAAAGTAGCAATTAATAGATTTTGCCAAAAAAAAATTGAAAACTTTTCAAAATAAAATCGACGAAAAAAGAAAGTGAAAAGCAAAAAATTAAAGGATCCTTTTTAGTCTCCATAACTAAGCTCCTAAAATAATGTAACTAATTTTGATTCGGTGCCAAACAATCAACGAATATCATTAAATTACTTTAAAGACATGATCAAAGTAAAATAAATAAAAAATGCAACGTGTAGTCTCCAGCGATAAAGAATAACATTCCAAAAATACGCTCTCCCCTCGGATAGCTGTCTCGCTGATATTGACTTTGAAAACGCTCGGCAATTTCCGGCGAAGGGACGCGCCGCACCGCGCACGCATCATTTTACAATTTACGTAATTAATTTGCTCATTTGTTTGGTGCCGACTGAAAATTAGTTCAGGAGCTTAGTTATTAAAACTAAAAAGGTTCGTTCTATTTTTTGCTTTTTAGTTTCTTTTTTCGTCGTTTTTATTTTTTGTTAAAAAGTTTCAATTCTAATCTTTTTCGAAAGATTCTTAAGGACCTTATTTCACCCTAAAAAGAGATTTTGTCGAAAATAATATTTCGACTTTTCAATTTTAGATTCGTGCTCGCATCAAAAATAACTTTATATCATATTTGAACGCAAGATTCAGCAGAGATAAACCGTTTGCTACTTGACGGCATTGATCAGAAAAATAGATTCTGTAGTGTTCATCTATTCTTGCGTTTTTCCTTCTAGTTATTTATGACGCAGTAAATTCGTCGCATTGGAAAAATTGGGGATTTTTACTTTCGATCAGAATTTAATGGACTTATTCACATTTAGATCTTAGCCTGAAACTTTATTCATATTATATAATTCTCGTCTTCCCCTCAGATTTTACAGGAGTACGCTAATTATAGAACTGCACTAACGGAGGTAATACGGCTTCGCCATTAATATGTTGAACTAAATGTAGTAGCCCAGTCGTAGGACTGGCCGTTGTGAACTATTTTTAAGTTTTTTTTATTTGTACTCACAATTCAAGCTCGAAAGTGTTGTTTCAGAGTGCCAGATATTTTGCATGAAATTAATGGGTATATAATGCGTAAGATGCGGAGAATGCGGATTTAGCTGTATACATTATTTTTTCGCGCTGCCAGGTTTCTCCATTTAGAATGCAAGATGGTAACTACCAGTATGCAATGAATTTTTTCAAAAAGGAGAATTATGTAGAGGCGACGTGTAAGCCTTTCTGGCTCTATTAAAGGTGGTAATTCAAATTTCCTTATAAAAGGCAACATACAATTTTCTTATGTTATATTCTTCAAAAATAAATCGATTGATTGTAATTCGTATTTGAATGAAATGAAGCTTGACAGCCCAACTAACATTATAGGAAAATTATACCGAATAGAAAGACAAAATGTCTCCAAGAAGTTAAAATTCACTTATTTCTGACAAATTATTGTACTTTGAAGTCCTTACAACTCCAAAGTCATAATGCAGGTTGTAAAAACCATGGTTGAGACCAACAAATCTCCTCCAAAATCCATTGACTCCGTAGGCAAAATGCATAATGAAAAATCACTCATTTTACTTCAATTATTGCCTCATATCTTCGAAGGAGTTATAGTCAGTTATTAGGTAAAATTTCAGCTGATGTTCACTAGCAAAATGTCTTCCACGAACTCGCAAGGAAATGTTTTTACCTAAATGTTACTTCGAATATCTTCATATGTTCAGGAAGTAAAACAGTCGATAACTATGTCAAATTTGTACTTCTTTTACCTATTTTCACACCACAAAGACGAAAAGGAGCAGACATTATATGGACTCATAAGTCCATCGCAAAACAAACTCCATATTTGTTGGCTTGCACTGTTTTCGCCATTGAATATAAAAATGTATATTTGTCACAAAACAACCACAATCCAATGAGTACCCGTCATGAAGAACATAAATGAGACATTCGTGTGCATACTTCAACTAGTTTTTGGAGTGTTTCACAGAAAAAGTTCATAGAATACACTGGATTCCATCTGATGTTTCTCCGACAAATTAAATCTTCCGAGGGTCCGATTTATTTAAAGTGAGTAAAAATCAACATTATCAAAGAAAAGTTTGTATCGTTACTACCATTATTATGGCCCCTTAAAGTCCAACTTCACCTTGAAGACTGGCTAGACGCTGTAATGTCAAACAAACAAAAAATTGCACAAATAACCCCTTCACCGCACTTACTCACTTCACACCTATATGCGCATTTAGCAGTTTGTCGCAATAGAAATAACTCGCAAACGATATTAGGAAACCCGAAGGACAAAACTGACATGTTAGATAAGTCGGGAATTTATGAAATTAGTTGTCTAAATTGTGACAAAATCTATTATGGTCAGACAAAACGTTCAATTTCCAAAAGGTTCCACGAACATTTGGCCCATGCTACCTACCAAAGGGAGAATAAATCAAATCTGGTGGACCATATGATCGAATCCGGTCACAAAATTAATATTCATAATTTCAAAATGGTCAAATCGGTCAACGACACTAGAAACTTAGACTGCCTGGAGAATATAGTTGTTATCAACAAAAACCATAACAAAAATTTACTTAATGATGATAACGGCCCTATGTATTCCACTTTGTTTATTTTGATCCCCATAGAACTATCAAGATCGCATTAACGACTTTAGGAACATTAATCAGTATAAAATAACCCAATTAGAAACACCAGGTATAAATTGTAAGAAAATGTTACAATTTATTTAGTGTAATGATGTGATGATAATCTATTTATCGAAATGCCTATAAAGGTGTGGAGTGGGTAGTATGGTGAAGGGGTTACTTGTGCAATTTTTTGATTGAGCCTCGCCTTCACGTGGTTTGGGGTGAACGGGCCACAGCCGTGCGGCGAATGGGGAATTTTGCGGACATTCGCGTGATCTGGAAGACGGCCGCGACTTGAGCAAATAGACCTACATCCAAGCTGTGAGCGCTATGGCGACGGATGTATCTCAGAGTAATCAGCCATAGCTCTGTGCGGAGGGCACCACAGGGCTGGACCAACCTCTTCCTCCTCACTCACTCTTGTGAACAAATGACCACTGAGCCGAAATACCGGAAGAAAATGAGGACAACTCTTTGTTTCTTTCAGGGCACTGGAGATGTGACTCCGAGCGTTCTACGGAATCAAAAGAGGACTCTTCAGAGTGCCAAACAAACGATAGTGGCCGTCCAGATGAACCTCCAGCACTGTAAGGTAGCATGTCAGTATGTAGTAACCCTGCCTAGTCATAATCACTTAGAAAAAGAAATAACCATTATCAAGTTCTAACACATGCACCAGTAATTTTTAAAGGAAGGCATAATTCTCTCAGATTGTTCATTTAATGACCTATTACGGTTGAAGAGTAACTCTTTGTCGCGGTGAATATCATAGGAGACATTCTTGTTCTGTAATAAATTAACTTGTTAATGGGACCGACATGTCTAGGCACGGATGCCGACTGCACATAAAAATCTATAAATACATCATTGGATGGGCGGTCTATTTGAAGTATTCTTACGCGCTGGTATAATAAACACCATTAATGAGTACACATAAAAAATCACGCATTAAATTACTGAAATAACCCAACCGAGAGGGAGGAATCGAGACTATATATAAAGAAACTGGAATCTAAAAGATAGATAGATATAATTCGACAGTCATCCGATATACTTGACTCCATGTACGCGAGCACTTAATTAGAAATCTTTATTACAAGTATAATTAAATTCAAGTTTGAAATAAGTGATGTAAAACATACAAGAAATTCAAGAAAATTCATAATGAAGCTAAATTGGTGGCATCATCAATCTCTACCTTAGTGCGAAATCAGATTTGGTTCAAAGAGAAATCCACAATGTCAAATCGGCTCGACAAACACAATAACTACCGGGTCATCATCTGTTTATTAGTGCTACCATAAACTTTGCATATTTTCAACGCCAATTTCATAATCTCTATTCATAGTCCAAGAAAAGTAGCTAAATAAAGTCAAGACACGAATGTAAATAATAAAACCATAATAACCCATCTTAATGAAGGCGCGAATAAAATTAATAATTTCTATTCGTCTAATCAATTGTTAATGTGAGTGCCAGTGAATTACCTGAGAATTATGTAAGTACGTTTGAAAGATCATGTTTGGAAAGTCAATTCTCCAAGTACCTCATTCCTAAATATTTTGGTTATTATCATATACAGGGTTAAGCGTTAAGCCTTAATCAAAAGTAAAAAAGGATAGGAATGAAGAGAAATATTGATATTAGTGACTACCCTTTTGTAGACCAAAACTTGACATACTATCATCTTCTATAATTGTTTAATAGCGAAATAGCTCATTTTGTTTTGATTGGTTATGTTGAACGATTGTGCATGTATTTTAAGATTAGATTAATTATATTCATTTTTATAACTTTTGCCCGTGCATTATTTCCTGTGAATTCGAATAATAGTAAGGTCTGTAAATCTGAATTATAAATGAACAACCCACGCTCAACTATCTCTCAGGGCAGAGAGGAAGACTAAAGCCGCTCTTAGATCTTCTTCTATGTTATTCGAAGATCTCTTTGATTAACAACTCCCTGGGTGATTAAGATCTCCCTTTCAATACATACTTGGGGAAATTATTAAAACCACCGACCATCTACCCATTTGGTAGGCGGTTAGGTACTTTATTAATTAACATCTCGAGTGTGGAGCAACCCATGACAATTGGTGATCAGGTGAGTGTTAATTTTTTTAACTAACACCTGGGAGCCACGACAATTGATGTCAGGTGTCGAGGTTCATTTACAGAAAAAAAAAATATATATATAACGCTATATGTTATTCTCGCAAAGGATGTCAAACTCAAAATTATCCAATGCAAATAAGAATGAAAATTCAGTAAAACATTGTTTTTCTTGTTAAATACTATCAGAAACTGTGTGGATCAAGCAGCCACTACTTTTGTGTAATAATTTGATTAAATTAACTCTTATATAGGGTTTTTCACAAAAAAAAAAAAGTAAAATTTAAAGTTAGGGGTGAAAATAACTTGAAAAATAAGGAAATTTTCTCTTTGAAGTGGAAAATAAAGTATATATAGCGTTTATGCAGACTTACTCTTGGAATTCACTTGGAAATAGTTGAAAAAGTTGAAAGAAGTAAACATTTTTATCATGACTCCCCACCGACGGTATCTACTTCGACAGCTCCTCCGATTGTGCAGGTTTTACCTATTCAGGAACCTACTATAGCTATTACTTTGGACAATGTTCCTTATTATAATGGTCAATCGAAAATCACCGACTTCATCAGAATTATTGAAGATACTGCCGCGCTTGCAAACTGGACAGATTTACAAATTGTATCGATAGTACGTTTGAAATTGCGAGGAATAGCCAAACAATTAATAGACGCGGACAGCCAATTAAGAACCACTGTAGTATGGAATGACTTGAAGAAGGGCTTGCAGGAACAATTTGGCCTAACTAAAATACCGGGGCAGGACAAAAGAGAATTATTAGAATGCAGACAGCGTAGGTCAGAAACATGTCGTCAGTATTTAGCACGCTTGAAGGTTTGCGCAGCTAAAATTTTAGTATTAACAGGGGTACCCGATTTAGATAGAATATTGTTGCAACGACATGAACAAGGGGGTACCCCATTAGAAAACGTATCTTATCCGCTAGTCCAGGAACGTTGAAGGAAGCGATTGACTTAGCCGATAAAGAAGAATTAATTGAAAACCTTACCAAACCAACGGACAGAAATTTCAGGAATATAATTGCGAATGAGCCAGCAACAAATGTACCTATATGTCAGTATTGCCGCTACAGAGGACATGAAGCTCGAAATTGTAAAATGAAAAATCGGATCTGCTATCGTTGTAATGAACAAGGACACTTGGCTAATAATTGTCGAAATAAAACAAGTCCCAGAAATGTTGATAGACGACATTTAAATGGCAATACGGTTCGCAATTTACCTCCGTTGGGAACCGCAAACAGCCACTAGTAAGTCAAAATTCAACATATAGGAGGCCGACGCAAACGATACTTACCTATACAACAGGAGAGGCCCAGAGAAATGTTATAGTTTTAGAAATTAATGGAATTTTTCGCACCATTCTTTAGACACTGGCGCCGAAGTATCGTTGGCCCACATTAGTATCACACGTGGTATGAAAATTAACTATGAAGAAAAGTTTCAACTTCGGACGTACAGGGACATTCTATTCCTTATATAGGAACAGTTATTCTACCCATCAGATTGAATGACAGAAAAGTAATTGACCACGAATTTATTCTTATTGAAACTGACCATTTGAGTACTGAATTGATATTAGGGCTAGACTTTCTGCAGAAATATCAAGTAAAATTAGATTGGCGAGCGAATAGAATGTATTTGATGGAGGAGATTATTGAACTTCATCATGAACCCAAACATATTTATCATACTGAAAATGGTATGGATAAGCTTTGATAGAAAAAATTGCGAATATGGAAAGAACTTTCAAGGAAACAATTGACAGTATGAATCAGAGACTGTCCGAATTAACCATCACAATGGAACAATGGAAGGGAAGAAATTTTGACGAAAAGCTAAATTTTCTAGGGAGTGCACGCCCAAAATGAATGGCCAAGTAATCGAAAATGGATTTCATACCAGGACTTGAGACCGATCACCTCAAGTGGAAATTTAGTGGATAATTCAAATCAGCTCATTTACAAGATGATAATACTGTCAAGAAAAATAGAGAACTGAAAAAGAGGAAAAATATTCGTAACAAAGCGCTTAGAAAAAGGAACAATGAAAAGCAGAGAAAAGAAAAGTTTCCACAGCTAGAAACAGAGCAGGAAATTATTTTAGGAATTGAAGGGTTGAGTAACGCTAAACCCAGAGCATCCTGTATATTGGAAAAAATTAAATTGCAAGATAGTGCTAGGATTTTGAACGACATTCGAGGTGAAGAAGCTGGATCGTCTAAGGATGACATGCCTTCTACCAGTACAATGGAGAACTCTCAGGAATTGGGAACTATTGATTCAAGAAGACAGGCGACATTTGCAAATAAAAATTTGGAGCGAGGGTTAGTTGCGTCTAGGACAGGTAACCTTCCTCCAAACAATACGGTAGCATGCCAAGGGCAGCGATCAACTTTTACCAGAGAATAAATTGTTGAAAGATATCAATTTGATAGAAGGTGAAAGTGGTATACAAGAGAGAAGTATTCCGCCAAAACAGAGAAATACTAAGAATCTGACCGGTAAGAAAACACTTCTACTGAGTGTATGGAAATACGAGATTACGTTGGAAAAGAGAGGAAAAGGAAATGGTAAAATTAGGAGAAATCATCAAGGAACTCTGAGAAAGCTTCCGGTTTCTACTGAGGTAATGAAATTATGGAGAATAAGGTGGCTCGTAGTTCAACGGAAATTATTAATGTGGATGAGAGGAAATTTCGAAAATGGTTTAAACGATAGAGAAAATTCACCCGAGGGAGAATCATTTTCTACTAAGATGTTAGTGACGACTAATGATCTAGAAAAGACTGAATTCGAAAAAAGTACCATACCTACGAAAAATAATTATGCGACAGGGATTTATTTGTCTAAGGACTTAATCTTGCCTCCCAGAACTATGTCACTTGTTATGGCCAAATTTCAGAATAGGTTAACGTCAGAAAACGTAGTCATTGAAGATAAGGAAGCTATAAAAGGATTGATAGTAGCTAGATCAATAAGTAAAAATAAGGACGAAATACCTATACGTATGATAAATGTTTTAGAGAAAAGTTTTTCAAACAAGGAAATTATCAAAGGAACCCAAGATAACGTTGTTCAAGACATTGCTGAAATGATAAATGAATTACCGGAAACCATTATGGAAATTCCGAATGATGAAATTCAGAGTGAAACGTCGGACGATGACAGAGAAAGTATTCCTGAAATTACGCACAGGTATTCTACTAGATCACGGGGAGCTGTTAAAGAGTTACCTTGGATCCTATCTAAGTCAGGTAAACATCAGTAAATTAAGTAATGCACTGTATGTATACATATATCTAGATTATAGAAGGTATTAGTCAGTCATAAGTAACTTTTCAATAATTGTTGAAATGAGTAATTAAGAAAAATCCAAACATGATTTTAATGTACTACGAACGGGAAAATCTCCTCACCCTGTAAATAAAGAGAACATTTTTATAAAGTCCGCGATCCCATAGTGTTTAATAAAAATCATTATTCTAGAACAATAACGGAGATTGACTCCCAAAAAGAAAACACTCTGTGCGTGAAATAAAATAACCCTTCTCGCATACCCGCGCCGATCGATAACAGACAATATTACGTAAAAATAGTCGATCGTAAAAACCCTGAAATTTTGCCCCACAAGGAATCTACCTGCAACTTTAGAATCAGAGGGGTGTTTGCTTGACAGGCGTACGAGACAACGACCGTCCGACTGTCTACCATAGCTATCGAAAGAGCTCGCTTAATTTACGCCGACCCAAGTCATAAATTACCGCCTAGGGTGCAAACCGCTTACAAGTAGTGGTGAATGAAACACAATACTCTGTGGATTATAGCTTCCAGTTACAGAAGTTACGAGAAATAGTTGAATATGATGATAAGTGATATATTGATTTGATATGGACCATTGTCGGAACATTTTACCTGTTGAAAAAACCGATGGGCTTATAGCATATGATTGTAGAAATCCTGCTGCAAATATTACAGCAATTTCTTTAAGAGACGTACAAAAATGTCCTGAATTGAATAGCGCATACACTGTGTCTGAGACTAAAATTTATGCGTTGGAACAGAAAAGTATGAAAAGATTCAAGTAAAATCATGCTTTATTGAGATTACTCAACTGCTAGTCTCGTGTGGTATGTTCTCCACCCAGTATTTTAGCTGATAGTCTTCTGACTTACTTACAACCCATAGGAAGGAAGAATGCTTAAAAATCCATCAATATTTGGAATATCGAGGTTTCCTGGTGAAATAATAAAACTAAAAACCAACGCTACTCAGACTGCAAGAATATTACTGGCGGGAGAATTAGATGACACAGGAGTTGCCAAGGTACCTCCTATTCCTTTCAAGGAAAATTATATAAAATGTTGTAGCAACTGCCACCGCAAAAATTACTTTGAAAGATTATTCTGCTACGGCTCACTTAGACGAAAACACCATTAGTTTGGAGAATCAATTATCCTGCAAATTCTCTACCGGATATTGTATTGATGCTTTTCAAGGCGAAATAGCGTGGATATAATCAAACCCCAGGAGTGCCAAAGATATCGCAAACTTTATGAAGGAAAAGCTAACAAAGTCACGGAAAGATTGAGTACCGATGATATAAAATTCTATATGGTCATCGAAGATCGAACAAAGTTATTCGCTGTTCAACTAATTAAGAAAACAACTATTTGTAATATAGTAATGTGGATAACCGAACATCCTAGAATATTAATATTGGAATTTCCAAACAATACTACTAATTTATACAGAGAGTTTGATTTTACCTGGGGAGAACCAACTGCAGATCTCATTACATATGTTAATTCAAAATTTTTATACATTGAGCAATCATTCAAGAGATCCATGAATGCTATGTTGGCAGAAACAATTCAACGAAGATGTCTGTTGAAAAGAGAGATATTAAAAAATCGATTAATTATGGCTCAACAATCTCCCACTATCATCGCGCAACTATTGCATCAGCAACCAGGTTATATAGCAAAAATCAATGGAGAAGTAATTTATTTACTTAAATGCATTCCTGTCATGGTCACTATACGAAGAGAACAAAACTGTTATCAGGAATTACCAGTGACTTATTTGAATAAATCTTACTTTATGGCTCCTTTAACCCGGACTATACAAGAAGTAGGACAACAGATAGAATGTTCTTCAATAATTCCGGCAAAATACTTTATCGATGGAATGTGGATATCTTATGATCCCCTGCCTATTGCCGGTAATCCCCCCAGTGAATTATCTATAATGGAAGACCCTCAAATGCAGCTGGATGAAATAAAACCCCTTGGGATAGGTGGAATTTATACCGCTGAAGAAATCCGAAATGCTCAGGAAATCTTACTGTTTTCCTCTGAAAGGCAGGCTGTAACTAACATCCTCATAAATAGAATGGCCAACAAAACCGTATTGAATCAAGGATTTTCAACTTTAAACCTGTTCAATCAGGAAAATTAAAAAAATTTTCAAATTTCTTATGGACACAACTCTAAATGCTTTTGCAATCCACCGAATCACGGATGTTCTCTACACTTATTGGCAGCTTTATGGAATATCTGACTATATTTGTAATAAATCATAAATTACCAAGGGTCCCCTCAGAAGATATTCCCATGGAAACCGTTCCCACCGAAATCACTTCGCAACCAACGTTAAGTGAGATGCCCACAACTTCGAAAACTCGTAAGGAACCAATCTATGAAAAAATCATCACCTACCCATTCAAAGGTCTGAACTGGCAGATGTAAAATGCAGATAAATAATTTAGAAATCTCAATTTCTCTCTCCCTAGAGATAACTGAACTATAAAGAAGTTAAAAGCGCAACATGAGTAACACGCCGATCTAATAAAAATAATCGTTAACACCTCGTAAAATATTAAATCTGTGGTCTCCGCTGAAATCTTCCTAAGTGTTAACAACTGAACACGAAATCGATACATTCGGATAACGTGAGAACTGCCCTAAAACTTTTCGTGAGTGACATAATACGACCGATAAACATTAAAATTAGTGTGAGAACTTTGGAAATAAGAACTGAAACCCTATAAATACCAGTGAACACTCGACTTGGATATTATTGTTCGACGAACTAGTAGCTGATCATCACGTGAAATTAGTTGCTTAAAAATTAAATACTAATAAGTACGAGTGAAATGGAGATGTTAATCGACGTCTTAAGTGAAATTCGCAGTTTTGAAACCAAGAAATATATCTTGAAATCCTCAGTGGACAACCTCCTGTATGACGTAAATCAATGGGATCGTCTCAACCCTTCGGAACATGTCCACGTACACAAGGCTTATAGTATTCTCCATTTCAATAGATATCATGCGGCCTACCTGCGATTGTTAGCGGCCCAGAACATCACCCAATGCGATTGTCTGCACTGCCTCACGGAGAAAACTCGGAAAATATGGACAGCCGCCCTCGCCCCAAAAACCCCGACGGGAGCAGAAGAAGCTCACGACATTTTAAGGTGCGAATGCTATTTTTGCACTGCCGAACGAGAGGATTTTCGTTTGCCGCCCCCGAATGCATCCCTCAGCGCCGAGAACCAAGTACCTCGTATATTAGCAAACATCGAGCCTCCAGCTGACTCGGGGTATGAATCCCCAACCGAAGAATCGACACCCAGCCCCGGAACCGTATCTGCTGAATCCCAGGATGACCCCGTCACTTTCGCGGTCAAGTGCTTGGAAGGTATACCCTAAGTGAAGGAAAGACAAATTTACTTAACATATATATATATAAACTTAGTAAATTTTATCTTAGCGTTAGAAGTTTTATAGATTAAACGAATTAGAAAATTTGATTTCCATACACTTTTAATTACTATTTACTTAGTATAAGACATTTAGAATTAGCAAATTGAGTATTGGTTTCCTGTATCACTTTATTATATTATACAGGCATCAGAATTAGATCCCTTAGATGTAGTTAAGTAGGATTGTCCTCAGTTTTACTCTATAAATTTTTGCTATCTATTAAGATTGTAAATAGATATTTTTTATTTAATGATTTAAATAATAAAGGTTAATTTTACTTCTTTAAAAGAAATAACATTAGTTGTACAGTATGTCAAGGAAAAAGGTCAGAAAAATTTATGATAAATATCATACAATTTTTTTTTGAGGGCAAGGAGGACTGTAGTAACCCTGCCTAGTCATAATCACTTAGAAAAAGAAATAACCATTATCAAGTTCTAACACATGCACCAGTAATTTTTAAAGGAAGGCATAATTCTCTCAGATTGTTCATTTAATGACCTATTACGGTTGAAGAGTAACTCTTTGTCGCGGTGAATATCATAGGAGACATTCTTGTTCTGTAATAAATTAACTTGTTAATGGGACCGACATGTCTAGGCACGGATGCCGACTGCACATAAAAATCTATAAATACATCATTGGATGGGCGGTCTATTTGAAGTATTCTTACGCGCTGGTATAATAAACACCATTAATGAGTACACATAAAAATCACGCATTAAATTACTGAAATAACCCAACCGAGAGGGAGGAATCGAGACTATATATAAAGAAACTGGAATCTAAAAGATAGATAGATATAATTCGACAGTCATCCGATATACTTGACTCCATGTACGCGAGCACTTAATTAGAAATCTTTATTACAAGTATAATTAAATTCAAGTTTGAAATAAGTGATGTAAAACATACAAGAAATTCAAGAAAATTCATAATGAAGCTAAATTGGTGGCATCATCAATCTCTACCTTAGTGCGAAATCAGATTTGGTTCAAAGAGAAATCCACAATGTCAAATCGGCTCGACAAACACAATAACTACCGGGTCATCATCTGTTTATTAGTGCTACCATAAACTTTGCATATTTTCAACGCCAATTTCATAATCTCTATTCATAGTCCAAGAAAAGTAGCTAAATAAAGTCAAGACACGAATGTAAATAATAAAACCATAATAACTCATCTTAATGAAGGCGCGAATAAAATTAATAATTTCTATTCGTCTAATCAATTGTTAATGTGAGTGCCAGTGAATTACCTGAGAATTATGTAAGTACGTTTGAAAGATCATGTTTGGAAAGTCAATTCTCCAAGTACCTCATTCCTAAATATTTTGGTTATTATCATATACAGGGTTAAGCGTTAAGCCTTAATCAAAAGTAAAAAGGATAGGAATGAAGAGAAATATTGATATTAGTGACTACCCTTTTGTAGACCAAAACTTGACATACTATCATCTTCTATAATTGTTTAATAGCGAAATAGCTCATTTTGTTTTGATTGGTTATGTTGAACGATTGTGCATGTATTTTAAGATTAGATTAATTATATTCATTTTTATAACTTTTGCCCGTGCATTATTTCCTGTGAATTCGAATAATAGTAAGGTCTGTAAATCTGAATTATAAATGAACAACCCACGCTCAACTATCTCTCAGGGCAGAGAGGAAGACTAAAGCCGCTCTTAGATCTTCTTCTATGTTATTCGAAGATCTCTTTGATTAACAACTCCCTGGGTGATTAAGATCTCCCTTTCAATACATACTTGGGGTAATTATTAAAACCACCGACCATCTACCCATTTGGTAGGCGGTTAGGTACTTTATTAATTAACATCTCGAGTGTGGAGCAACCCATGACAATTGGTGATCAGGTGAGTGTTAATTTTTTTAACTAACACCTGGGAGCCACGACAAGTACTTGCAGTTGCTAGGAGGGACCTCGAAGTGGCCCTTAATCGGGAACCATGGATATGACTTGGTGAAACGAAAGGTCTGGGAGTGAGAAGTGGAGAGCCATTGCGTAACAGATCAACTGAGATCTACCGGACCTGTACATCAGGAAGGATACAATGGGCCAAAAGGCTCAAGTGTCATCGGAAGCTACGGCCAGACGAGTCTGCGGGTTGGACGTTTCATTGGGTATCTGACTCAGTGACTCACACACTACCGCAAGGAGTCCATACAGCATTTCCTCAACCCAAAAAATTATGACTAGGACAAAGTTCATCCAAATTCATTTTTCTCTGAAATGATTTCCGAACGCCATGTATATAATATTATAATTTGCATTGCTTCCACGAATAGAACCGTAACTGATAGTAGATCAATATTTATTATCAATAATTATACACAAGGAATGTTTTGATCCCTTATAGTTAAATTCAGGTCCTGAATAGGAAGCATGGACCACTCAAGGCAAATTAGCTTATTTATATCTTCGACCTGTTGGGCGAAATGTTTTGATATTCCAATTTTCGACTCTTAAATTGCTTCAATATTTTTCTCCGCTTAGTAAATCTGACGTAAATATTACGTTAAATTGATCTTCGTCAAATTAGGCGCCGATGTATTCGGAGGTAGAAATGACAAATGACGTAAGTTTTACTTGTTGGGAGCTGCTTGTCCATTCTCAAAGCACCTCACCTCAAAGCACCTACCCAAATGAAGACATAAAGGGGTCTTTCACCACAAAAGGTCAAGAAAAGTTCTAATTTGGTAGATTTATATAGTTTGGTGTCTTCAGTTTGCGACCTTGTGCGACCGCCGCTCGCACCGCCATATCAGAAAAATGGTACCGAGAACCAGTTTTTCGAGAATATCTCTTTTCCAGCACCACCTAGGTTTAACAGAGTTATTATAATTCGCAAAATCGCTGCATTTTTTCTCGAATTTTCAGTAAATACCAATTGTTACAAAAATCGCTATTTATAAATAATTGGCAACAACTTCGAGACACCGTGAAGTTCAAACGTTCAGAAAAAGTGCTTTCTCTTGCAGTTATCAACAGCAATATCAAAATAAAAGACGTTGTTATTCCCATTGATCCGCGATTGTTATTTCAAAGAATGTGTGTTGCTAAGCAATCAGACGAGGAGCTGCAGGAATATCTTCAATTCGAACTGGCCCCATTTCTTCTAGCTCTGTTTAGCGAAGAGGAAATGCGCAAGGACACAAATCTTTTATGCCTATACTGAATTCGGAAATAGCATTTATGTCATAGATGGTATATATCTGCTACAAAGAGTTATATGGAATCACAACGAATCGTTTTCATCGATCGGCACCCAGAAACTCGAATAATGGTTGACAGTAGGTTATCCAAAGCTTTTTCATATTATGTAAATATCAGTAAATTTGACAATTTGATTGGAAAAAACTTTTCAAATTTTCACTAATTCCTTCAAAAATCACAATTGTTTCCCTCTGAAGATCTTTGACTTTTCATGGAACGACTATGGTATTCAATATCCCAATTATCCCAACTCGCATCAATAATTTCTGCAGGAAATCCTAATATAAATTATATGAACAAGGAATCCACCGAATGCTATTAAATCTATCTATTAAATGTTTCAATCCAGTTATACATGTGGATAGACCTACCCGGATTTCAATGTTTTTCCCACTTTTACTGATTATGTTTGCACAAACATGGAAGTTGTTTCAACATAAGTGATTAATCCTGGGTTATCAGATCATGAGGCAGTCATGTGTCCTATGTCCACGAAGGAAGATATATAGCAAAAGAATCTATGCGCAATTCCAAAATATTTGTCCGGGTGTGGTTGCGGTGGCTAAAGAACAAAAAAGTCAAAATCATGGGTCACGAAAGCAATAAAAAAATCCGCAATCAATCCATGATGCCTGCACACTATCAGAAAATGTTATGCACATAATGATTTTTTATGAATATTTCAATAGTATCCGCCTTATCTACAAATGGACGATCACAGTTGATCCACTCGATAACTTACAGAAGGTGTTCTCTCCAATGATGTTTTTATTATTGCTCTGATAAGCTAAAAGGCACTCTCTAACTTTTTTCTAAATTCTTTGTTTCTAGCTTTTCCGAATCGGTCTAAAAAATATAGTTCTTTATGATATTGGAACACCATAAATCCAATACTATGGTGATATTGAAGTTCATATTAGTCCTAACTGCAGTTTGTAGTCGGTTTTGATAAAAGAAGGCCCTATGAAACACTTCACTCTTCAAGTTAAGCGGGATATCCAAGAAGGAATGCTTCATCCTTCATAAAATACCGTTGTTGCGTGGTTTCCTGAAGTTAGGGCCTTCCATTAAACATATCAATGTGATTGACCATTTTTTAATTGACGAAAAAAAGGAGGTTCTCTAGTCGACGCGTATCTAATATATAAAATTCTCGTGTCACAATGTTAGTTACCTTACTCCTCCGAAACGGCTTTACTGATTTTTATCAAATTTTATATGCATATTTAGTAGGTCTGAGAATCGGCTACTATCTATTTTTCATACCCCTAAGGGATAAGGGTTGTTCACCCTTAACATTTATTCTTTAATTTTTGGACAAAATTTTGTGTTTTTATTTTTTTATGATACAGTATTCAAAAATACATACAACCCTGAATTTTCACCCTCCTACAATCAACCCCTATTTTTTTGGCAAGATTTTTATTTTCATTACTCTTAATTTTCACCCTTCTACGATCAACCCCTATTAGAATAGAAAAACGGGAAAACGGGATAACGGGAATAACGGGATAACGAAACAACGGGAAAACGTGATAACGGGAAAACGGGATAACGAGATGACAGGATAAGGACATAACGGGAAAACGGAATAACGGGTTAAATAAAAAACGGGATAACGAAAACGGGATAACGGGAAAACGGAAACGAAAAAACGGGAAAACGGGATAACGGGATGACAGGATAAGGGAATGAGGGAAAACGGATAACGGGATAGAGCAAAAATGGGATAACAGGAAAAACGGGATAAACGGGATAAACGGGTTAACGGAATAACGGGATAACGGGAATAACGGGATGACAGGATAAGGGAATAACGGAAAAACTGAATAACGGGATAAATAAAAAACGGGATAACGGGGATAACGAAAAAACGGGAAAACGGGATAACGGGATGACAGGATAAGGGAATGAGGGGAAAACGGGATAACGGGATAGAGCAAAAATGGGATAACAGAAAAACGGGATAACGGGATAACGGGTTAACGGAATAACGGGATAACGGGATAACGGGATAACGGGATGACAGGATAAGGGTATAACGGGAAAACGGGATAACGGGAAAACGGGAAAACGGGATAATGGGAATAACGGGAAAACGAGATAACGAGACAACAGGAAGCGGAAGGAGTCAAAAGCATAATCTAGATGGAACAACATAAAGGAAAACATAGAAAAAAAGAAATTATACGCGGACATTGGACAGGACAACGTCTGTCGGGTCAGCTAGTATATATATATATTTATATATGACCAAGCATAACTTTTTACACAGTGGTCCGATTTTGCTGATTCTTTTTTCAACGGATAAAATTCGCTTGATTCCGATGCTACAGAAGAAATTTGATAATTCTAATTTTGTAGTTATACAGGCTATAGAAGATTCTGACACATTGATCGTTAACACGCCGATCAGTATGTCCGCATCGTTTGATTCCGAACTCATAGTAGGAGAAGACATAGATCTTCTCGTTCTGCTAACAGCACTCGCGAGATCTCATCCAAACGTTTACCTTCGCAAATCAGGCAGAGGAAAAATTGTTGAAGAAATTTACTCTCCTCGAAGTCTAGAGTGTGGAGAAATAGTGGCGGACAGCGGTTGTGAAACTACTTCTGCTATTTTCCACGTAGGAAATATTAAGTATATAAAAACACTTAAGTTTGAATGTTTAAGCCGAGCTATACAAGCTTTCAAAGAGTAAAACGCAGACCCGAAGTCATTGCTACTGCGGTGGAAAGCTTTTTTATCGCTCTTTATGGCGTTTCCAAAGAAAACACCATTAATGCAAGATCCGTGACGATGAGTAAATTCAATCTTGCTGCATTACCCCCTACAAGAAAAGCTACAAGGCAACATTTCTTTCGGATCTACCACCAAGTTCAGGCTTGGTATGATATACACGAGTGTCCAGAGTGATGGGGTTGGGAAAGAAGCAAGATTGGACTCACTCCAGTGAAAACAACAGAAGATCTAAAGCAATCCTGAAATTCATTTTATGCAAGTGCAAGAAGGGGTGTGGTAAAGCCTGCGGGTGTAGAAAAACAGGCATGGAGACGCGTGTGAAAACAGCGCAGATATTTTTCGGGCTCTGGAGAAGAAGAAGGAGACGCCGACGACGAGCACAGAACTGACCGTTGCGATATTATTGGCAAGAAGAAGCCAACGAAGATGGGAATATCAGTGAACCTGGACCATCTAGAGCATCAAAACGGAAGGAAAGACATCACTAAAACGAATCGAGGATTAGGCCTACTTGGGATACCATATGAAATAACCAACGAAACCAAAAAGGAGGAGGTTCTCTAGTCGACGCGTATATGTAATTTTTTTTATTTTTATTTTTTTATGTTTGATCACGCATAACTTTTAACTGAGACGTCCGATTCCGATAATTATTTTCACAGTGGATAGGGTGTACTTCGAAGTTGGTCCCATTTGAATTTAAAAGATCCACCCCTAAGGGTAGCGAAATGAAGGATATTGATCACTCACCCATTGAATTCTGGTCCGTTAACCGATTCTATTAGGCATAACTTTGTACTGGGTTCTTCGATTTGGATGATTCTTTTTTCAATAGATGAGGTATACCTTATATTTGGATTTCGAATGAAATTATCCACCCTTACGGGTAGAAAAATAGGGGATAATTGATTTTTCACTTGTGAACATTGGCACACACTTACGTAGTTGACAATGACAGATCGCTACTGACATTATTTTTGTTCCACATTCGTCAAAATCATTATATTCTATGAGAGGATGGAATGATATACAAAGCAATGAAATAAACTAACCAGAACAACAAAAATAATGTATATTACAACAAATAGTAAAAGTAGATAATCATATTATTTAACTGGTAATAGTTGAAGTAAGGTGGGTAAGTATTTTGCAAGTAATAAAAAAACAAGTAGGTAGTAATTAGTAGATTTTAGCCACAAAAAAAATTAAAATAACAACTTTTTAACAAAAATCAAACCGACGAAATACGGAACTAAAAAGTGAAAAATAATATAAACCTTCTTAGTCTCAATAACTAAGCTCTTAAACTACTGTAAGTAACTAATTTTGAGTCGGCGCCAAACAAACAAGCAAATGAATTAGGTAAGGCGTAGAATGATGGCATTCGAGTTGGGCGGTGATCTGATAAAAGAAGAATCATCCAAATCGAAGATCCCAGTACAAAGTTATAGCTGATAGAATCGGTTAACGGACCAGAATTCAGAGGGTGAGTGATCAATATCCTTCATTTTGTTACCCTTAAAGGTGGATTTCATCTTTTAAATTCAAATGGGACCAATTTCGAAGTACACCTTATCCACTGAAGAAAGAATTATCGGAATCGGACGTCTCAGTAAAAAGTTATGCGTGATCATACATAAAAAAAAAATACGCGTCGACTAGAGAACCTCCTCCTTTTTGGTTTCGTCGGCTAATAAAACACGCCTCTCACTCTACCTCATGGTAGTGCGGAAATGAATGGAGAACTGTAGTACGTATTGAATAATCGATATATTCTGAAAAATGGAGCGATTTTACAAATTGTAGAAATTCGCTGAGCTTGACTCCGCTGTAACTCGTGAACTATTCATCTGATTGAAAAATGTCACTTAAGTTGTAGGAAATTTCATGTTCTATAATTTTTGTGGAAGGTATTGTCTAAAAACTAGTTTTTAGTGCCATTTCCCTAATATGGCGACGCGAGCGGCGGGCACTCAAGGTCGCTCAACTGTACTAATCTACCAAATTAAAACTTTCCTTGACCTTTTGGAAGTCAGAACCTACCCATTGCCTGGCCTATACAAGTTGACATTAATATTCAGCCACTGAAAAAGAGGCGATCTTATCAAACGTGTATCGATCATATAATTTTTTATAGAAAAATATCAGGTAAAATAAGATTTTCTATGTCACCGTCGTTGAGTACCAGAAGAACTGCTATGGGGCAAATTGTTTTGCTATGAAACGGAATAATTTCATGGATTGCTTTTAAAAACGCTTTGTTTGAGAGGCAAGTACACCACTGAAATTCGTGATATTTCATTTTTCTCACCTTTCAATGTCGAAACGAGACGATAAATCTCTCGAGAAGAGACGATATGAGATGTTTGTCTAGGATAAAAAAGCTACTATATGAAAAATAAACATTCGATACTTATTGCTTTCTATTCTGTTTTTTTCTCTGGAAGTTAAAAATATCAGTTATCTGTTCCAAGAAAGACAAGTTACTGAATTAAATTCACAAAATAAATGGAAACAGATAATTCTATAAACTATTCAGACCTGACTATAACAAAAATCATAAACTTTTCAATTTTCTATGAACCTTCATATACAAACATCACAAAACACAGTAGGTACCTCAACACATCCATAGCAACATCAATCAGACGCATAAAATAGTATGATACATAGACTGATCAATATCCCTCTTTCAGAAGATTTTTTTTTATAAAGAATTGAATATAATTAAACAAATTGCAATTAATAACGTTTATAGTTCACACCTGATGAATAATATTCTTTCAAGAAAACTTTATAAAAAATATTTACAACTGTTTCCTACTCAAAACAAAAAACATACTTTCAAAATTATTACATTTTAGGTCATTCTACCAAAAAAAATTATACTTTTTGCGTAGAAGCAACATCAATATTGCATACAAAACAGATAATAATTCAAATAAATTTATCAATAACAATTGAGATAAAATTGGGAAATCTGATAAATCTGGAGTATATAAATTAACTTGTGGCTCTTGTGTAAGTTTTTAGATAGGGCCAAACAGGCAGAACATTTAAAAACTATTATCAGAACATAGAAACTGTTTCGTCAATGAAAAAACAAATTCAACTTTTGCTGCTTACCTGTTGATTGAAAAACATTGTTTTGTTAACGATTTCGAAATATTACGTATAGAAAAGAAAGGTGGTAAGCACAATCTTCTAGATTTGGAGATAAATAAATGCAAAAAGTCACAATATTTGCTTAAATAATTACGAAGGCGTAGAAGTGCCACACTTCTTTTTATTTCACAATTCTGACTTATAAGTTGGAATTCCGACTTGTATCTCGGAATTCCGACTTATAAGTCGGAATTCCGACATAGAGGTCATAACGATGAAAAAACATTGAACAAATGAGATTATTATAACATATATATATAAATATATGAATATTGAAAGTTCGGGTTGAACCGCGTCTAGAATTGTTTTATATCAAAATTGGCAGAATCTTAGGGAAACGGGACATTCAAACAATTTTCACAGCAAATAATAGAATCTCTGATTTTCTCAGGTCTCTTAAAGATAACATTGCTAATGAGTCTCAAGGAATATATGAAATACTATTCTCCGAATGCCCTAGGACATATATAGGACAAACTAACAGGCGAGCCACCAGTCGAGTTAACGAACATCAACTTGCTGTCCGACACTTAGACCCTTCTTCGGCAATCTCCAAGCACTATGAAGAGACAGGCCACAGAATGGATATCGACCACACTAGGACCATTGCCACTGAGAGAACACTGCAAGCGAGGGTCATTCGTGAAGTCCTTGAGATCGTGAAGTCCTTGAGATCGAGAAGCGCCCGAACTGCCTTAACAAACGCGATGATGGACGCATAGTACCCAATACTTGGATACATCTACTTTCCCGGCTTACTGCCAAACCAAGCCGTGCCCAAAGTTCCGCTCTACTGAATTCACCTAGGTTAAATACTCCACATCCAACCTCTGATCCTCAGTTTCCTCGAAGGAATAGGCAGATTGAGAGACCTTAGAGGAAGCTAGTGGCGAAACATGGGGAGTAAACAGATTGAGACCCCAGTGTCGAGTTACAAAATCCTGAACCCCACCTAAGGGACTCCAACCTGAGTAGGCAGATTGAGACCTCAGGGGTAATCACATTCCTACCTCAGTGACTATAGCCTAGGAGTAGGCAGATTAAGACCTTTGTTGAAAATCACTTCCCTCTTTTGCTCTTATCAATAACTTATATTCAAATATTTTTTTTTCCCTTTTCTTGAAAATGGCTCCAAAATGGGTGCCGAAATTACCAAATTTCTAGACGCGTTTCAACCTCAACTTTCAATATTCATAATAATCATGACTTCGGAAGCCTATCCGAACACATATATATATATATATATATATATATATATATAAACATGACAGAAATTGTATATTAGCCAGTAGAATGAATGCAGTTCGATATCCTGATTCAAGGTCTAGAGTCAGATGGTTTTCGGAGGGTTAAAGAAAGATATGAGGAAACTAGCAAGAAAAGGCAAGAAGTAAATAAAATTGCACCGAAAGAAGAAACTGAATTAGCGGTGATGCTTTCAATTGAGAATCCTCATGTTTGTACGAGGAACATTGCAAAAGAGCTAAATGTGAGTCATACTTCCGTGAACAGAATATTGATAAAAAAAATCTTCATCCATACCGAATTGAATTACATCAAGAACTCTATGAAAATACATCGAATTTCAGTCGCAAGAAACCAAATTTTCTGAAATACATTTGAAAGTAATGGGATGGTAAATAGCCACAATTTGCCAGTACTACTCGACAGAGAATCCTTATTGGGTCAAAGGAGTTGATAACCAAAATAGATGGTCGATAAATGTCGGGGCATGATTGGAGATCAGGTTAGAGGACTATATTTCTTTGATGGGCCACTGAAAGGAAAAATGTACAGATATTTTCTCCGAAATGATTCACCAAATTTGTTGGGGAACGTATCAATTGACACCAGACAGAGGTTATATTACCATGATAGCGCGCCTCCCCACAATCAAAATCGGGTAAGAAGATTTTCAAACAGATGGATACCCAAAAAACAGACCCATTCAGTGACCAGCAAGGTCCCCAGACCTCACGCCCCTAGATTTCTATCTCTGGGGATATGATAAAGGAGAGGTCTAACGCGAGAAACCAACGACACCAGGAGATATAAAGAATAGAATTAGAGAAGTTTTTCGCTCTATTACAAGATCAACTTCAATTGATGTCCGAAGATGGGACATTGTTCGAACATCTCCTGTGAATTTACGCTTTTTTTAATTATTTGAGTTTACTTTGTTACCTCTTTTGTCCAGCATTGAATAAAAAATCGTTATTGATGTTATGATGACTTTTTCTTAATTTCCTCAAGAATTAGATACATTTGCGATGGAAATTAAGTAGGCAAATAGTGATATTCTGGTATAGCCTTATTCATAGGCTGCTCTATTTGAAAAAACTGAGAAAAAAGTGATCCCCAGTTTGGTTACCCATGTCGGCAAAATTATGAATAGGAAATGAAAATACACTATTTTCAAGAATATTGTGTGGAAAAATACTTTTATTGCAAATTATTAATTTTTATATATTTGGTGTCAAATGAATCCATATATATATATATATATATATATATATATATATATAAACATATGTATATGTATATAGATAATGATCTCATTTGTTCAATGTTTTCTCATTGTTATGACCTCTATGTCGGAATTCCAACTTGTATCTGGGAATTCCGACTTGTAAGTCGGAATTCCGACTTAAGTCGGAATTCCGAGATACAAGTCGGAATTCCGACTTACATGTCGGAATTGTAAAATAAAAAAAAGTGTGGCACTTCTACGCCTTCGTAAATAATTCACCTTCATTGAATTTTTTTCACTGCCCTTAGTCTTCGTCTTATTAATTACCTATTGGATTGTCCTTGATATCTTAATATTCTTAATTCGATTTATATATCCAAAATTACTCAAAATTGAAAAATTACTGTGACTATTTCCCTCATACTATTTCAACCAATCATCTGTCAGAATTTTTCAAATTTTGACCAATACTGTCAAAATAACAGCAGCAAAATTTCCAAATCATCCCTTGGGGTTTTTTTCGACAATATATCTTATAAACATATTTCCGTAATTGATTTTCGTGTTTAAGACAAAAGAACTCTGGACGTATGTTTGTCATCTGACGTTACATTTTCGAAAGTGTCAAAATGAGTCGTTTTGATACAAGTTCATTTGAAAAAATTCAGACTAATATTTAAAATATAACACCCAAAACTACAGTTACTTCCAAAAACTCAATTTGGAGACAATTTGATAAGTTCTGCAGTGAAAGGAATTATAAATTACGCGCTGATACACAAGTGAGCACTCTATCCAAAATTTCAACGGACTACGCATATAACATGAAGAAATCTAATGGTGAGATAAAGAAAGTTGCATAAAAAGTATATGGAATACGACAGTAGAGATGTTGCAGGAATATTATTTTGAAAATTTCAATATCATGTTCAATCCTTATTCGGACATTATTTTCAAGGATGCGCGAAATGATAAAATCGCGAAGCGCAAGCACAAGCACAAAGAATGCCCGACAAGGAAAAAGAGAGTTCTAATGCATTAACGAAAAATGGAGTGTATGGGATGGCAGTTGCATGGGATGAAGATAATCCTGGAGGATTACAAAAAAAATTGAACCATTTAATGGCATATGAACTAGCCTGGAGAGGTGGCGAGGGTGTCCAGTGAAAAAAGCAATACTTTCAAAACGAATATACAAACGAGGGAATATCAACTGGGGTAAATATTTAGTTACATCACTCATGCACTCCGAATATGGGGAAAACACTTTTCTTACGTGTTTTTGCCTCCTGAACACGAATCCGGAAGAAAAATGCGGCGGTCTCATACCGTTTCAGAGTTATATAGGTTTTTCAACTGAAACTAACCTCAAATTCAAGCACCGTTTTCTCGCACAAAATCACTCAAAATGCCTCCTTCTATTACAGCATAACAATACACCCTTAATCACTTATTTTCGGCATTTGCACAAAATATCGTCGTTTTATCGAAAAGATCCTCCTTCTTACACAGTCCGATTCATTTATTACCAACATGAAAAATTAAAAAGTTAATAAATGTCATCTGTCAAAGAAATTAGAATTGTTCATTTGCAACTGTGTAAGAAGGAGGATTTTTCGATAAAACGACGATATTTTGTCAAGTTCCGAAAATAAGTGATTTAGGTGTATTGTTATGATGGTAAAAGAAGGAGGCATTTAGTGAGTTTTGTGAGAAAACGGTGCTTGAAATTTATTTCGGAAAAAGCGATGTAACTCTGAAACGGTAATAGACCGCCGCATTTTTCTTTCGGATTCGTGTTCAGGAGGCAAAACACGTAAGAAAAGTGTTTTCCCCATATTCGGAGTGCATGAGTGATGTAACTAAATATTTACCCCAACTGGGAGAATCGAGTACAACCCAATATTTTCCAAAACAAGTCAAGGGGGAGGAAGAAGACTCACTGAGCAAGTGGCTCGTTACAAATACAAATGCTCCAGATGTTTGTCCAGTGCGTTTGTTGAAAAAACTGTTTGATAAGCGCCCAGCGCACGTAACGACAGATCGACTATTTCTGAGAGTCAATATGGCATGGGATAGTCCAAAATCAGTTGGGTGGTATTTAATATCAAATATCGATCGATCGATATCTAATCTAGCAAAATGTGACACTGGAGAACACTCAATAATAAAAATTTCCGGACACTCAAGCGTGAATTCCATTTCGCCCTATCTACAGCTACATAGTGAACATCACAAGAGCCTCATAAATAATATTAGAAAAAGTCCATCTGAATCTGGATCATCTAATGATTTGCCTCTGGAAGCTCCCTGTCCATACCTGCCTACCAGTCTCGTTTCTCAACCACCGGCAACTAATCCCAGTCATTCTTTTATTTACCAGAGTTGTACTTTTCATTGTACAAATTTCTATTCTAATCCTAATATGTGATTAAAAGTAATAAAAAACATTATTTTTGGTGTCAGTTTAGCTTATTTGGGAAATAGTCTAATCAAATATATCTCGGTCTATTATTTTTCAGGAAAAATTTGATCTAAAGGTTGTTGCTTATAAGTAACTTCCCTCTACAAATTTGCCTCGGGATATTACTCAAGCAACAATCTTTCGATCAAAAATGTTTCCGGCAAAATAATACTCCCTTGATATATTGTAACTGAAAATAATTCTCCAGATTTCTTTCTCGAACTTGTTGCCATTTGGCAATAGTCACTAGAGCCCGTCGGGCTCTCGTGTCTATTGCCTGGCAACAACTTTTTCACTTTATTCTCACTCTCTCGTGGTATCACAACTGAATATTTATGATGATGCACACTTTTATGACTCGAAAAAGTTAACCCTAGGAGCCTCAAAAACTATGTTTTTTCTTTAGCAAAACATGGATTTTCTTCACTCGAAAAAAAAAGGTCCTTTTTAGGATTTATCGTATCATCGTTTGTTTTAAAGCAATTTTTCTCGAATATCTTCACGTTTGATTTCTTAAGAGAATCCCGCCCTTTCCGCAAAAACCACAAAAAAAAAGAAAGGTAATTCCTTAATATACCGGATGGTCTAAGGAATTAGCAAGGGGGTGGCGATAGGGTTGGCCTATTTTCATTCAAATTTGAAAATTCTAATTTGTATTCTACATCCATTTCAATTATGCTAAAAGGGTATAAAATACTAATTGGTTTTGATGATGTTGGCGCCTAGTCGAATATTTCGGGAAAATGTTTCTTCTAATCACCCAGTGGAAAAAATAGACTGAACCATTTCAGTAGAAGGGTATGGAGGATGATTTTCCTTTTGCGATTTTATGGGGAGGAGGTGAAAGAGATTATGTAATCGTAGAATTGAATATAAATTCGCAACCGTATTTCGCTTTGATCTTTCAGTTCATGTTCTCCTCGAGTTCAGAGGTTGAAAAGGAGCTTGATCTTTCGTTGAACCATTATTTCTTCACTTGATTCATATATTAAATTGAATATTGGTAAAGTTTCAATTTGATATTGCACACGACAGCGTTTATATTTTTGACTGAATTCTGGATAAACTTTATGATGTTTTTTTTTATAACAAAAAGTTCACTTGAAACAATGTATCTCTAGTTTTTCGGGGATTTTGTGCCAAAGAATTGGAATTCTCATATCTCCCTTTTTCAATTTCTGATTCAAGAATGAATTTTTCTTTGCATTAGATTTCATTTGATATCACACACGTCAGATTCCCAATTGGACAAATTTGCCCTCTTAAAATACACATTTTAGAATAATTATAAATAGCTTTAGGACATTTAACACTATAACTATGCCAAACAGATGGATATGAAATAATTGCACAGACGGATTGACAGACACTGTCATGATACCAATATGGTATTATTGTTTCCTTTTTACCCGCAGTAGAGACACTAAAAAACTTGAAACCTCCGACTCACGAAAGTCTGGATTCTTTGATGAATAAAATCGGATAATTTATAGTATTTCGTGGGAGAAATTGGGCAGAAATATAATACTTCTATTCCATAACCAAGCAAATAGAATAATTATAAAACGTTAGTTAACATGATTTCCGAAAATTGTTCACTTTGTAGAAACTATAGACGAAATTACATTGGAAATTTCTTAACATTCGAGAACCACGAGAAACTGACTTTTCATGTATATTTTTTCTTCATCTAATCAAATCCAAGCCATTTGTCATATTTGTGTTTTTATTTAATTTATACAAATGCTTCTGAAAACTATTGAAACACAAAACTATCTACTTTTGCTAACAGTCGCAATATATGTTTTCAACACCCACCTGCTCTAAAGCATGATGTTCTCTTTTTATGGCTTCTAGATCTTTTTTTAACACGTCTGTTGGAATAAAATAGTCAAAAAATGAATAATTGGGATGAAGCTATTATCCAGTGAGATAAAGAATAAAATGACAGCAGGGTTTCCTTTACAATTCGAATAATTTTCAAAATTTTATATCAGAAAAAACTCTTACTTCAAAATCTATTGTAAATCTTATTGACAATATGAATTTGAAATTATTATAACAAAATTGGTTGGTATGTGTTTTGATTTGAATAACACTCATTGGTGTTCATGACCTTCAGAAAATTCACGATTTCACTTGATTATTTTGTTTTGGTCTGATCAAAGTAGTTATTGAACTGATCTGATATACGCGGTTTCAAAGAAACAATAGCAAGCTTATAAAAAGTTAAGCCTGGAAGTGATGTTCTCACCGAAAAATATGCAACATATTTTCATATGAGGAATTCTCACAAAAAGTGGGAATATATATATATATATATATATATATATATATATATATATATATATATATATATATATATATATATATATATATATTTCTTAGGGAAAATCGGCTTGCATATTTCTGAGGAATTAAACGTATTTTTCAACAGATACAAGATCCGGTAACAGAATAGGAATATACAGTATGAACTAATCAACATGTAACTATTTACATAAATATAAATCATTGGACAAAAAACAGAACAGTACAGTTTTTATGGAGACTGCAACAAAAAATGTCAATGGATTCATTCATCTTATCATATTTATTGCATATCTTATAAACAGGTGCATTTAATTAAACATTGGTGTGACAAAGTGGAAGATGAAAGTATTGTTTCTCCGAGATGTGCAGTCCAAAGTGTTGTGAATGAGATTGAAAAGGAATATAACATGTGACCTATTTCGACGAGATTCAAGTGAATCTACTGAAAATCTAGAAATGAGTTGTTCATGTGGAAAACCTACGTCTGGGTAGTGGCCATCAAGTTTAAAACATAGATAATTCAAAAATGTTCGTTGGATATTTTCTAAATTAGATATATATACCTGATAATATGGTGCCCAAACAATTGATGCATACTCTGAATTTGATCTAACAAATGTAAAATATAATTGAAGAAGAGTTTTCTCGTTCCTTCCAAAATCTTTTTTGACACTTTGATTATGAATCCTAATGATCTATATGTTTTTTTGGTACTAGCTCGATATGTTTTGCAATAGAGAGTTTTTTGTCGAATGTTACTCCT
Source organism: Gonioctena quinquepunctata (assembly GCA_018342105.1). Lineage (NCBI taxonomy): Eukaryota > Metazoa > Arthropoda > Insecta > Coleoptera > Chrysomelidae > Gonioctena > Gonioctena quinquepunctata. The sequence continues at coordinate 82,253 of JAFIRS010001435.1, read as the reverse complement.
AGATCTTGGAAAGTGTCGGGTCTTTTCAATACGACGTTGTACAGTTTATAATTGAAAATAATTGGATTCAGCTTGGCGGTGAAAGACCTGGCATTTAGAAACATTGAGGAATAGGAAGAGTACAGTCTTCTGTGGTGATAATTTTTGGTTTATCTTAAGATCATCGGCATACAGTAAGTGAGCGATGGAGAGAATAGCTACAATGTTATTAATAAACATTATAAAAAATAATGGCCCGTGGTTAGACCCTTGGGGGACACCTGACGTGTGAAGGACTTCAATAGACTTTTGACCATGGAAACTGACATACTGCTTACGATGTTTGAAGGTAGGATTGAAATAAAGATGTGAGATTTGGGGTTAGTCTGAAATTCGCTAGTTTGTAAAGAAGAATTCTATGATCAAGCCTATCGAAGGCCTTCGAGAAATCCGTATAAATTATATCACATTGAGAGCTTCCATCGATAGTATCAGATAATTGTTCCGTGATACAAATTAAATTTGTTATCGTTGACCCTCCTTCGAAAAAACCATGTTGACTAGGGGTGATTTGATTCTTTACATGCGTATATAAATGTAATTGTAAAATGTATTTACGAGAAAAAACTGAACCCTGTGAAAAGAAAATCTAATCCAGTTTAGAACAGAAGTTGTACAACATACTAACATCAACAATAATTAATTTCCAAAGATAAATATATAATATTTGAACTTCGAAAAAAGAACTGACATTCATTATTCGATAGTAGTAGTTTATCCAAATCTGGGATTTGGCCAAGTGTGGCTATTGTTTCATAAATATATATATATATATATATATATATATATATATATATATATATATATATATATAACTAAAATATAATTGAACATACGTTAATTGTCATCACAGTAAAAAGAAAAAGAAACTCTTATAGGATAACTCACGTGTTCGTCTGTTTGTCTGCCACAGTTATTTACCTGCAAATTTTTCAGATATTCATTTGAATATTCTGGTGTGGATAAAAACACGATTTTTTGTGAAGTGGGTCATATCGTTCGAAATAGCTATTTATAAAGATTTTGAAACAATTATTTGAGAAACTTGACTGTGATTGTTCTAGAGAAATGAAGATGTTATTAAAAAATATTCTCAGCCCCGAAGCATAAATTACAAAAACAGGGTTACTAGGAGTTTTCATAAAGTTTGGTGTACGTAAAACACCAAAGATTTTTTCAGATATTATAGTTTAAGAGATATTTGATTAAGTTTAGTACCGCCTTTTATCTTTAGTCACCCTGTGAAATATTGTTGTATACACGATTATTCATCAGATTTTTGCAAAAAAAATAAGTAAAGGTGAAATTATGAAATATATTTTCAGTTCACTATCATACTGAAAGTGTCATTTACATTCCGGCTGAGTGAAAGTAGAATTCAATCACGATTGAAATCGACGGTAGGTATATAAACATCAAAACATCGGGTAATCGATCGTATTTATTTCATGTTTTCAAGTTTCATTGGACATAGGCGATACGGTCGCTTTAATGAAACCATTAATTTTCATAGGTATGTTCCAAAGACGAAGACAAAATTGAAATTATGAGTATTCAGAGAAAATTTCAATATTCCTCCAGCTCGGTATCGACCGAAAATGAGGTATTCTTGTTCATTTTTTGAGAATTAAGAAATGAGAATCAATCCTCCACAATATCACAACTATTAACCGAGTTGTATGTTATACCAACATGCCAGTATTTTATAAAATTGACTGATTATTTTAATACTTTTTTGGGTCGATAATTGGTAAAAAGAAAATTAACCACGACACGATAACATTGGGCAGTCAAAATAATATCTGATACAAATATTGTTTTCATGATAGGATTTTGAACTTACATTATCTACTCTTTCATCGACACCCATGTTTTATATGAAGCCAATATCGACACCACCTTTCTCAATGAAATATTTTCATTATAACGTTTATCATGTAAACATCGAATATCAACTAAATATTTGAAGTTTTGACAAACATAAGCGAAGAGGGCACGATCACCCGGACCATAAGAAAAACGATGTTGATTATGATGTAATTTAGATGCATACAAAAATCACGAAGATTGTCAATATGATCCTGAAACTAAGATTGATATAAGTTCAAAATTGAAAATATCTATTCAAAAAGTTCATATATTGATTGATGATGATGATTGATTGATGTTTGAGTTTTATATTTGGGGGTCAATTGGCTTCATTGTCGTGCCAAATTTCAACTTAATACGTCGAACAGCTCTAAAAAAATGGTTGTGTTCATTTTGATAACCAATAACCGCCTTAAATATAATTAATTTCAATTATGAATTTGTTGCAATTGAATATCACAAACCATAAGGGTATTTTGAAATTTAAAGTTTCAGATCAAACAACTCAAAATCAATCAAATGGCAATTTTTTTCGTTTATGGGAAAACTTTCAAAAAAATTCAAATTAAAAAATGAGTCTATTGAGTTTATCGCAAAAAACTAATGATTAAGTTTGTGAATCGATTAATCACTATGCAGATGAATTGGAAGATTTGTGAAAAAGTTATTATTTTATTCGGAGATGATCACGTAATATTTTTGAAATATTTGCTCGTTCGTGTGTACTCTGCTTAGTGTAACGTCATTGGACTTGAAACTGAGTGATATAGGTATGTTTTCGCTCCCATAAACACAATAACAAACATAAGCTACGCTGATATTGTTAATTGTAAGGCGTATAAATATAAGATGAATCGAAAACGATTTCATCGATATTACCGTCGATTTATTTAGGTAACGTTATGTCTCTATTCAGTGTTCCGTAAAAAAACATGTAAAATGGAATAATGGTCTCTCCGATATATGTATGTTGGATTGTCCGTGACAGTCTTCTTAACCTTGGACCTTTCAACCTGAGAAATTAAATTTGGTACATCTACAGACCTTGATGACCCAGTAAGGCAAGGTGGCGTAAATGAGCCATAGTTTTACAACTTTTTAGGTTTAGTGTTATATAAAATTAGATTTGGGGAATACAAGTACTAAATATGGGCTAACCTATCTTGTTGACTATGTTCTGTCAAAGCAATATTACGATCTTTTTTTAATTGTGGACGATGACCCAGTTACCCCATATCTCTGAGGTAACTGGGACCACTATGTTATTTTAGCTCAACTTCATCTGTAAATTAATGCGGGGTTACTGCAAAAAAAATACTTTCTCATCTTTAACTGTTTATGAGATACGTAGTTTGTAAAATAAAATGCAAAGAACGCATTACAATAATAAATAAGGATAACATGTAAAAACTGTAAAAAAACTTTAAATTAAGTAAGAACACAGTGAAATTAAATTGTAGGGAACTAACGGAACCCTCATACAAACTTTCACCCCTTTAGGTGTTGGACTTCGAAGAATACTGAAACACGTATATCTTTATTTGTAACAAAGACCTCAAATACCAATTTTTATGACCCTAACTTAAAAATTAACCCCCCCTTTCCCCTTTGGATGACATTTTCAAAAACACTGAATTTCTTCATTTGAGATCTTTGTTCTCAAATACCAATTTTTATGATCCCCAACTTAAAAACCAACGGAACCCCCAAACAAACTTTCACTCCCCATTTCACCCCTTTGGGGATTGAATTCCTAAAAACACTGAAACTTGTATTCCTTCATTTGTAACAAAGACCTCAAATACGAATTTTTCCCCAAAAAATTTCCTAAAACTTTCAAACCCCACCCTTTGACCCCTTTAGGGTTGAATTTTCGAAAACCCTGAAATACATGTTTCTCCAATTGAAAAGAAATGCCTAAAAAACCAATTTCCATGACTCTAACATCAAAACTAACGGTATTTCCAACTTTCAAGCCCTTCTCACCCCCCTTTTACCCCTGTATGTGCAATAAAAATACAAGTGTCAAAAGAACTCGTGTAAGGGCACATCTCCTTATATGTAATATAAATTCAAGTGCCATTCAAATCCGCTTGAATTTGATTGTGACTTTGATGTGCCTGACAGCAGCGTCCCATAGATATGTAATCGACAAAAGAATGAAACAACAGTTATATTAGACTTCGATACCTGCGACATTGTGTCAATGAGTCGAGCAGAAAAGAAACAGCATTCATTAAAAAAAATTGTCAATTCAACATTCATTGTATCACATTCGCAGGCCTCCAAGTGCCATTCAAATGCAACTCGCATTTTATTGTCACATTGATGTCCGCGACATCGAAGTGTAATGGAAACGCAACTGACAAAAACATAGAGTACCATTTAAATTCGACTTGTACACCTACGACATCAATGTGGACCATATAAAAATGTTGAATATTAAACGTATTCAAATTGCTATTACCAATGGAAATGCACAAGACACCATAAGTCCAAGTCGCATAAAAATGATTGTTCCATTTAAATTGGTATCCCAAAGGCGTGCGTTACATTCATTTCGGGTTCAAAAATGAATTCAAATTGCTATTATCAATAGAAATGCACAAGACACCATAAGTCCAAGTCGCATAAAAATGCATGTCCCAAATTAGTATCCCAATGGCGTGCATTACATTTCATTTCGGGCTCAAAAATAAAATGATGAGCGAGATGATGGAGTAAATAATTCAATTTGTTTGTTTTATATCTGAGCCCGAAATAAAATGTAAAGCACGCCATGGGGATACCAATTTAAATGGGACATGCATTTCAATGCGACTTGGACTTATGGTGTCTTGGGCATTTCCATTGATAATAGCAATTTGAATTCATTTTTGAACCCGGAATGAATGTAACGCACGCCTTCGGGATACCAATTCAAATGGGAAATGCATTTTTATGCCACTTGGACTTATGGTGTCTTCTGCATTTCCATTGCTAATAGCAATTTGAAAACGTTTAATATTCAACATTATTATATGCTTCACATTGATGTCGTAGGTATCCAAGTCGAATTTAAATGATATTCTATTTTTTTGTCACTTGCGTTTCTATTACACTTCGATGTCGCGGATTTCAATGTGCCAATAAAATGCGAGTTGCATTTGCATGGCACTTGGAGGCCTGCAATTGTGATATACAGTGAATGTTGAATTGTCCATAAATGAACTGAATTCCGTTTCTTTCTGTTGGACTTTTCAACATGATGTCCCTGGTACCGAAGTCTAATATAAATGGTGTTTCATTTTTTTGTCGATAAAATATCTATTGCACATCAAAGTCACAATTAAATTCAAGAGAAATTCAAATGTCACTTGAATTTCCATTACATATGAGGAGATGTGACACGAGTTCTCTTGTCACATGTATTTTTATTGCTCATGAAAAGTTAGTAGCGATGGTATGCAATGGAAATAAAAGGACCCAAATAATGCATGTGGAATGGAAATAGAAATATTGGGTGCCATTGCATATGTCGATGATGCGTAATGTAAGTGATAAAATGTTAGATAATAGGACACAGACATCAAAGCAAAAATATAACAATATCGCAAACGAAGAAAAGTATACAATTGAAATTTAAATGAAATCGATAGGCGCATGTGACATAAAAATAAGAGTTCACATTGCCATTAGCAATGAATTACACTCAACGAAAATAATATCCATTCCGTCTATATTATCGCAAGTCGCATAAAAAATAAGTGACATTTAAATGGGAGCAAAAGATCAAAACGGCGTGCCATACAAAACTGTATGTACTAAAGAAAATCAATTGAAATTACTTCAGACAGTTGTTGAAAACCCTAGAAGATCCAGCCAAGAAATTTCTGCGTATACTGGTGTAAAAAGTAGCTCTATTAAGGAGATTCTTAAGAAAAATAAATATCATGCCTATAAGTCAAAGTTTCAAGAAGGAGACTATGCATTGCGGTATGATTCTGCATGTGCATTCAAATAGAAGATCAACGTGATTTCCATAGATACTTCTTTTTCGGGGATGAATCCACGTTCACAACACCTAGCGTTGTCTCTTCCCAAAATTGTAGGTGGTGGTCGGCGAAAATCCAAATTTTGTCATTGCCAATAAAAACCAGTATTACCAAAAAACAAACGCAATATTATTAACGACAAATTAATAGGGCCGTTTTTTTCGCCAAAACCTGAATGATGATACCTATTTACAGTTTTTTTAAAACGAACTGACGGATTTATTGGATAATATAAGTTTACAAGAACGAAATAAATTATGGTCTGTACATGATGGATGTCCCACCCATTCTGCTAGAATTGTTTCTGAACGGTTAAATGGGGAATTTGGTGATAAATGAATAGGACGAAATACCGATCCTTGGTGGCCTCCTCTTCTCCAGATCTCACCTCGATAGATTTTTTATGGGGATATTTAAAGCAAAAAGGATACAAGGATCGACCATTTGATAATGTTGAGGAACTTGAAAATTTGATAGAATTCATCACAGAAAGATTCCAGCAAATGTATTGCGATCTATTCTTAGTGAATTTTATGATCGGACAATTAGATGCATTGAACGAGAAAGTAGACATACAGAGACGCTTCGATAATTTCTTTACACATACTTTTTTGCATTTTGAATATTTTCTGTTTTAATTTATTTTGATTTGTTGATTGTTAAGTAATAATAAAAATTGGCAAAACCATCGGCACTATATTCAAATATGTTTAAAAACATTGTATTATTGCTTTCAAGATTTGAGTGCGTTTAAAATATTAATTAATAATAATATTAATAATAATGTTTAGTTTCAACCCTCATTTGTTTTTTTCCATGGGTATCCGCGATTATTTTAGTAGGATTTCATGTTTGTCGATTAATTTGTATAGTTTTTTAATAAACATTTAAAATGAAAATAATTAATAAGAGTTTTTTGCATATTATCATTACTACTGTTTTATTTTGTTGAAAATAATTTTTGCGGAATTTTGAAGTTGTGTTTAATATCGTTGAAACAAACATGAAGTTTGTGACTCCCTAAAAAATTAAAAATATAAGTTAATTCCACAAATATTCTTGAATTTGAACAAAGATATACGAAATTGATTTGATTTTGAATAATTTATGAAAGTGTTTAGGGTGAATATAAAAAAAATGGGAAATTATTAATGTTTTTTTTACTCCTGTACAATTTTTATATTTTTTGTCCTACCTTGTATGGTGAAAAATTCCCATATGTTGCACACTCAAATGACCACACTGTATATATATATATATATATATATATATATATATATATATATATATATATATATATATAAATAGATGTAGTTAAACTCAACCGAAAGGATAAAAAAAATATATTCGATTTGAGTCAGATTACTTTGAAATATTAGGAAGCGTTTAGGGAGAATTGAATTCTCCAACACTTCATTGTAGGGTTCACACAAAAATAGAAATGCTGTTTGCGTTTTCCGATTGAAATATATTCCAGTTTCTATTACACATAATTCTTGATTCTTTAATGATGGCATTTTCAGAATGAATAAATACATTCTGAAATTTACCTTTCCGACTGGCTGCTCCATTCTGCATTCATATACGTCATAGTGATTGAATACAAAATTGAAGTCAGAAAAAGAGGTCTATCAGTCCAGATCTACCCTATGTTGTCTAACTGTATTCATTATGTAAGAAACCTTGAACCTTGTATCTTTTATTCAAAGAATTACGTGAGTATTGGGTTGAAAAGGCTTCACAGAAAATGTCAGGCGAACTTCAAGCGCCTTCGTAATTCACCATAGAAATAACCAAATTGATGTTTCGCAAGCATGTTGTGTCATCTCCTCTTCGGAACGCTTCAGATAATTAACGAACTTTAATAAATTAAAACGGAAAAGAATTCCCACAGCATCCTTTGCCATTGCTTATCAATACTATCGACCTTCAGTGGAATTAATTAACTTACAAAAATTAGTAAACGCGAGTAAGAATTAAACAAAAAAGTTTTGAATCTGAAATAATAATATGTGTACGATGGGCATTGAATACAAGTATGAAAAAGGTGAGTACGGCATACGGGTGAGAAATGGACATTCCACGCTCCTTGTACTTTATACTTTTTCTACGACTACCATTTCTTCTCACAGTTGTATTACGGATTAACAGAATTCACAGGTTGTTCTTTTATTGTGCAATAACAAGGAAAATACTTGAAAGTGAATACTAAACAGAAATATGTCACTATTATTTTTTTTCCTAGTAGGTTTATTCAATTCAGCGTTGCTGAAATGACAGTTGTCTCAATGACATATTGAATATAATGAATCACAAAGTATATCGTGCCATCCCTGGAACTCCCACACTTGAGGGGATCTTCTTGAGTTTGATTAAAATATTCAACCTCACGCCTCAAAAATGTATGTTCATCCATGACCCGGTTCATAACCTTTCGTACCGAATATAAACTTTGACGACTCTCATACTCACACGCAACTACTTTGCAACTTAACCTTTTTCAATTTACGAATGCATGTTGAATCTCCCACTTGTATATCCAAACAAAGTTCTTCAATAACTGACTACTTCTGCACTAACCTAGAAAATGTAACATGTTCGGTAAGATTCGACTTCCTGCTGTCGTGAGAGACGGACGTCGACCACGCGTGTTAGTTTTTGTTGAAGTCAGGTTAATGTTAGTCGTTCCACGTGCATCGCAAAGTTAAATTTTTCGTTGTGAAAGTTTTGGGCATTCGTGGTATCATTTTGAGTGAGACAATCCTGGGTGCCCCCCGAAGGGAAATCGAAGCCCCAGAATACGTTCTGGGGTGAAGTGGATTTTCGAGACTTTCGAATTATAATAATACCCTCGGGACTATCCGACCACGGAGCTATACTAATAATGCTGTTCCCCCTGACTTAAATGTAAACGAAAAAATGTGCCACAAGTATGGAAGGCTTCACAGTGGTAATACAATATATTTCAACAACTCTCTCATCAAACAAATCGGAAATTCAATACAAACTTAAACGTAATGCTGAGAAAACATTTCCCGTGCAAAAAATTCAAATAAATAAAAATAAAAAACCATGGCTAACAATGGAAATAAAAATCTCCGCAGAAAATATGAGAGCCATGACAGGATTCGCAAACGAGCCATTCTTTCAACACACTAGGTACCTCAAATATAGAAGTACATATCGTACGGTCATAAGAGCAGCAAACGATATTTTTAAAGAAGACGACTAGAAGGGGCTATCAATAAAAGCGAGAAAAGCTAGAAGCTCATTAATGAAAAAAGAGGTAAAACTAAAATACCTCAACACATCTTGATGTAATATGATGAACTGAACTCCTATTAGTGCAGTATTGCGCGTAAACTTAGAGTCCCAAATGCGAAAGTCGCATCATTAACGACCTTCATGTCACCGATACGAATCTTGCCGAACTCAAAGAGACCTTAAATGAAATAAAAAAACAAAAACTGGCATTGATGAAATTTCCATAAATATAATTTACTCAGCACTAATATCATTAACAATTCCTTTAGAACTGGTAACTTCCCCCTCTTCCTAAAAACATCCATGGTTATTCCTATACACAAAGGGGGTAGAGAAAGCAATCCTTCAAATTACCGCCCCATCTCACTTATACCTAGTCTAGCAAAAGTAATTGAAACATTAGTGAAAAAACGAATGCATGTATTTCTTTTAACGAACAACTTAATAAGCACCGAACAATTTGGGTTTCAACCAAACAGAGAAACCAATGATGCCTTATATTCTTTTATGTTCAAGATACACGAGAAAATACATTTCAGCGAGTTTGCTGCGGCGGTATTTTGTTACTTTTCCAAAGCATTCGACTGCGTAGATCACGAAATACTACTGCAGAAACTCCAACACTACGGTTTCCGGAATATGAGTTAGGAATGATTCAAATCCTATTTGAATAACCGGGGTCAATTAGTACACACCAACTCATACTCCAGTATATCGAATATTGAATTCGGAGTTCCTCAAGGCTCAGTATTGGGACCGATTCTATTCATGCTCTATATTAACGACATCACCAAACTGAATATCACAGCAAAGATAAGACTCAACGCAGATGACACTACCATACTGTGGCATGACAAAACAGGTTATAAACTTCAAGAAAAAAATAAAAGAGAGATAGTAAGAATCAGGCAATAGTGTTACTCGAATTAACTAGTACTCAATTTGGAAAAAAAAAATAATAACAAACCTTTTTAAAGACAAGCTTTTATTCAAATGCACTAAAAAGTAAAAAAAACAATTGCTTTGGATGTGTGACGTAGATTATTCCCTGAGTTATAGATTCAAAAGCTTGTCGCGCAAAGTTTTCAGTTCGAATACAAAAGCGATTGTAAGTTAGTCATATCTCGATAGCTATTACGGCTTTTTAAAAATATATTTCCAGAATTACTTCAGAGCAGAATTTGTGATTCTTCTGCTCTTACACTTCATTATTTTTTGTTTCGGTTGTTATATAGATCTTATATGGGATATCTACTAACACAAAACTGATATTTTTACATTGTGTTTTTTTTATTGCAAAATTTAAACTGGAAGTATAATCGGGTAAAACATTGCATTACTATCTGATTTCAAAATCGATATTGTACTACTCATGCGAGTAGATGGAGTATCAATTCAAGTACATGTCCAATAACCATTCATCATTATTTATCATTTTTGTAGTAATATGAATTCTGCAGATTTTTTTTTATTTTCGTCTCTTTAGCTATGAACTACGAAGGCGTATAAGGGCCAACAACAAAATATTTTTTAAAATATTAGGAATTGTCACTTTGAAGTGACAATTGTCACTTTGAACTGACAATTGTCACTTCGAATTGACAATTGTCAGTTCGTAATGAACGCTATGTGCTTCATACTCTGACATATGTCCGAAAGATGCCCTTTGATATCTAGACACAGCAATAGAAATTTCAGTTGTAGTAATGCGGCGGCATATTTTTTTAAGCGTTATAGCTCTTGGTTGCCGCAGCACTACCCATTTTCGGAATTGGTGCCGATTGAATGAAATATTTCGCTTAAGTACCACATATGCGATTTTGAGCTGAATATATCGGGGTCCAATTTCCATAGAGTGCCATGTCCTTTATTATCGGTACTCGAAAAATGTTTATTCAAAAATAAATCACGAAATATATTATCACTTTATCAGTATTTTTGCATTGTTTTCACATTATTGATCCCATTCATAATTGAATGAGTTTATTGTGCAAATATTTATGGTATTGATGAACGATTTTTTTTTAAAAAATTTTTTTTAATTTTTTCAGTATCGAAGGATATGTATATCTTTAACTTAACAATTAATTGTTTTTTTTTATTTATTATTTGTTTTATAATCAGAGTGTCTCAAAATTATGTGTGGATGTTTCAGGAACACTTAGTATGAACCGAAGTGAGACTAGAAACAATCTATCATTTTTTCGAAATCTCCATTTTGGAGATATTTGTGTTTGAAGTGTTTGTGTTCCCTGGCAAAGGTTTTTTGCTAATAATCCCGAAAGTTCTGGAGTAATTTTAATGAAATACGGGAAGTGTACTCAAAAAATGGATACCGTTGAAAATACCAGTGAAATCTTGTGGGGGAGCCAGGGATGGACCCAACATAAAATACCCCCTATAATTTATAATAATTGCATTTCCTCATGGAATTTGTAAAAAAATCACATTCATTTACGAGAAAAAAATATTTTTATCAAAAAATGATGGGAAACTTCATCAGTTCAATATTAAAATTCAATAATAAATCGTTAAAAACATTGAAACTGCTAAAGAAATTCTGATGGAATTTCAACATTGAACCCTATGTATGAGAATCATTAATAAAAATATAATAGAAAATACATGTAGAGCATATAATGGTTATTATTCGTTTTGAAGACTCTTTTAAAAACGTTCACTTCATTCATTTGCAAAGTATGCGGTTATAATTTCCATATACGAATAAAGCTTTGCTTTGAAACCTCAAGTTTTCATCAAAACTATTTCCCAATCGTTCTTTCTGTTCCATATGTAGAATTTCAATGTCTGGGGTGCACATAATTCTGAAAGATCTCTGCATCTATCCCACGATTTTTTCAAATTGGTTTACAAATGCACCGGAATGATGATATGAGTTTTATTGGCGGATCAATCAAGTACGCAAGTACGGTGTGATAAACCCACATAATCTCCATTTTTGGGACGATGGAAATCCTATGTCCAGACAAATCATCGAGTGAAATTTCACATCATTGTCTAGGTGGTAATTAGGCAACTTGATAGTTGAACGATGTGCAAGGTTTCTGCAAGATAATTTGCAAAAACTACTGGAGAATGTGAATGTGTCATTAGAAACTCCTCCCCATTTCCTTGTCACAGCCCGAATAAATCGGTCAGAGTTTCCACACGAATGGACTGGTCGTGGAGGTACAGTGCCATGACCTCCTCGTTCCCTCGATTTGAACTCACAGAACTTTTTTATTTGGAGAAAACTTGAAAATTGGTTGCTCAACACACAGGTGGAATCAAAATAGGGCCTTCCTAACAGAATGATAACGAATTGAGAAGCAATTCGTAATAATCTTGTAATTTTATTCCGGGCACCTCGTACATTCGAACTGAGTTTTTCCGTTTTGTTTCACCGCCTGACTTCTAAAAAAGTTATTTCAAACGCTTCCTAAGTTGTCTTACCAACCATCAGAGGTTTTTATTGAAACTGAAGACTGACGCTTCTACCACGGAGCCACTGACCCCGTCCTCTCAATGTTTCTGATAATCTTATCTTTGGCGAGAAGAAATTCAAATTTTTGGAGAATTTCTGATAAGTTGTGTTCAAGAAAATGACAGAACTTGAGGAGAGCAATTAATATGGAAGTTGGGGCTACTTTGTGCTGGTGCAAGTCCACCCCTTACTTTCCTCACAATATTCAAATGGCACTTCATATTATCAAAAGTATATTTCCTTTTAGTACACTTCCCGAATTTCATTCGGTTATTCACCATAATGGAGTAGATTTCCAAAAAATATTAAGGATGTTTTTAGTACATTTGGACATTTTGTCTTCATTTTATTGAACTTCGAAATGGGAGAGGATACAACATTTTCAAAATATTTTTTATGGATTCTACTGCTTGTGAAAAGTCTGTTGGTAACTATCTATCTTTTTTTTAATTTTCTAAAACTTGAAAAAAATATTTAAAGTCGGCAAAATTCAAATGGCTTCTTTCTAGCGCCATTGCAAAATGTTGTGACGTAATCACCCGATCAACCAATCCAACAGTTGACAACGTCAATCACCTTTTTACCGTTGCCATATTTTTAAATCTTAGGACGCGCCTCCATAACAATATTAAAGCATATTTAAAGCGATAATAATTTCCTGCCTATTGAGGTCACTTCCTTGAAATAAAAAAAGTAAAAACCAAATATTTTCATAAATGGCCCGAAATAGTATAGAAATAGTCTGTTATTGCTCATTTTCCTTGAGAAAACATAAGGTAGAATGAAAGGTTTTTTATGGCTTCAAATATGTCCTTCAAAAGGTATAATAGTACTTTTAAAAATCGTCGTTTGAAGAAAAAGTACGTATAGCGTATTCCTTCATCTGCATCTTGGGTCTTTTTCGTATAACATTCATATACACATTATATCGGTTGGCCATTTAAAAAACTATTCCGAACCAGAGTCGCTTGTGCTATTTTTGTAATATACAATTTAACGCATTTTGTCCATGTTCTCTCCTAACAGGTAAACCAGAAAATGTTCTTTTCCATTTTGAATTTTTTTTTTCGAGAACATGTTTTTCTTTTTAGATTTCCTTATCAGTGTGTTGAGAATTTGGTGTTGAAACTTGTCCTTCGTCCAAGATCAACATGATCTAGTTTCTGTACGATTTTAGCGAGGTTTTGTTTCTAAAAATACATCAACATATAATTCTCATCTCAAGTAGCGTTGTGTATTTCGAAAAATAACATTGATGCTGAATAATGTTTAGTTGAGTTTATATTGTTTTTCTATCAAGAAAAGATAAACGCATCTATCAATTTAGTACCTAGTAGGTACTATACAGGGTCTATCATCTGTTGAATATTTTTTGACCTTTCTAGAAACCAATGGAAACATTCAATTCAATCATTTATGTACGTTTTGGCCAATCAAAACATTATTTTAGGTAGTGAGAATATTCTACCTAGAAAATTGCCGCGGGAATAATTTGAGGTATTTTGTTTTTGTGTGACAACGTATATTTTTAATTTGACATCTGTCATCAATTCGCATGCAAAGTGAGAAATGAATCAAAACCGGTTTAGTACATTGTATCATTATGCGGGGAAATGTGTTTATGATCGTATCATCCAAAAATAATCTATAGAATACCACACGAGAGTTCGATAAAGTAGAAAATAATTCTACAGATTTCTTTCTCAAACTTGTTGCCATTTGCCAATAGTTTTCGAAAATGTCGAATTATTTTCACTTTATTCTCGCTTTCTTGTCTCTTGTGATACTACAACTGATAATATCTTGAAAACGGTAGAGAACTGATTTTCATATATACGGTGTTGTCACGTCTACACGTAACCAACATCAACTTCGGAGTTTCATTTTTGAATTGAACAAAATATTTTCCATTTTACACTCATTTGCATGATATGAAGTAGAATGTTCGGGTACAGGGTGACTGAAAAACTTGACCGTATAGGAAATTATCCTAACTCTTACTATTTTTTAACAAATTTCAAGAGTTTTGTCTTTCTAAAACAAATGAAATCTAATCGAAATTCAATAGTGAGTAACGATAGCTCCAGCTGCATTTCCAAAATCAGGTAGAGAGTGCGCTAGTAAGCCGGCCACCACCATTAGTCGGCCACAAACGATTTAATCTCATACTATTTTGTATTACACGCGAATTAAGAGCAATTTTCTAGATTACCGGAAATTTGTCATCTTTTTGAAACAAGTATACCAACATTTCTTTCTCCCAATGTCAAACTTTACTTTTTTTTTTTTTTTTTTTTATGTTCTGGTTCCCACGAAAAGGGATATCCTGTAATGTTCAGAGAACATCGTGGGAACCTAGGGAAAGAAGGTAGGAGTTGGTGTTCTTCTTAAATTTCTGAAGGTTGTATGCCTCGGGGAACACCTCCCTAGGCAATGAGTTCCAAAGCCTCGCTGTTCGTTGGATGAACGAGTCTTTGGAAAGTGATGTTCTGCAGGTTTCCAAAGTGACCACGAAGGGGTGTGATGACTGAACTTGACGGGTTAATCTCGAAGAGACTGCCAAAGCAGGAACGATTGTTGATATTTCAGAAGAGCATCGCCCATGAAAATATCTATAAAATAGAGACAAATCGCCAACTTTTCTACGGTGTTCCAGACAAGTGAGCGAGTTTGTAAGCGAGGCATCACCGACGAGACGAATTGCCCTTTTTTGGACAGAATCCAATAGCCTCTGGATATGTTTAGGTGCCGCACTCCAAATATGGGAACAGTATTCCAGGACAGGTCGGATCTGTGCCTTATAGATCATAAGCAGCTGACTGGGGGTGAAATAGCTCTTGGCACGAAACAGAAAACCAAGTTTTGGGATGCACTTTTGGCAATGGACCTCACGTGATTTTCCCAGGAAAGGTTATTGCTGATAGTAATACCAAGCATCGATATGGATGGCTTCAGTGGTATGGTTACTCCTGACAAAGTTATGTTAGGCACAGTGAGATCGGCTTTTCTAGAGAAAAGACATGCTTGTGTTTTGTTTGCATTGAATTCTACCAAGTTATTAGATCCCCATTCGAGAATTGTTGCCAAGTCCATATTTATATTATTAACATTTCTTCCTCGTTCATTTCTGGTTTCACGGGCTGATATAGGGGCCCTGGAAGAGAAAGCGGTATGGAGGGTACTATCATCGGCAAAGCTGTGTACTGGACATGAAGTTGCTTTCAACAGGTCGTTGATGTGAAGTAGAAATAGTGTTGGTGCGAGAATGGATCCTTGCGGAACACCAGCATTTATGAGTAGAGTGTCAGATGAAACTCCATCGACCACTACATGGAGAGACCTGTTTGAGAGAAAACTAGCAAGCAGAGAACACAGCTGAGGGGGCAAGCCATAAGACGGAAGCTTGGCGAGGAGTCCCTGGTGCCAAACTCGATCGAACGCCTTGGAGTTCCCGCGCAAAAGAGGTGTGTCAGGCAGTTAGTGCTTCATGTGTAAATTCAAATGGTAGGAAACATCCCAAATACAGATTTTGAAGGTAAGTTTTAAATTGATTTGTTAGTGCCAAAGGCGTTTTGACCGTTTTTGATAGTTGAATATACTTCAAAATAACTTATATTTAAAAAAAAACTGAATTCCTAATTATTAGTTTAAAATTTACATGGCCGGTTACTGGCATAACAATTTACCAAAGTACCTAATGGTCGGCCACCCTGGCCGACCACTGGAAGAACGTCCACATTTTACTTCCATCTTCATCAAACTTGTATACTTAGATATCTTATTTTCACTCAAGTCATCATGTAGTGTGAAATGATCTGATTATTTGTACCAGTAGTCGGCCATGGGTGCAGTCAATGAAAACCAAATTATAAAAGATTGAATTTGATGGCCGAATAGGCATCAAGAGCTCTTTGCGCCAGTACTCGGCCGTAAGATTTTAAACCTCTCTCTGCAACATTATTGGGCTCTAAATTTGAAATTATTCATTTCTGACGATGCCAAATCAGCCCAAAATAAAGTTCCATTAATACTCTGAGGACAGAATGAGAAAAACTCTTGAAGCGGGTGGAAATGGAGTCAAAATAAGGCAAACATGCCGAGATTACGGTATACCTCGTGCATCCTTGCAGGACCGGTTCAAAGGAAGGGCTGCGGATGAATCTCGAAAGATGGGTCCAAAAGTCCAGACCCATATTTGAGTAATGAAAATGAAGAGAAATTGGTCAATTGTATAACTCAGCTAGCAAAATAAGATGGATCTTTGCAAATCTAGCCTTACTCACAAAACAATTGATTATTTTAAAGAACATTTGAAGTATCCCAAACCCCTTCAGAAATCTAGAAGACCCAAATCAGGATCATCAACAAGCGCTATATCTGCAAAGGCGTGGCGGTCTTATTATATTGAAAAGGAAAAAGAAGAAAATATGAAGAAGAGGAGAAGAGAAGAATCTGAAAAAAGAAAGACCGAAAAATCATCTATAAACATGAAGAAACAAAAAACAAAAGTGAAAACTAAAGTACCTGAAGAAGAAGTGGAAGTGGTTAGGAAGAATCAATTAAAAGTGTTGTGTTTGGGATGATGAATTGGACAGTGATGCAGAATAAGAGGAGGAGAAAAATGTTGGCTGTGACACGTGCCCAATCTGGTTTCACCTAAATTGTATGAAGCTATTATAGGACAGTCATATAATGATGTTAGAAACCAAGATTTTTATTGTGATTTCTGCAGCGATGAATAATGCTCACCAAATGAATATTCATTATGTGCTTCTTCATAGTTTATGTAAAATTTTGTGTTTTGTTACAGAATCTAGGTATTTATTTTATTTTTATTTTAAATTATCTAAAATTATTTGCGACTCCATTATATTCCATAAAACCAAAATAATAACTACAGTAAGAGGTTACTAAAATTCCTTTGATACGGATCTGGTACAAATTAGCTTTATTTGCCACGGCCGACAACTGGATCAGCCTTGGCCGACTATGGGGATATATGCGGCAGACTACTGGCAAAGTGCTCCTTTGTCAAAAGAATAGTATAAGAAAAAAATGAGTTTTAATTTCAAAATTCCTTCACCCTAATCATTTCATAGTTGAAAGTATATGTTTTACGAGTATTGAAGTGAAAATAGCCTAACTTAAAATGGTTTTATGCTAATTATTGTGAAAGTCAAACTTTATCAAAAAGGCCGACTACTAGCGCATTCACCGTAGAATTTTACGATTTTAAGTTTATACAAAGGGTCTGAAAAATAGAATTTGAATATGCAATGATGACTTTTGAAGCAAAGGGTGTTCATTATTTTTCATAAAGATAGAAAAACTGCTTGCCTTGACCGAAACAATTTTTCCAAATCCTTAACTTTTGCGTATTTTTCAGAATGTTTGTGGATATCAGAATATTTGTGGATAATTCTATTTCCAGGCGCGTACTGGAAATATTTCAGGATCCGGAAAATTTTAAAATGTATCTTTCTCCAACCGTCGATGACATGTCTGGAGAAATAACCCTTGCTTGGCAACACTGCATCAATCGAACATCTAGATTTGTCACTCCGAAGAAACTAAAACCATGCAGAGTTTGGGAATGCGGAGAACCACCAGTGGCGTATCACCAAATCGTTATCTAAACATATCGTGACACTACTAAATAAGAATATTGCACAATAAAACTAGTGTAGTTCTTTAATTCCAGAGGAAGACGTTCTATGGTCAAAATTGAACGTAACAGTATATACAAAATTAAATTTCCGTACCACATTTTTACACGACTGCGCAACGCAAAGGAGGGTTATGTGTTTGTCAGTCTATGTATGTATGTTTGTTCCTTTATGGAGCTCTAGAGACTAACGCGTGGGCCGATTTTGATTATTCTTACGTCAATCGAATTGTCTTAATCTTGCGAGTGTCACACGACAGTAATCAAAATTCAATATGGCGACAACCAGGCGCCATATTTTGAACAAAATTCAATATGTCGACAATAAGACGCCATATTGTGAATAAAGACATGACAGTAATAATCAAAATTCAATATGGCGACAACCAGACGCTATATTGTGACAAAATTCAATAAGGCGACAGAAGTCATGGACCCTTCACACAGCACTGTTTATATGAAGTAAGGATTCCAAAAATCCTTAAATTATTTCTGTTTGCAGGATCAAACTATGTAAATACGCTAATGATGTTTTAAAAAATTTGCAACAATTCCTCTTTATGGAACGAAATATATTTTTTCTACAACTGTCAGTAAATGCCTTTATATATGTTCAATAATCCTACTAATATTATAAACGCGAAAGTTTGTAAGTATGTTTGTTACTCTTTCACGTAAAAACTACTGGATGGATTTTAATGAAACTTTACAATAATATAGCTTATACATCAGAATAACACATAGGCTACAATTTATGAAGATATTGTGTGAGTTGTCCAAAATATGACGATAAGTGTCCAAGTAAGTAGGAAAAAATCTACCATCTACGAGCTATTCGGGCGACGATGACAAACCGAGTGCGCGATACTACGGTACGGTCCAGCGGCACTATAGTATATATATATATATATATATATATATATATATATATATATATATATATATTTATATATATATACATAAATATTCTTGAAATGGGAGGTCACTTGGTTATGAAGAAATGTGGTTTTATTGTCACATACTCTATTCCCGTCATCATAGCGGGATGTATTTCATCCATACAGGATAAGGGGCTAATGGGGCTAATGGGGATAATGGGGTGGGGGAAAAGAAAAAGGGATAGCGGGTAATAGGCCGCGAAAATGGGTCAACGGGAAACGGGGATAACGGGAAACGGATAATGGGATAATGGAGACAGGATAACGGAAAACGGGGTAACGGAAAACGGGATAACGGGATAACAGGATAACGGGAAACGGATTGACGGGAAACGGGATAATGGGTGAGGTGGATAACGAGGAATGAGATAACGGGAAACAGGATGAAGGGAAGCTGCCAAAGCCACAGGCATGAGCTAGATATAAGGAGACAAAGTGAAACATAAGAAAAAATATAAATTCCACGCGGACGAAGTCGGGGGTATCAGCTAGTAATTTATAAATGTAGTACATTATGATATTCCTTTTCATTGTACACTAGTTGCCTAGTAACTAGTGCACAATGTTTAGAAAACGCCCGGGTATGTTTTCGTCAATATGACAAAGGTGGCGTAGACAAACCAAAATCACCGTAACCACGCAGACGATTCAAACACGAACATAAATGACAATTCAAATTATTTCATTGAAAGAACGCTATTTTTAAAGGTGTTTCAAAGTTAGGTTATCATGGAATTGTCAAAATTCATTAATTCAAGATGGCGGCTCTAATATGGTGGACGAGTTTTGTGATTATGAACCGTTTCTATTCAAAATTGGTATGTCGGGGTTTTTGGGGTCGGAGATTATGAATGTATGCGAAGATTATTAAATGTTTTGTCAAAATTCATAAATTGAAGATGGCGCAACTCCAGATGGTCTCTTCATTGAAGAACTAGATAATTCAGAACTTACAGGAAAAAGGCCTCATAATAACGATGCTTCAACAAAAATGCATAGATTAAGGCGTACTTACTAATAAGCACAAAATAAAATTCCTCATGTAACCATCACCCATATTTACCTTGGCTTGCCAAAAAAAATGTGGCCTTGCTAATTCTGTAATGGAAAAGGGGGTTCACATTCAACAAAAACATCGATAACCGCCATTGGAAACTTCGAGAAATGGCCGTTACCGATGATGTCATGCTCCAAATGTTCGATAACCGCCATTCGAAGACTCAAGAAGAAAAACTACCATTAGGAATGACGTTATGGAACATTCCCGATCGCTACTGTCCTGGAAGGATTCGACTTCCTGGTGTCGTGGGAGATGGACGTCTACGACGCGGGCAGGAAGTCAGGTTAGTGTAAGTTTTTGTACAGCCGTTAAGTTAAGTTAAGTTAAGTTTTTTTTGTCAAATTATTGGGCATTGTGGCATCGCTTCGAGTGAGACAATTCCGTTTGCTTCCTGAAGGGAAATCGAAGCCTACAGAATATTTTCTGGGGTGATCTGGATTTCCGAAGCTGACTAATTATCTGTAAAGATAGAGCCATGAAAAAAAAAACAAGCAGGCAACTGTCCTGGAAATTTCGGCCGTCCTATATATAGCGGGTCATATGCGACAGGCAAGTCAGTTAGAAGTCGGCAGTCAGTCAGAAGATAGTCCTGGGAATAATGTTGAGCATTGTAATTGTGAACAAGTATTATTGTTAAAGTATACGGATTGGATTTATCGGACTATTTTTGAACCCCAGTTTCGTAACAGTATATATGTATGAATGTAATGGAATCAATTGAATTTTCACCCATTTCCAGACGTCCGAATTATTTGAAATTTTGCACACGTGTTGAGAACCGATGACAATACAATAATTGCAAAGCTATGGCCTGGTTTTCGCACAAAGATCATCAGCTCATAATTTAAAAATGCCTAATTTATATTACAAAGATTTCGTGAGTGTTAGTAAAAACATTAATCACAAGTGGATGAATCAATCAAAGAGTTGTTTCCTCGTAGTTTAAAAACACGCTTTTGTAGCAATATGAACTAAAAAGTTAATAACAAAATTATAGTTTAAAAAACTAAAAAAAAACACTATTTTGTAGCAATATGGATCAAAAAGTTGAAAATAATAAGAATGAAGTCATTGACCAAAAAAATGAATTTAATGTAAAAAAGCGTCGGGTGCTCTTTACTTACTTTTCATGATGACGAACGAATAGGTAGCGATAAAAAATTTAAGATAACTGATATCAAGTACCACAGGCTTGTGCCCCCTTCGCAAGCGAGGGCATTAGGAAATCCCCACTAATCCTGTTCGACAATTTCCCGCTTTTTCCTTAAACCCCACAGGAAGAAGCACATAATTTGTATATAGTATTGAGTTGTATATATTTAGTATTAGTTGACATGTATTTATGTAAATGAATAAATATCTTGGAATTGGAATTGGTATGGACCTGCAAATAGGAACTGACGGTACTGGCAGAACGAAACCGCTTTAAGCTGATTTGGGTGCCAGGACAGCAGAGTTTTGTAGGTAACAAAAAAGCCGACTAACTCGTTAGAAGATGGTCGGAAAACGAACCGGAACCAAGACAGACCATTGGGGTACCAAAGCGTTCAGCACGTACGTACGCACGTACGTAGAGGGAAAACACAAATACTACTGGCATGAGCTAGCTTATGGGGTGGAATTTTCAGTAGGTACATCTGAGGCGCGGGACCGAGGACTTAGGGACACTACCAAAAGGTATCCATAAAGGGTTTTCTCCACCTTCCAAAAAAAAATCTTCGGAAATTCCCGGTATCCCGCGAGGCCAGTACATGGCTGTATAATTCATCGAACTAATATGAGTGTACTTTCTTAAACTACAGCTCTGTGATTCTAATGGGTTTGTCCGGAATCCTTACTAGATTTTGTTTTTGATAAGAAATCTGGGAAATGATAAAAAGAATTAAAACACATTCTCAACTTGACAGAGAGTGTGACCTACTATAGTTTTCAACGGCAAAACTGTTTGATTTCTTCTATGAATTATTCGAAACTATTTCAGTTATAAATAGGTATAATTTGATTCAAATATAAGAAAGCAAATTCAGCATTTTTTATATTGTGAAGATAGGATACTTAAAGGATCAATAATAAATTAACATTTTTCGTTCTTTCTATTTTCTTGTTCATTAGTTTATGTGTAGAAGTTAAATTGCATGCTTGATTATTCATTCCTGAAATAAAAATAACTTCACGCATAACAACTAATTTTTATGGAATACATCCGGTTCTGATTCTATTTATATGAACACTTTTAGAAAGTTCAAAGCTTTCTACAGTGAGTTTCTAAAATATTTTTCCAGAAACGGGCAAAAATGACGATTTATTTTAGTTTTACAACTTTTGGGTTCCCAAATTAATACCATTATGATGGTGACGTCCGGAGGTGGAAGCATGCCGTTGTGGTTATGATTCCGAAACAGGGACAAAACCCGACCTTTCCACAAAATCATCGACCGATCAGTCTGCTTCGCAGTTTGGCTAAGCTGGCTGAAAAAATCGTTCTAGAAAGGCTTGACGAAGAAGTGGAGGATAGGAATGTCCTACCCAACGAACAATTTGGTTTTAAACGTGCTCACTCCACTGAGCTTCAGGTGATGGACACTATTTCATCCTTAAACTCAAATAACAGCGCTCACATTGTTTTACTTTGACAGGGTTTGGCATGAAGGCCTTCTTGCTAAGCTAATAGATTTCCAACTGCCACTGAGTTTGATCAAGTGGATCAAGTCGTTCCTCTTGGGTAGGACATCTCAAGTCAGGGTTGACAATTATCTCCTGGATTTGAGAGAAATTGAGGCTGGCGTTCCTCAGGGGGCAGTACTGTATCCTATATTATACGCCTCTGTTCGCCGATGATACGGCTTTGCTTTCCTCTGCAGCTGACCACCTGATGGGTGTCGTTCTCTTGCAGAATGCATTCAACGACCTCCAGCAGTGGTATCTGGAGTGGAAGATAAAGCTGAATCCTGAAAAAACACAAGCGATTTCGATGGGTCGCAGGAGGAACAACCCGGAGAGGGGAGTGACTATCTCTGGCAGGGAGATAGTATGGTCAGAGCAGGTCAAGTGCCTGGGAGTTATTCTGAATCGCCGGCTCACCTGGAGACCACACGTCGATATTGTCAGATACAAAATCGTCAAAAAGATCTATGCACTATATCCCCTGATTAACAGGAAGAGCAAACTCTGCCTAAACAACAAAGTCATTTTGTATGCCTCAGCCGCCTGTGGCCAAATCTGTAGGTCAAGCATTGGCATCCTGGAACGGGCGCAAATGAGAGTCCTGCGGATGATAACAAACGCTCCGTGGTACGTGCCTTCTATCAGAAGTATCATTAGAGAACGCAATCAGAAAGTATTTGATTGTGCAATAGGTCACGAGAATCCGCTCGTGAGGAAAGCCACCGATTACAATATAGACGACCACTCGCGTTTTAAACGTCCCAGGCACTCTCTGGAGTGATGGGTTACCTACTAATCCATACAGGGTAGCGAAGCTGCATCCTCAATAGAAATAACTATTTTTCCTAGCTTTTACGATCAGAATTCCCTCTCGGTCATTGTTCGAGATACACCATCATGGCAAGGATTAAAGACCGGTCTCTAATTCTTGACCAACCAAATTCTAAATTCGTGAACGGCAGTGGCCCACTTATTTGATGTCTAAAGAGTAAGAGCCTTAGGGAGATCCAGATGGTGACGTCTTCAATTTTTTTTCAAATGGCAATATGGATTGGGTGATACCTAATTTGGAATTTCTTTCAATTGCCTCTCTAGGGGTATCAGTCAATTGTCAATAGATGGAATGACTTTTGACATATCTTTCAAATTATTAACATTATTAGTGTCAAAGTGCTACCTCGTTTGAAAGGTTCATTAGTTCCGTATTTTTTTTTTACTGGAAATGGACGCAAAAGGGTAGACCTATCGTGTGGGCAGCGGGCGGCCCGCGGTAAATATAAAGTTACACCACACATGCACTCTGAATATGGGGAAAATACTTTTCTTACGTGTTTTTGCCTCCTGAACACGAATCCGGAAGAAAAATGCGGCGGTCTGATACAGTTCCCGAGCTACGGCACTTAAAAAAAAAATAACCTCATTTTCAATCACCGTTTTCTCGCACAAAAATCACTCAAAATGCCTCCTTGTTTTTGCCAGCA
The DNA here is from genome assembly GCA_018342105.1 of Gonioctena quinquepunctata. NCBI lineage: Eukaryota > Metazoa > Arthropoda > Insecta > Coleoptera > Chrysomelidae > Gonioctena > Gonioctena quinquepunctata. The sequence continues at coordinate 57,755 of JAFIRS010001435.1, read as the reverse complement.
TAAACAATCACTTATTTTCGGCACAACTTTGCACAAAATATCGTCATTTTTATCGAAAAAATCCTCCTTCTTACACAGTTCCAAATAAACGATTTTCGTTCCTTGGACAGAAGATATTTTAGTAACTTTGTCTTATTTTTCATGTTGGTGATAAATGTCAGGCTATCTCATTCAATAACAAATCAAAGTGTGCATCGTGGAGAAAATTACGTCAGTTCAAATCCTACTGGCTCGGAGTTCGAAATGACAAAATAAATAATTTCATATGAAATATAGATCATTTTTGTAGTATAAATTGAATGGAAATATTACGAACCATTAGTTCTTCACTTCTCAGGATAAATAACGAATCAAAGTGTGCATCTTGGGGAACAATTACGTCAGTTCAAATCTTACTGGCTTTGAGTTCGAAATGACAAAATAAATAATTTCATATGAAATATAGATCATTTTTGTAGTATAAATTGAATTGAAATATTACGAATTCAAATGTGAGCAATAGTTTCCCCTTCATTTATGTGTGCCATTGTTGTGGGCGGTGATTCATTTATTACCAACATGAAAAATAAGGCAAAGTTACTAAATGTCTTCTGTCAAAGGAACGAAAATCGTTTATTTGGAACTGTGTAAGAAGGAGGATAAAAACGACGATATTTTGTGCGAAGTTGTGCCAAAAATAAGTCATTTTCATGCTGGTAAAAAGAAGGAGGCATTTTGAGTAATTTTTGTGCAAGAAAACGGTGCTTGAAAATAAGGTTAGTTTTTTTTGTGCTGTAACTCGGGAACGGTATGAGACCGCCGCATTTTCCTTCCGGATTCTTGTTCAGGGGGCAAAAACACGTAAGAAAAGTATTTTCCCCATATTCAGAGTGCATGTGTGGTGTAACTTTATATTTACCCGGCCCGCACTGCGACCATTGGAAGGGGGCGGGAGAAAAAAAAAGAAGATGATTGTAGACCCTCTTTTTGAAGAGCTGTAGGTTGTTCTCTGGTAAAATTGGTTTCGGGAGCTTGTTCCAATCCGTAGCAGCCCTGTAAAAGAATGATTGTTGGTGGAGAGTGGTCCTTGCCGTGTCAATCATGATAGTAAATGGGTGCGACTGATGAGCGTGCCGAGTTCTTCGGTCGAATGTGGCCAGTGATGGTATAAGATATTTCATGTCTCTGGAGCATCTGCCGTGAAAATATTTGTAGAATAATGTCAGGTCTGCAACTCTTCTTCTATGTTCCAGTGAGTGGAGGGTATCTGTGAGGGTTGGATTGTTTAGGAACCGAATAGCCCTTTTCTGTATGGAATCTAGAAAACGAAGCGAATGCTTTGGTGCCGAACCCCATATGTGCAAGTAATACTCCAGCAGAGGTCGGATTGGAGCCTTGTACGTCGTCAACAGTTGGTCAGGAGTGATGAACTTTATTTTTTAAGTATATTAATTTGCAGCGAGGTCGTAGTCAGCAGAAAAAGTCACAAAAATATTAGAAAATTGCGAAACACAAGTTACTGAATTGACTTTTGGTTGAGAGTTAGTTTATTATAACAAAAAATCAACAGCACAGTTTTTCGTTTATGTCACTCAAGCGCACCTCACTGCATTTTCATTGAACAAATTTCAATTTAATTTTTGAAAAATAGAGGGAATGTCAGTATGAAGATCGATCTTCCTTGTCGATTATTATTGAAAACTATTTTCTTGTGAAATAATTATTTCATTAATATTTTTGTTTGATAATAATAATAATAAACAATTCATTCACAAGATTTAAAAATGACTACATATTGTATAAAGAAATAGAAGGGTGAATAAATATAGCTCAATCTACGAGGTACATTATGTATATCAGGATACACATATATAAATGTGTGTAGTGCGGAAAAAGGTTACCAGTATATAAATATAAATATCCAGTATTTCCTAAACATAAACTAAATAAAATAAAAGTAAAAAATATCTAAAACTAGTACCTAAACATAACTCAACATCATAACAATTTTAAATGAATATTTAGGCTACAATAATTTATGTCAATAAGCAAACAATTTGCAGCCATCATATTTTAAACAATTATATCATTCGTTTTATTTATCGGTAATTCTATTTTTCATATTTCTATGCTATTGGACAGTCTAGTAGGTATAGGGTAAAACTTTATTCTTTCAGTTTTCTATTATTTATTTTATGTACAGGATGGTAATTCTCTGATGTATTCCCTGAAGGATTTATTGAAGCGTTGAATTGTGGGTTCATTTTTAATATTTTCAGGTATGCAATTGAATACTTTCGGTCCCAGATATTGGTAACAACTCTATCCGATTGATTTATTCATGAATGGTAGTATATATTTATTTTTCTGTCGCGTCTCATGATAGTGAGAATGAGTTAGAAGTTCGTTCTTATGCAAATATTGTGTTTGTCCTAATTTCAAAAAATAAAGTTTTATTAAATCATAGAGTTGTGTCTCTTCGTATAGCTCATCACTTGGGTATCGGTTACTGCTATACTTTATATGTTCCAAAATTCGTTTTTGTATGATTTCAAGTGATTTCAGGTATGTTTTAGATACTCCATCCCATAATACTAGATGTGATTCAACTAAACTTTGATAAACAATTTTGTTTTGTTTGATGTCGATCGAGTATATTTGCAATTTGTTTGATTCTATATAAAACACTACGTAATTTTTTGACAAGATAGTTTATATGGACGTCCCATCTGAGGTGGCTGTCTATCATTATACCTAAGTATTTAACGCTTTTTGATGGTGAGATTTCGAGGTCATCTTCTAGTGATAACTTTTCAAAGGTTGGGAGGTTCGTATATAAGCTACAGAACGGCAAGTAGTAAGTTTTTTTGAGATTAATTGATAGGAGTCTATTATCGAAGCATTTTTTTATGTTACCAAAATCAGTTTCGATTTTATTTTTGAGATCGTCCCATGTGTTACTTTCGTAAAATATGACAGTGTCGTCTGCAGAACTTATGATGATGCCTTGTGTTCGTATGGAGAATAGATTATTTAACTATATATTGAAGAGCAAAGGTCTCAGTACCGTTCCTTGGGGTACACCACAGGATACAGTTTCTTTTTGCTCAGTATGTTTTGTATTTTTGTTTGTTGTTTCCTGTCAGTTAAGTATGAGGTAAAAACGTCGTATGCTTTGATCGTCTAAACTTGAAAAAAGTATGTTGTGGTCCACGGTATCGAATGCCTTTGCTAAGTCTAGGAAAATTCCAATTACCTGCTTTTTTTTATCTATGGAATTATATATTTTGCTCGTGAGTTCTTTTATCGCATCATTGGTGGACTTTTGACACTTCTGTTTTCCACCACTTTTGTAAATAGGTACTACTGTTGACATCTTGAACGCAGAAGGAAAGTGACCACTTGACAGAGATTTATTAATAATACAACTGAGGGGTTTGGCTATGTAATTTGATATGAGTTTCAGTGTTTCAGCTTTCAAGCCATCAGGACCCAATTATTTTTTATTTTTTAATTGTCAAATAATTTCTTGTATTTCATTTTCACCAGTGGGGAAGAGAAATATGGTATAATTTGATTTGATTTTAATTTCTGTATAATTTTCATACTGCTTAATATTTTTTCCTAGATTTGCACCTACACTGCTAAAAAATACGTTGAATTTTTTGGATATTATGCTCGGATCGCAAGTTACATTTCCATCCTCAGTTTGTATCGATGATATTTCTGCATGTTGTCTTGCTTTGGTTAATTCATTTACTACTTGTCTTGATCATGTTGAGTCTCCACCTTCACGTTCTATTTTATTTTTGTAGTATTTTGTTTTTGTGTCTCTCATTGCTTTTTCAAGTATTTTTTTGTAGGTATTATATTCATTCTTCAAGGTTTCATTTAGTCTAGCATGCATTGTATTTTTTTTATTAATGGATTTTAATAATGATCCAGTAATCCATGCTTTCCTTTAACCCTGTATATCTCTCAAGCATTAGAAAATTGATATGGTTGGATAGGCAATCAGAAGAGCTCTCCAATAAAGCATCGTTCAACACATGTTGACATTTGAAAACAAAAAGATGACGTCACCATCTTGACATTCGTAACACAAAAGTACCTCAAATAACAATTGATAAGTGAAGCGGCGACTATCAGATATTCGTCGTCATCGGATACACCAAATATTTTCATTGAGAAATTTAGCATGATCATAGATCAACAAATTGTCACTAGGTTGCCTAGGCCAATTTGGCTGACATAGAAAATATGTCACTTCCGGTGGTATTTGCGCATTTTGGTAATAACTCTCATAATACGCATTTGTAGGAATCATTTTCTGTAGAGTAGAGAGTATAGTATATTTATTTAACTACATTACAAATACATGTTTGTAGCAGAAAATTGTTGAAATATAAAATATTGTTAAAATATAAAATATAATACATTGTTAAAATATATAATAATAATACATCACGTATAGTGTAAAAATATTGTAAATTGTTGTAAAAATGGTGCTAAAGTGTGGTAAATAGATGAAAAAAACATAGAAAGTGAACATAAGAATGGAAATTAGGCAAGACGAATTCTATTCCCTACAAAGTCTGAAATATTCAATGTATTCCTCTGTGGAATAAAAGCAATGCGTCAAAAATAGTTTTTTATCCTTATTTTAAATAAGTTTAAACTTAATGATTTCAATTCTGGTGGTAGTATATTGTAGAGATAATAATTCAGTGAATTTCTCTTAGATTTGGTTAGGCGGAACCTGTTTGGTCTCAGGTTATCTGCTTGTCTAGTACCATTGCTGTGTATATCAGATTGCTTAGTGAGCACTGCTGAGTTTGCTTTTCAATTGGGTAATATGAGGTTTCCATGATAGATCACTATCCAGAGTTACTCCTAGTAAATTTGCAGAATGAGTTTCTGTGGCATTCGTGGACGAAAGATAAAGAGATTGCGATTTATCGTTGTTCAGTTTGAGTTTATTGGCTGCGAACCAATTTCCAGCTTTATTAGCTAATTCTTCATGAGTACTATACAGCTCCGATCTCAGTTTTCCAGAATAAAGGAATGTCGTATCATCTGCAATTGAAACAGTTTTCACTGGAACCATATAGTTACTTAAGTCGTTTGTGTATATTATGAATAACAACTGTCCTAATATAGACCCTTGAGAGACACCATGCTCATTATGTTTGAAATCAGATAAGGAATTTCCAATACTTACCGCTTGAAAGCGGTTTTTCAGATAGGATTGTATCAGATTGAGTGGTACTCCCCTAACCCCATAATAATTTAATTTATCAAGTAATATATCATGTGATATCAACAAGCTCTACACATTCCTGAAAAATGAGTTTCTCCAAAGATATGAAAGAAACCAAACAATGACTCTATATGGAAGTGTCCGGGTGATAGAACGGCACTATTATGCTCCACGTTTTCCAAAAATTGGATATGAAACTAGGTCTCACGCAGAATTGCACTGACTGCGAGTGTAACCTATAATTTATTACTTCCGATTGTAAATTAAGAAATCATTTTGACTTCAAAAGTAGTTTTCACTTCCCCTTGAACCGAAATTAGTAGACTATAGGTTATGTTCCAGAAAAAAATAAAAAAAAATTCAAGTGGAAGACTAGAAAACATTTATTATAGCTCAAACAACTATGAGAGCGTACTCCGAATTTTTATTTTTTATATCAGTAACGCTCCAACCCTTGGGCTCCCATATAAATTTATTTTTCCTTTTGTTCCAATTTTTGTTTATATCTTCATATATGCGTATGTGGACAGTGGCTCAGTGGTAGAAGTATCGGTCTGTTTCCACCCCACGTGGGTTCGAGTCCCACTGCCGTTGAAAAATTTTTCAAGGACCAAAAGCGGTTAAGATCCCACTATTATTAGATAAGCACCCGTGCCAAATTTAGAGAACGAATAGTTGCGGCAGTTTTTTAACCCTATATTTTTTTAACTAAATGTTACTTTTCATGTGATAATCGTCATATTTTCCAAATACCCGAAAATTATATCAAAACTAATTCGTTTCCATTAGATTCATAATAATCATGGTGTAGAAATAAACAAGAAATTGCACCCACTACAGTTACATGATAAATGAAATGAAGGACATGTCGCAAATATAGGTATTCGAAATGTCTCCGAGATTCCCCGTGTGGCAATTGATGCCATCATCTCGACTCACTGAACTATTTTACCACTAGTAGTAGAGCTCACCCAGTATTGAAACGACCACTTTGGCCTTCCCCCACCTAACAACCAATTTCTATCGAAGATACCCGAACCATTGTCTAACTATGGCTATTAATAGAAATTCCATAGGCGTACCAAATTATTTGGTATAGGCGATTCACGAGACGTAGAGAACTTTCACTCCTATAACTTTCCTAACACTCCTATTTCTTTTTCCGCTACTGAATAGTACTTACCACTGGGCATTTTGGCAAGGTAACGAGTAAACTATTGCAAAGTTGAATAAATAACTGCACTACCTATTTATTAATTAAACAAACCTAACCTTTCAAACGCTGCATGCCAAGACACTGGTGAAGATTCGCCGTAGCACAGCAAATCGTGTCCACTCGTGTTTTCCCCCTCTCTACCTACCAAACGGTCGTTTCAATACTGGATGAGCTCTAGCTTCTGTTATTGAAATGTTTCATGTTTTAGTTAGACAAAAGATAAAATTCAATGACCCAAAAGTTAATTTTAAATAGTTTGAAAACAAAGATTATTTTTTCGTATGGCGACATTTGCACACAGCACACACCTATCAAGAAACTAACACGAAGGATAATTCTCAACTAATTCAAAAAAATTAGTAGGTGTTCACCATACACATACAGCAATCAGCATAGAAAATCCGGAATAACAAAAATATATATGGTATATTGGGATAAAAATTGAATACAGGGTATCCCATTGAAAAATATATCAGTATATATGAGTATGTACGAAAAACTCAAACACCCCATAAAGTTATTAAAAATTATTGATTATAAAACTGGTTATTTGAAAAATGATCATATCTTTTTGTTTCCCTTTCGTTTGGAGGAAATATCAGTAATTATTATTTGTTTATATCCAAACAGGCCCATTTGGCCTCATTCCATGAATATTTTTTTAAGAATGCAAAAATAATACAGATGAGAGGGAGGTATATACTAAATTCACAGTTGAAAAATCGAAAGAAAAAAAAGAAAACATTTTCAGAATATTCATAGTCTAGAATTTTCTAGTTGAAGAGATAAACTACTAATATATTGATAGAATTACGGAACTGTCGGAGTTATATAGTCCAATCTATGTTTGCAATTGTGTTCAAGCTATTAGCTCGTTGAAGCATCATTATTAGAGGAGTCCGGTTAGTGGTTATTCTTCAGGCAATACGAAACGTCTTGGGGTTACGTATATTACGAACAGGAACATTGAAGGAGATTAAAGATAGAATGTGAGTTGAGTCACTGAGTCCATTGATGATCTCAAATAGAAATATCATAGTATGGAATTGTTTATGATATGAATATCTTGATTACTCTCGTTTCGGACGTCCATCGTCATAATGGATTTGAAAGGTCAGTATTCACCTGAAGACGATTGCAGATACAAGCATTCGAAACATCGTGAAAACCTTTCAAACAAATATAAATATCTCTCAATCGGTACTTTTTTCTACAGTTTCCAGGTGGGTTTTTGACTCTCCCTCCATATTATGGATGCAAATTCAAGTTTAGGTCTCAGAAACGAGTAATATAATATTTTTATGGACTAGATGTTTGGCGGATAATGAATCCGAGCAAATAATTCGCAGATTTTTAAATGTTTTATGTATGCGTGATAAATGATAATTTATTATCGTATGTTACAGCTAAATCTCTCACGTCAACCATCCTTTTTAGTATATTTTCGCCCATTCGATATTCAAATTCAATCTGATTTTTTGAACGAGTAATTGCACAACATTCCGTAACATTAAATATAATTTGTTTTCTTCACTCCATTTGAGTATTCTATTGATGTATATTTGTAAGGCCACACAATCTCTAACAAAAAACATCACTTGTTTAGGAAGATCATTAATAAATATTATGAAAATCAGTGGTCTCAGATTCGAACCCTGTGGCACCCCACTATTTGCAGAATATTTCTCTCAAATATTTCCATTGTTATTTACTACAAAATGACGATTTTCAAGATAATCCCCCAATAGTTTCATAGCATACAAGGAAATGCCAAACTTGTTTATTTTGTTCAATAGAATATCGTGATTTACACGGTCAAAAGCTTCAGAGAAATCAGTGAAGCCAGGGTCTATTTGTGCTTTTCTTTCAAGAGCAATATTGCCTTCATGAGTAAACAAAAATTTATTGGTATTAATTGTTTTTTTTTTTTGTTACAAATCCATGTTCATTTTCTACATGTTTATAAATTTAATTATAAAGAATATGTCCAAATAATTCAGCGGGTGCACACATAATTGAAATTCCCCTCTAATTTTTTCTTTTTATTCCCGGCTTTGTGGAATTGGAGGGCATATGGATACTTTCCATTTATTTGAAAAGATTGGTGAATCAATAATAAGATAATGAATGTGCAGTCACAATATGAGGAGTTATACTATCAATTCCAGCTGCCTTTGATTTGAGTTTTTTTAAACCTCCTTCAAAGTCATTTTCTACTACATGTTCCAAAATCATTCTATTGTTGGTGAGAATTTGACCGTCTGTTATCTGTTTGTTATCATATGTTGACTTCTCAGACCTATAAACTGATTTGACAAATTCGTCAAATCGCTCAACTGTCTGGTTTTCAGATAATTCCTTATATGTGTATATATACATCAACATGAGCAGATTTCCCTTTTTTTATTACCTATATAATTCCAAAAAATATTGATAGCGGTGGCAAAATTATCTATCAAAATAATCCAGAACTGATCTTAATTTCCTATAGGAATCATTTTGTTTCACCATATTTTTTTATTCATTTGGTAAAAAAGGGTGCCTTTTTTGTTAAATAAAGGACTAGGCACACATATAAAGGGGTTCCTAGGTATCGATAGAATTTGCTGAAATTTCAGTATGTTACACCTAAGGTATATTAGTTGATACAGGGTGTAATCGAAACTTTCTATTTCTTGTCATGTAATAAGCGATTTTAATATATCTAATAACTTATAATGCGATTATCAAGATCATAATGCAAAATTGACATCTATAAAAGAATGCATTCGTGCTCCCATATAAAAAAAAATCAATCCACCCTTCATTTAGGGGTAGTTTGTAATTGTGAATCTTCTAATAACTCTGCTGACCGGGGATTTCCACATAAGATATTCCATTGAAACGCTGAACTGTACTTTTTTGTGTCACCATAAAAAAATCAAATCAGTTCCCTCCTAGGGGTAGTTTATACCTGCGATTTTACGAGAAACTTTGTTGACCGAAGGTTTCCGGTGAATATATTTTATTGAAACGGAAGAAAATGATTGCATAAAACATATGAAGAATTTCAATATATACATCCAATTAAATAATTTTGGCAGAATCCACATAGAATATAAAATATATATCAGATTCAACCGGTACAATTTCAATCTTATCAATATTCAAAAAATATATAAATGAAATGCATCTTAAACAAACAATGGTCAACTCGACGAAGATAGTAACATTTATGAGGGGAGTAAGTCGAATTTTTTTCTATGGTGGCAAAAATAATATATTTTGTGCAATCATATTCCAGCGTTTCCCTGAAATATCCCCATTGGATACCTCCGGTTAGCAAAGTTCTTCGAAAAATGTATGAACTACTCTTATGAGGAGGCTGATTTGATTTTTCCTATGATCGTGCCAAAACTATGTTATGTGCAATCACCGTTTCAATAAAATAGCTTTACCAAAAACTATCGGTCAGTAAAGCTTTTCGAAAAATCACCTCATATTATTGTAAATAAAAGGATGCTCATTTTGACCTATTTCTATTCCATCAAGGATTGCCATGATAAAACAAAATATTTTAATTTTATCTGCATTTGACAACTGGCACTGTTAGTGAAGTATATGAGAGTAATAAAGTGCATACAGTATAATGAAAAAGTACCGTTTAAATAGAATAATGGTGAATTGTTACATATGTAACACGATGAGTCATGTTTTTCATAGAATTCTCAAGTATATTAATCATGAGACTGAATTGTTTATTATAATGTTTATTTTCTAATATTTGTATCCTAGATCAGCAATTTTTCGAAAAATCGCAAGTGTAAACTACCCTTATAAGGTAGCTCATAGTGGCACGAATAATATGTTTTGTGTCATCATATTCCAGCGTTTCAATAAAATATATTCATTGGATACCCTCGGTCAGCAAAGTTCTTCCAAAAATCACAAGTACAAACTACTCCTAAATGGGAATGGATTGAATTTTTTATATGATGATACGAAGACATAGATGTCAATTTTGTATTATGATCTTGATAATCGCATTACAACTTATTATATTAAAATCGCTTATTACATGACAAGAAAAAGAAAGTTTCGATTACACCATATATCAACTAATGCAATTGCTATCGTGTTCGCGTGGAATCAATCTAATATACCTTGGTATAACATACTGAAATTTCAGCAAATTATATCGATGCCTAGAAACACCCTTATATCTGTGCCTACTCCTTCCGAATGTTTGGTTAACAATCTCATAGAAATCACCCAGTGCTACATTAATATTCAATTCATTTAATACATAATCCTAATTCTTATGCCTGAAAATTTTACTCATGCGTAGATTTTTTTTTCCTGCTTTATTTAACCTCGGCCTATTTCTGCTACCAATTTTTCTTTCTACTTGTACTGTCATACGGTCGGTTTCATTTCTCAAGTTATTTCTAGTTTTAATTTCGATCTCTGGTGTTGGATGATACATATCCTCAATTCAGTATATTCATAGAAGTAGGAATTTTCAATTAATTGAAAAAAACACGTTTTGTTTTCACCAGAATGAAGCACATTTATTAAAATTCATAAAATGAAAAACAGTAGATTTCCAAATGAGGCTTTTACGTTATTTTTTCAATGGTCTGTCAGATTTTTTTAAGTAAACATATAGTTCCCTGACCCAATAAATACATTTAATCTTTCTCCAAATACCACAGTAGAAAATGACCTAACTCCATTTTTGAAGTACATTGAATTGAGTAATGCTAGGTCTTTTACCAAAAAGATCAACACCATATGTACCCCTTTTCTCACAGATTCCTTTAATATAATTAACTGATCTAGAACTCCAGTCAACGATATATTACATTGATCAATATGGACTCGTCCAAAGCCAAATCATACTTAATCCTTGACTCACATGGTTCCTTCACTTCAGTCCGATATATATGACACATCTCATACAAACACAATGTTAGAATTCAGAGTAGTTTTTTCATATCAGGGTAGAGAATTCGAGATATACCTGGGACAATCGGAATATTTATAGATATTAGTCGTACTCGATAGGAATGTGAAGGAGAGAATTGATTAATTATAGGAATTCAACCGAAATTCCTAGTCAGCTCTACCGGATTTGATCGGTTTTCCGAATCCTCAGATCCGTTAAGTCTGGATATTGTTGCCAACAGTATATAAGATTTTGTGTCACGGTACGTAGAGTTTCGAAGATCTGGAGGTACCCACAACAGTACACAACAATGAGCATTTCCTAAAGTGGGAACAAAACGCCACTCATATAAAATTACCTCGGCCAAGTATAGACTCCTGACACCTCGAATCCGTAGTGCCACGATCCTGAATAGGCCCCTTGTCCCTTAGGCCCAGTGCAGACCCCGTGTCCGTGGGCTTTGCCCTCTTCCCAACCCCCGCAGTACGTGCCCCCATCGTCGAAGTCGAATCTGCCGCCGTTCACGTGACTCCGAGTGGTCGCCGTTCCCGTGGCACCCGTGGAAGTGGCCCCATTATCCGTCACTTGGTTCGGCTGTTGCATCGCACCACTCAATCACTTCGAGCCGGTAGTGTCACATTTGGACCGAGCATAATTTTTGTCGTTTTTTTTTGTATTTCTTTTTTTTTTTTCGGCGCTTATCAGCTCGTCATTTCGTTAATGGTTTGGTCGACGCGGCCGTACTGACTCCCGGGCTCAGCTGAGCGAACGTCGCGACGCCGCCGCGAGGTCGTCGTGACGCGTGCGCCGATAGCCTAGTTGGAGGAATCAGCAGCGTCGGTTGGTGTACATAGAGCGGTGATCGTAGGTAGAATAATTCGTGAAGTCACAGCAGAATATTTCTGTTTTTCGTGTAACCGTCAGCGCAGTAACAAACGTTCCTGTGACTCAAAAGCACATATTCACAAAACGTGTGGAATGATTTTATTGCTAGAATAAAGACGAGAAGGTTTAGGTCATGAATCAAGGAACATGATTCATAATATCTCCATTATTCTTGAATATTTATTTTAATGAAATTTTCTTCGAAGTAGATGGGAAGCTATTACGACGGTTTCGAATTTAATTCTCTTCCCAACTAGAAATCGAAGTATATCGAGTCCTTAGAATCCCATTTCTTACTGATAATTTGGAAAAAACTAAATTAACAGTTTTTATAGTTATTTTATAGGAACTTTTTTAGTACTTCGCATCTAATGTATTACCAGAAATTAACAAAAAATAAAACCGACGAAATACGGAACTTAAAAGTAAAAAATAAAATAAACCTTCTAAGTCTCAATAACTAAGCTCCTAAACTAATGTAAGAAACTAATTTTGAGTCGGCGCCAAACAAACAAGCAAATGAATTAGGTAAGCCGTAAAACGATGGTATCGAGTTGCGCGGTGACATTCTGATAATTTTTTTGGAGTAATTTAATTGATCTTCGTTGATTGTTTGTTTGGCGCCGACTCAAAGTTAGTTTCTTACATTAGTTTAGGAGCTTAGTTATTGAGACTAAGAAGGTTTATTTTATTTGTTACTTTTCAGTTCCGTATTTCGTCGGTTTTATTTTTTGTTAAAAAGTTTTTATTTTTCAATTTTTTGTGGCTGAAATATTCTAATTACTACCTACTTGTTTTTTGATTACTTCCAAAATACTTACCCACCTTACTTCAACTATTACCAGTTAAATAATATGATTATCTACTTTTAGTATTTGTTGTAATATACATTATTTTTGTTGTTCTGGTTAGTTTATTTCATTACTTTGTATATCATTCCATCCTCTCATAGAATATAAGGATTGTGACGGATGTGGGAGAACAAAAATAATGACATTAGCGATCTGTCATTGTCAACTACATATGTGTGCCAATGTTCACAAGTGAAAAATCAATTTTCCGCTATTTTTCTACCCGTAAGGGTGGATAATTCCATTCGAAATCCAAATATGATCAACTATGAAGTATAATGATAATAAAATAAATAAATAATAAAAAAAGAATCATCCAAATCGAAGAGCCCAGTACAAAGTTATGCCTGATAGAATCGGTTAACCGACCAGAATTCAGAGGGTGAGTGATCAATATCCTTCATTTTGCTTCCCTTAGGGGTCGATTTAATCTTTTAAAATCAAATGGGACCAATTTCGACGTAACCCTATCCACTGAAAAAAGAATTATCCGAATCGGACGTCTCAGTAAAAAATTATGCGTGATCATACATAAAAAAAATATACGCGTCGAATAGAAAACCTCATTTTTGGTTTCGTCGGTTAAAAAATTAATTGGAAATTTTCCGTACTTTTTCAATAGAGATATTGACCTAACAAAAACTTCAAAGCAGCTGAAATTCTGGATTCAGGAATTCGCAAGTATGAGGTATCCATTGAGCAATTCTTTATTTTCATATTTTGGGATCAACCTCAAATTCGAGCATATTTGTGAAATTTACTTGGATTTTTAATTTTTTAGGGAATTACAAACTTCATGTTTGTTGTAACGATATTAAACACAACTTCAAAATCTCGCAAAAATTCTTTTTAACAAGGTAAAAACAGTAGTAAGGATATTATGCACATTAAAAAACTCCAATTTAAAGTGCAAATTTTTTATTTTAAATGCGGATACCCATGAAAAAAAACCAATGAGGGTTAAAAGTAAACATTATGGCAGTTTGGTGTCATTAATTTTTCATTCTTGAATCATTATTGTTCGATTACTAAGTTTATTTGATTTCATGCCTCCTCCAAGACAGTTAACGTTAGCAGAGAAGACAGAATTAGTTTTAATATGTGGATAGGCCAATCATTAGAGATTTTTTCGTGACAAAAATAGTACCAGGAAACCGACTGTGCCATCATACGGAAGACGATCCGTAGTTATATCCTGTTATGTTTCCGTCTCGCAACTAATCAATGCTTAATTTTGTATAAACATTTGAAAGCAAAAAAAAAGTTTTTTTTCGTTTTTTTGCTTGTAACATGAAAACTAATGAATCAATCTCGATGCTCTCGAATTGTAGAGAATCAAAATGCGAAAGAAATGAACCCTGGCACGACCCGATCGGATTATTAGTAATAAAGAAAAACTGAAACACCTAAAATATCAAGGTTTTTTCAAAAAATTCGTAACGCTGTCATTTTTGAAGTTGTAGCTAAGGTCCTCCGCGACATGGTGATTCATATGTACTTCTGTAGAAAACTCAGGCTCTGTCGTATCATTAACTTTTGCATAATTGTAATTTGAATTTTCCAATGCACTTTATTGGAGCAAGCCTGGATGCGTTATAGGTAGTCCGATTTCAATTTTGCAGAAAGATATCGCAAGTAGAAGTATAATACTACAAAACAACTATATCCATTTTGCGTTAAAATGCTGCGAAATAGGTGAGAAATACTTGCAAACATGACCTAATACGGGCGAGCGTGTGAAAGCGGCTGAGTAGTGGGCAGCAGATTCATCACTTTATACTATTCCCCGCGACATCTGCTGTATCCCACTACTCAGCCGCTTTCACACGCTCGCCCGTTTTCTATCATGTTTGCAAGTATTTCTCACCTATTTCGCAGCATTTTAACGCAGAATGAGAATAGACGTTTTGTAGTAACATACTTCTACTTGCAATATCCTGTTGAAAAATTCAAATCGGACCACCTATAACGCATCCAGGCTTGCTCCAGAGTTTTCTACACATGATATATCAATCAATACTATGTCGCGGAGAGCCTGCACTACAACTTCAAAAATTGCAGTGTTATGATTTTTTTTTTAAACGCTGACTTGCTCCAATAAAGTGCATTTAAAAATTCAAATTGCTATTATGCAAAAACTAATGATCTTAAGCACCAGAGTTTTCTACACATGACATATCAATCAATACTAAGTCGCGGAGAGCCTGCACTACAACTTCAAAAATTGCAGTAATATAATTTTTTTTTAAAACGCTGACTTGTTCGGTTTTTCTCCGTTACTAATGATATGTCGTGCTAGCGCTCATTTCTTTCACTTTTCGATTTTCTACTATTTGTCCATTGAGAGCATCGAGATTGCTTCTTTAGTTTTCATGTTACATGCGAAAAACGAAAAAGAAACACGATTTTTTGTTCTTAAATGTTCATAACAAACTACGGAAATATATCAAGATATAACTACGTATAACAAGATATAACTACGGATCGTCTTTCGTATGATGGCACAGTCGGTTTCCTGGTACTATTTTCGTCACAGAATCAACAGAGCAGAAAATCTCTATTGATTGGTCTAGGAGATAACTATAAACCAGTGCATGAAGCAGCAGATATGTTCAATGAACGACATCCAGACAAACAAATTCACTATTCAACTGTAAGCAGAATTTTAATTAATTTCAAATGAAAATGAACGTACAAAAACTGTATGTACTGAAGAAAATCAATTAAAAGGACTTCAGGCAGTTGTTGAAAACCCTAAAAGATCCACCAAAGAAATTTCTGCTTATACGGGTGTAAAAAAGGGCTATGTTAAGAAGAAAAAAATATCATGCCTATAAGCCAAAGTTTATTTGCACGTTTCGAGAACAAGACTATGCAATGCGGTATGACTTCTGCATGTGGATTCAAGGACAAATAGAAGATCAACGTGATTTCCATATACACATTCTTTTTGGGGATGAATCCACGTTCACAACAAATGGCGTTGTCTCTTCCCAAAATTGTAGTTGGTGATCGGACGAAAATCCAAATTTTGTCATTGCCAATAAAAACCAGTATTACCAAAAAACAAACGGTTTTTTTTCGCCAAAACCTAAATGGTGATAATTTATAATTTTTGGAAAACGAAATGATGGATTTTTTGAAAAATATGAGTTTGCAAGAACGAAATAAATTATGGTTTGTACATGATGAATGTGCCACTCATTCTGCTAGAATGAGCTGAATGGTTAAATCGCCAGATCTCATCCCAATAGATTTTTTTATGGGGATATATAAAGCAAAATCGACCCTTTAGTAATGTTGAGGAGCTTGAAAATTCGATACGTTTCAGAAATATTTTCAGCAAATGTATTGCGATCTTCTCTTAGTGAATTTTATGATAGGACAATTATACTCTGTTCCTAATGGGAGAGAGTAATAAATCATTATTGAACTGTAAAACCGAATCGTCTTCGGCGAATTCCATATGCGTACGAGGTTAAATCTAGAGTTGATCATTGGATAGCTTATGAAAAACTAAGATTAAAACCGAGTCATCTTCGCCGTATTCCATGTGCGTACGAGGTTAAATCTAAAGTTGATGTCATTGGATAGCTTATGAAAAACTAAGATAGGAATGAGCAAGTAGATATAGGACATCATGAATGAAACATATCCAGAATTTTCCGGAGAACCCAAAAATTCAATAATATACTGGGTGTCCCATTATAAAAAAACAAAATTTCTTATCATAACTTTGTAATGCTACGTTTAATTGTTTTTCTATTTTCATTTCCCTGCAGTTCAGAGAAAGTGCTACAACTTTACTATTTCAACTATTATTTTAGCTCTTCAAATAAGGAGGATATCTATTGGTCCAAATATAATCAATAAGTTGGTTCAAAGATATTTCGTAGCAGCTTAATGACTGTTAATATGATTAGCTCCTAACAATGGACAACGCTTAAGTATGCTCTGTAATTTCCAGGTACAATAAAATAATGATTTTACAATCACCTACCTGATTATCTTTTCCTTACTTCAAAAGTTTTTTTTAACAAATAATATTATGCAGATATAAATCCGTCCCTGCGATAAGAGATAACAATATGATCGGATTTGTTTCACAAATGGAGGGTTTTTCTAAGAAAACGATTATAAGCTTAGTTGGAGACACAGGTCTTGAAAATGACTAGTGCTTCTGAATTTTTTGCTGAAAAACGGATTAGTAACAGTGCGCTTTTTAAAAATGAGAAAATTATTATTCTCAATGTGTTCAACGCTGTTCGCCACCAAAACTCAACATTCCGAGTACAAAAATAGTTGAAATGTGTTCGAATATGACTGGAGTCGGACAGTCAACAATATACCGACTTGTCAATAATATACCGGATAAAGGCGGCCCCATCAGGTTACCAAAGAGAAGTACAGGAAGAAAAGAAACTGCAATAAATGAAGATGAAAAGACTGTCACCAGAAAAGTTTTACTTAAAAAAAGAAATACCTACCTTGCACAAAATAATGTCTGAAATGAAAAAGGATGATTTTATTCCACCCGTGGGTAGAAAAAAAGTGTGGAAAACTTTGACGGAAATGAATTTTCGTTATGGAAAAATTCAAAACATAAAATCACTTTTAATAGAGAAAGACGAAATCATCTGCTGGCGACGACAATATTTGAGGGCAGTTAGACAGTTTCGAAGATAAAACAGGAATAACTATTATATGTACGAAACTTTGTTAAATGAATGCAGGATAAAAATATAAAATGTGCGAGGCAAGCTTTTATGGAAGGATGGTCCACTGGAATAAAGGCACACTCAGGAAAAGGTAAAAGATTAATAATTACTCATATTGGTAGTAAAAATGGATTTGTCGATGGTGGCTTACTAGCATTTTTATTAAACAGGACTGGAGACTATCATGAAGACATGAACGCTGATGTTTTTGAAGAATACTTCCAACAAATGCTACATCTTATTCCTCCTGGGTCTGTTATAGTGATGGTTAATGCCAGCTACCACTCAAGAAATACCGAAAAAATACCAACGTCTTCTTGCAAAAAAATGACATCATTCATTGGCTTAATTTAAATGAGAAGCTAGTTCACGAAGATATGCTGAAAAAGGAGCTACTGGAGATTGTAAAGTTGAATAAACCTCTTTGTACGAAATTTGTTGTCGACGAAATCGCTTCAAAACGGAATATAACGATACTTCCTCAGCCTTTCGCCATAGAATTGGTGAGGGCGCAAGTAAAAGGGTTTGTAGCAAGGCATAACACTACTTTTAAAATAAGAGACATTGAAAACCTCTTGCAAGAGGGAATAAAAACAGTGGATTGCGAAAAATTGAGTAAGTTCGTTGAACATGTGATTGGAATAGAGAAAAGAATATGGGAAACTGATAACATGCTAGAAAACACTGTAGAGCACCTCATTATTTCTCTGGACCCCAACGACGATAGTTCATCGGCGAACTACTGGAATATGATAGCTAAAATTAAAGAATTAAGTCGTATTGTAAATAGTAGATTTTTTTATAAATATTAATATTTATTCCAATTTATTTATTTTAATATTATTATTACTTTTATATAAGTTTGTATCTACCTAATATTAGAATAATTAATATCTCAATTATCTGCCTATCTCTATAATTATAATCATGTATAATTATTATTATACTTATTATTCTAATAAACTACTGTGTTACGCCGCTGTCAAAATTTCATTCAGAAAACTCCTCTTTCTATTGTTATGCAAATTAAGGTGACCCTAATTTAGGACCGATTCGAGATGTGTACGTCTTAAATAACTGAAATACGGAATTTTTAAAAACTATCAATACAAGTTTACAATACAACTTTCAAGTTGTCCACCCTGTTTAATGGGTTCTGTCATTGCAAATTTACATTTTATCACTGTCTCACATTAGGAAACAGAGTATAGATGCATTGAACGAGAAGGTGGACAGAGACGCTTTGATATTTTTTTTGTACAATTTTTTTTTGCTTTTTAAATATTTTCGGTTCTAATTTATTTTGATTTGTTAATTGTTCAGTCGATAAAAATTGGCAAAACCATCGGCACCACATTCAAATACGTTTAAAAACGTTGAATTATTGCTTTTGAGATTTGTGGGCGTTTAGTGCATACATTATGGATACATTGTTTTGTTAATATTAATAATAATAATAACGGACACCGGTGGCTGGTCAATCAATCAATAAATGTATTCAATAATATATACATAATCATAACAAAACTAAAACTAATATATACAATATAAATTTGGGAACTTCTTTCTTCATCCTCTTCCGGTGAGATACGTAGAGGGAAAGGAGTTTTGACTTGGGAGTGGGGAATTTCTCAAGCTGCCAGCTTGCCCCCCCTAGGGGGCGAAGGGGCAGCCCCTGCTGGTGTTAGCAGTCGGCCGTTAGGTTTACATACTAGTTTATGTTTTTCAAAAAAATTCTATTTTCAAGACGCCTCCTACTTTTGTGCATGCGTCTGCTTACGTTTCAACCTGATTTACCCGAGAATTCAAAATAATGTTATCATTCATATATTCGTGACTAATGGTGGTTGCATACTGGAAAAATCAACAAAAAAACAGCTTCAGAGAATGATGGTGTGTTTGTGTGTTTCCCATTATTTGGGGTTTTTCACATGGCTATGTTCTTATGGTTGAGATGCTCAATGATGCATATTACTTATTGCTCTAATTCATAGTACAATTCTAAATTCTGAAAAATAACCCCGTGCTTTCTGGGGCGGTCTGCTCTGATACTAGTGATACCTGCCGTGAGAGGACTTTTAGGTATATGGTATCTATAAAATTCATCGGGCTATCTTGTTTATAAAGTCCGCGATTTTTTCGACTTTCGCTAGTTTGCGCAGTTCATCAAGTCTGACGTACCTATTGCTATTAGTAGCGATACGGAGTGCTTTATTTTGCAGCCTCTCCAGCCTCAGTAATTGAGTTTTTGGAAGGCTGCAAAAAACTGGACTGGCGTACGTCATTGCCGGTCTTATGAATTGTTTAAAAATTCTGAGTTTATTTTCTTGTGACAGGCTGGAGTTGCGGGCAATGAGGGGATATTTGCGGTTGATAGCAGCCGCTCCCTTCTGCAACGCCAACGATATATGACCATGCAGGTACGTCCGCCTGTCCAGTTTCACCCCCCCCCAGGTATCTCACAGAGGGCTTCTCCGTCTCTTGACTATTTTCGATCTCTATCTTCCCAAGGATCTTCAAGTTAGTTCGTTTCCTTGTGAAGTTAACAACCTCCGTTTTATTGGGATTCAGTTTGATTTTGTTCTTTCCCAAATATGGTATGACCAACCGATCCAGATGAATCTGGAGCTGCCTGGCGGCCACTTCGCTCTGGTACGAATGGGCATAGATCGCGGTATCATCCGCGAACATAGCCGTATTCATCCGAACGAAGGTTGGAAAGTCACTGGTATACAGGGAATACAAAATCGGCGACAACGAAGACCCCTGTTGGACCCCCGCTCCGACTGTATGCTCTGGCGAACTAGTACCATTTACGTTTACCCTAAAAGTCCGCCCCGTCAGGTATGACTCTAGTGTTTTAATGAGGTAGAAAGGCATGTCTGCCTCTGCCATTTTCGTGATCAATCCATCTGTCCAGACCGTGTCGAATGCTTTTTGCGCATCCAACAGGACCATAACTGTGTTGTGGTCTCTGTGGAAGGCCTCTTCCACCCCGTGGACCACTCGGACTATTTGGAAGATCGTTGAGTAAACCCGAACTTTTCCGGCGGGATGATTTCGTTCTCTTCCTCAGAGTCTACAACACGCTTCAGGATGATCTTGTCCGCCACCTTGGCCACCACACTCAAGAGTGAGATGTACCTGTAGCTGTCAAGATGATTTTTGTTTTTCCCGATCTTGAGAACGGAAATAATTTCTGCTTTCTTTAGACAGTCCGGAAAATGTTGCCACTTTAAGACTGCGTTAATTATGTAAATCAACTGGACCAGTGATTTTTTCCGGAGGTTCTTGATCAGAACGGTATCCAACTTATCTAGTCCTAGAGCTTTATTATTTCCCGGCAATTTCCTTATGACCCCCAGAACTTCTTCATAGTTCGTGAGAACTTTCTGAAGCTCTGAGGGCCCCAAAGGTGGCTGGTCAGGTTGACGAGAGTCTTATCGATATCTGAGCCAAGCAACATCGGGCGAGCACACTCCCCCCCAAGAGGAAATTTTGCCGAATCCTCTGTTGTTTCAGAGGTAGAGTTATTTAACGAGCTCAACATATATGAACTCGGGTCCGCCGAAGGCATATCTATCGTCTTATCTCTCGCTCATTGATAAGACGCCTGCAGCTGCGAATATGTCAGGTGGACCCCCATCCAAGTACTGAACGCGCCCGACGTTGCTTGGCTCAGATATCTTCTTCAAATCTTCAAATAATTTATTAAACTGTTACTAGTACGGGACATCTACATTTCATTTACATATGTACATTTCTTTATATCACAAATTTGTCGTCCTAGAAGGTCTAGTGGGCGGCAGGGATTTGTGATATGGAAATGGGGTCGGGGAGAATTTGTGGGTGCAATTTATCTTCCTTGTTCTGCAAGTTAGATGCTTACACCAACCTCCAAACGTCTCGTACGCCCCAGAACACTCCCCCCCAAGAGGAAATTTTGCCGAATCCTCTGTTGTTTCAGAGGTAGAGTTATTTAACGAGCTCAACATATATGAACTCGGGTCCGCCGAAGGCATATCTATCGTCTTATCTCTCGCTCATTGATAAGACGCCTGCAGCTGCGAATATGTCAGGTGGACCCCCATCCAAGTACTGAACGCGCCCGACGTTGCTTGGCTCAGATATCTTCTTCAAATCTTCAAATAATTTATCAAACTGTTACTAGTACGGGACATCTACATTTCATTCACATATGTACATTTCTTTATATCACAAATTTGTCGTCCTAGAAGGTCTAGTGGGCGGCAGGGATTTGTGATATGGAAATGGGGTCAGGGAGAATTTGTGGGTGCAATTTATCTTCCTTGTTCTGCAAGTTAGATGGTTACACCAACCTCCAAACGTCTCGTACGCCCCAGAACAGGGGCAGTAGGGGGACGTCGCGCTGGTTTTACCGACTTTGCCCTATATCTAAGTGAAATGCTTTCTAAAATCTAAGCTATGTTCCTATTTCCTGCGTTGAACGCTTATACGGGAACTGAAGTGAAGGTATTGAGGCAGATAATTGAGAAAATATAGTTTGGAGTGTTACTATTTAGTATGTTTCCCGGAAAAAGTGGGTAGGCTAAAAACCAGGTAGAGAGAAATTTGCTTTAGCCTGCGGCCGCTGTTATTAAGTGATGGCACCCATAATGTGCAACTGTACGCTCAGGTTAGTATGTGCTATCTTTCATGAAATAGAGCTGTGTTTTGGTAAATCAGCCCTCCGTACTTGCGGGGCTGGTTGTGGTGAGCTCTAATGCCGGTACTTTTAGGGATAAAATATTTATAAAATTTATAAGATATTTGTTTAATATAGTCTTGTATAGAAGGCACGCCTGCCAGCTCACGAAGCTCATCCAGCCGAATGTATCTATTGCTGTTGGTGACTATACGGAGTATATCCTGTCCAATTTCAACAGGGTTGTTTTGGGCAGGCTGCAGAACACCGGGCAAGCGTATAACATTACTGGCCTTATTATGGTTTTGTAAATTAACAGTTTATTGCTAGTTGACATTTTCAAGTTTCTCGCTATTAGAGGGTAATTACTTTTTACTGCGCTGAGGTTTTCTGTATGGCCAGGTTGACGTGTGTATGTAATGTTAAACGCTTGTCCAGTTGCACTCCCAGGTAACTCACGGGGCTCGATTCTTCTGTAGTATAATTTTTAATTTTGATTTTGTTAAATATCTTGGTGTTTACGAATTTTCTTGTGAAATTAATAACTTCGGTTTTGTCCGAGTTTATTTTTATTTTATTTATCTCCATATACGGGACGATTTTCCTGTCTAAGTGAATCTGCAGCTGGCGGGCTGCAACCTCACTAGCAAACGAATGCGCATATATGGCGGTATCGTCCGCATATATTGCAACATTCGTTCGCTCGAACTTTGGAAAGTCTACGTATATAGAGAAAAAAGGTGTGGAGATAAACTCGAGCCCTGTGGGATACCTGCTTCGGCTGTATACTCTTCGGAGCTGGTATCGTTAATTCTAACCCTAAAAGTCCGTTGATGGAGATAGGAATCTAATAATTTTACCATATATAAAGGCATGCCTGCCCTTTGCATTTTTGTGTGGCTCAGATATCGATAAGACTCTCGTCAACCTGACCAGCCACCAATCAATCAATAAAATTTATTGTAACTATTTACTTGTTGGTAATACAAAACTAAACTACTATAACAATATACACATTTCCAACTTCTTTCTTCGTCCTCTATCTGGTGGGTGGGAAAAGGGAAAGGAGTTGCGACTTTGGTTGAGGGGGTTTAAACTGGGCGAAAGAGCAGCCCCTGCTGGTGATAGCAGGTAGCCTTGTAGACATATTAGTCTCGTTTTTTTTAATATTTCGTATTTTGAGACGCCTCCTACTTACGCATATGCGTCTATATGATGTTTGACCTGACTCAGATAATTAAAATTTTGTTATCATTAATATTTGTGATTGCTGACGGTGGTTCTGGAAAAATAGATAAAAAACCAGTTTCAGAAAATGATGTCGACCAGCCACCGGTGCCCATGGGTGTCGATTAATTTGTAATTTTTTTTTTAAAACATTTAAAATAAAAAATTTGCACTTCAAAATAGAGTGTTTTAATGATATATATATTATCATTCTACTTACCTATATGCGTCTATATAATGTTTAACCTGACTCCGATAATTAAAATTTTGTTGTCATTAACATTTTTGTTTACTGACGGTGGTTAAATACTGGAAAAAGAGATAAAGAGACCAGTTTCAGAAAATGATGTTGACCAACATTTAAAATAAAAAATTTGCACTTCAAATCAGAGTTTTTTAATATATATTATCATTCTACTTACGAATATGCGTATATAATGTTTAACCTGACTCCGATAATTAAAATTTTGTTATCATTAATATTTTTGTTTACTGACAGTGGTTCTGGAAAAATAGATGAAAACCCAGTGTCAGACAATGATGTTGACCAGCCACCAGTGCCCATGGGCGTCGATCAATTTGTAATTTTTTTTAATAAACATTTTAAATGAAAAATGTGCACTTCAAAATAGAGTTTTTTAATATATATATATATATATATATATATATATATATATTATCATTCTACTTACGTATCTGCGTCTATATGATGTTTAACCTGACTCCGATAATTAAAATTTTGTTATCAATAACATTTTTGTTTACTGATGGTGGTTAAATACTGGAAAAATAGATAAAGAGACCAGTTTCAGAAAAGGATGTTGACCAGTCACCGGTGCCCATGTGTGTCGATTAATTTGTAATTTTTTTTAATAAACCTTTAAAATAAAGAAATTGTACTTCAAATTAGATTTTGTTAATATATATAATCATTCTACTTACGAATATGCGTCTATATGATGTTTAACCTGACTCCGATAATTAAAATTTTGTTATCATTAATATTTTTGTTTACTGACGGTGGTTGAATACTGGAAAAATAGATAAAGAAACCAGTTTCAGAAAATGATGTTGACCAGCCACCGGTGCCCATGTGTGTCGATTAATTTGTATTTTTTTAATAAACATTCAAAATAAAAAAAATTGCACTTTAAATTAGAGTTTTTTCATGTATATTATCATTCTACTTACGAATATGCGTCTATATGATGTTTAACATGACTCCGATAATTAAAATTTTGTTATCATTAATATTTTTGTTTACTGACGGTGGTTAAATACTGGAAAAATAGATAAAAAATCCAGTTTCAGAAAACGATGTTGATCAGCCACCGTTGCCCATGTGTATCGATTAATTTGTACAATTTTTTTAAAAACATTTAAAATAAAATTTGCATTTTAAATTAGAGTTTTTTAATATATATTATTATTACGACTGTTTTATCTTGTTAAAAATAATTTTGAAGTTGTGTTTAATATCGTTGCAACAAACATAAAGTTTGTGATTCCCTAAAAAATTTAAAATCTAAGTTAATTTTACAAATATACTTGAATTTGAACAAAGTTATGCGAAATTGATTTGATTTTGATTGTGAAAGTGTTTAGGACGAATTAAAAAAAATGGGAAATTATTAATGTTTTTCAAAAAAACAATTGTTTCTCCTTGGGAGGCCATGTTTTGAGATTTAGGCATAACTTTCAATTCTAAACAACTTTTCTCAATAACATTTTGCTGAATTTTCTGAAAAAAGGGTTTACCCTTGTACAGTTTTTATATTTTTTGACCTACCCTGTATGCTGTTTGACTTGCAACAATTATAAGTGCACCTAATATGATTATCGCACATGCACCAACTTTCGGCAATATTTGTATTTTGGTTGTGAAATTAATTTTTAAAAATTCTCATATGTTGCACACTTAAATGAGTTTTTGGATTTTTTTTAAGTTTTATTAGGGCAGTGGCATGGTAAATAATTGCTTAATGGACACTTCATACATTTAACTACCTGTATCCAGAATTTCAGCCGTATTGTAGTTTTTGTTAGATTTTGGTAAAATTTTGTTTCTATTTATGTCCAAGTTAGAGCACTACAAATCGCAACAAATGCTTCAAAATGTCGGTAATTGCACCATATTGTAAAGTTTCTCACAGTTTGCTATTTCATGAATATTTACAGATATTTGATATATTAATAGTTGTCGCGGTCAGTCTTATAACTTTTGATTGTAGTGTTCGAGGCTAACATAAAAAAGAAATGCTGTTTGTGTTTTCCAATGAAAAAGATGTCCCACTATAGCGGGTGACACAGGATATCGGGCCACCCCTGTAACTTCTGCATTCTTAAACGGATTTTTCTGAAAATCGGTACAGTTATATAAGCAACCATTTCGGATTTGATCACATTACAATCCAATATGGCGGACTTCCGGTTTTTCTGCAAATGCTAGTAACTTTGTTTTTTCCAAAAGAACACCCTGTATATTTTTACATATTTAAGTTCAACAGGTCAAAACAAGTCCAAACCTCATGTCAAATGTAATTTTTCTGAAACAATTGATATTAAAATATTTTTTTTATTTTACCCCGTGGATAAATGAGATTTGGTCAAAGCTATTCACAATGAGTCGCACATAACAGAGAAATATAATTTTTTCTGAAAAATTATTTTTGTGTCATTTATTGATGAATCAATTCAGTCACATCACATATTGATCAAAAATAATTTTTTTTCAAATGAAACCCCTATGGGCCACCTACCTGTCTCTCTAGAACATTCATTAAGGAAAAAATATATCATTTTTGTATTTCGGTGCAGTAACAAAATGTATACATTCAAAAATCTACAACTAGTTCATGAGTTTCCTTGCAGTTCGAATAATTTTTCAACTTAGTAAGCTGTGGAAAACAACCTGAATCTTGTCAACTAATTGTGTTTCGCTGTCATCTTTCATCTCAACTCTCGAAAATTAGTTAACTTCCGAGAATTAGTTTAGTAGAAATGTAAAATCAAAATTATAGGTTCACAAGAAGTGAACAGGTTGATATGTTATTAATTTACGGAGAATGTCTTAAAAACAGTGTCGCCGCTTGTCAGTTATACGCTGAACGATACCCACACAGAAGACACCCACAAAGAACCTTCTTCAAAAATGTGGAGAGAAGATTCCGAAAAGAACCCAACAATGGAGAAGATGATCGTAAGTGAGGAGGCAGAAATGAACGTTTTGCTTATGTTGATTTTGATCCAATCGCTTCGTCGCGGGAATTGGAATACCAATGCAATGTAAGTCGAGAAAACGCTAGAAGAATTAAAAAAAAAACACCATTATCGTGCTTTATAAGTAAGTAAGTAAGTATAACTTACACAATTAGTTGACAAGATTCAGAAATGTTGTTTTCCACAGCTTACTAAGTTGAAAAATTATTCGAACTGCAAGGAAACTCATGAACTAGTTGTAGATTTTTGAATTTATACAATTTGTTACTGCACCGAAATACAAAATGTATGTTCTAGAGAGACAGGTAGGTGGCCATAGGGGTTCCATTTGAAAAAAATGATGTGACTGAATTGATTAACCAGTAAGTTTTTCAGAAGTTTTTCTGTTATTTGCGACTCATTGTGAATAGCTTCGACCAAATCTCATTTATCCACGAGGTAAATAAAAAAACAATTTTAATTTCAATTGTTTAAAAAAAATGGCATTTGACATAAGGTTTGGACTTGTTTTGACGCCAGAAAATTCAGTGTTTGTACCTTCCTTGGCAGGGCTGTCTGCTTCCTTATTGCCTTTGATTCCCTTGTGACCTGGCACCCACATCAGTGTGACCTGATTATTTATAGCCAGTAGTATTAGGAATAGTTTGTAGTCCAAATTCAGTCTAGGTTTAAAGTGTGTGACTTTGGAGCTTTTAGTGTTGCTTGCCAATCAGATATAGATTTTTGCCCCCTGAAGCCTCTTACAAGGCATTCTTGGGCTCCAATGTCTATAGCATGGATTTCCGCTTGAAAAATTGTTGAGGCCTTACCTAGAGGTTTTGAGAGCCTATAACTATGACCCGTTACTCCCACTCGTCCCTTTCGTCCATCTTGGAACCATCAGTATACCATACTGATCCATTCCTTTCTAGTTGAGGCCCGTTCGTTGTTTACAAGCACTTCATAATTCACTTCAAATCCGTGCCTAGCTGGCATAATCTGTCATGGCTTGTACCTGTATTCTAAGGGAATATTTTCCAGAATATTCAAATTTCCAGCTTTCGAATTTGATGTCTGGTGCAGTCTGAAGGCACCCATTGCCACTTCCTCCATCACACATAAGTGCAGTGTGCCAAGTACTGTTGGGTTTTTGGCCACCATAGGTGGCATAGGTGACCATGGGTTTGATAATCGTTTGATATGAATAGTTTATCATTTTCGGCTTCAAACCCCATGTCTTGCCAAAAACTCTGCGGCACGTCCAGGTTGCCGCTGTAGCCTTGGAAAGAATGTTACTGATATTACTGTTCCAAGTTAGTCTTTGGCCGACAATAACGCCCATGTATTTGACTTCCTTGGAAAAAGTTAGCTGAGTTTCATTCGGGGTTGGGGCTTTCAGTTCGTACTTTCGCCTCTTCGTGAATGGAGCCAGCACTGTTCTGCTAGGATTTACATTAAGTCCCTCCTTTGCGCACCAGCTTCTGATTATATTTAGGGCTGTCTGCATGCGATTGGATATTATCCAGTCATGTTTGCCCCTAATAGTGACGACCAGGTCATCAGCGTAACCTTGAGTCGTGATTTCAGAGTCGTGATATCAGATTATCCACGGTCAACGACCACAGCAAAGGCGTTAGGACCCCCCCTTGGAGGCTACATTTTTCCGCTGTCATTCTCACCGTTTCCTCCCCGAGCGCAGCTACAATGATTCTGTTTTTCAATATTGCATGTATCCATCTGATCAGTGATGTGTTTGAATTCCTTTCCTCCGATGGAGTCATGTGGAGTGTTATCGAAAACACCCTCTATATCTATGAATGCACATTTCTCTGGCCAAGTACGTCTTTTCAATGCTTTCAACTAAGCATTGTAGAGCATTAATCGTTGATTTATCTGCTTGATAGGCGAACTGTTTTTTGTGAAGCGGTCTGTCCAAGAGGATTTCACTTCTTATATAACAGTCAATGATTTTCTCCATTGTTTTCAGGAGAAAAGAGTTGAGACTGATGGGGTGATAAGTCTGCTGGATGTCTCCCAGTCTTTGGTATGAACACCACTGCAGCCTCCCTCCAGGCTTTCGGTATGTTACCGAAAATGAAACTGGCCTTGAACAGCCTTCTCAAGAGGGGCTCTATTATCTCAAGGCCATTTTGTAGTAAGGCGGGTAATATTCCGTCCTTTCCGGTCGATTTAAAAGATCTGAAGCTCTAAATGGCCCATTTGATCTTTTGGGTGAAGATTTTCCCCGCTAGGCTCCTGCTGGATTTGATGGGGTTAGTCACAACCCCTTCCAGCTGAGCACTTTGCAGTTTGTCGTCAACAGCCCTGGATCCAGGAAAATGTGTTTGAATGAGAACACTTATGCTTTCCTTCTGGTTTTCTGCATATCCACCGGCTTTTTTATCAGACCGATACCGTTGCTATGTTCTTTTGATAGAACTTTCTGGAGGCGTTGAGCGCGAGCTAATTGCCTTCCTGTTCTTCTTTTGGATTTTCAGAGTTCCTTGTTGTTCAGAAAGAGCTGCTTTCTAGTCTTCCCAGTATCCCAGACTTTTGGCTCTTTTGAAGTGTTTCCTAACTTTTTTCCTAACTTTAGCTAACTCTTTATTCCACCAAGGCACGTCTCTATTGACTGCCTTTTTTTTCTGTGCAGCTGATTTCATAATATGCTTTCATTATAGCATTTTGAAGCTGCTTGGAGGCTGTGTCAAGTTCTTCAGCTGAATCGATGGATATATGTTGGTCCCCCAACTGCCTCTCGAATTGCTCTTTATATGCATATAAGTTTGTGTCCGTACTTTCCCATGTGAGATGGTGCGCGTTCGCGACGCAGCACAGAATGAAGTGCCTGTTCCTCTTTGACACCATCTGATGAGGCTTTGGTCTTCCTCTGTTGGTAGGTGTGTCAGCGAGTCCTCTGGGAAGTAGGCCGAGGCAATAACGATCTGTTTCTTGCCTGTTTCAGTTGGCACTTCCACGATGGCGGTTACGAAATCTCCAGTAATGAACTCTGCAACATATAATATAAAATTATTGAAAATTAATTATTAGCGATTATCTGTTTATGTGTACATCACAGAAAAAAATCTTCTGATGTGCAGCCCACGAATCTCTATCAAACGACCTATTGATATAAAAATGAGAGATTGAGAATATTTTCCCATCTTTCAACGGCTGCCATTTTGAAACTACTTAATCGCTTTTGCCCATTTTATAATTTGATCAAGATATTGATGAAAAGTATCTTTGATATGACAATTATTTCTGGCCTCACGTTCACTTTTTGGGGATTTTGAGTATATCCCTCAGTCATCCAGTATTATCTTTACTCCAATATCTACAATTTTGACGATTTAGTGAACCATGTAGGCGAAATGTGGCTTCATCGGAAAAAAGAATTTGATTAATAAAACGTGGATTGCGGTGCAGGTTTTGGTCAGCATTAGGAATATGTTTAACATCACCATTTTCTCTAAATTTTACTTACTGTTGATTGGCTGATAGGTCTAACTGGATTGAACAAATTCCATACCTCTTGCTGAGTTCTGGTTTTATCTCCGCATCCAATTAGAATTATTATTTTTATGCGTTGGGTTTCACTTAAATGTGCCACAATTATTTTCCGAAAGAGGTCCCAGGTATAGGCACTTCACACAATGTATAAAACTTACACTTTGACTGACTTGATTTGTAAAAACTCATTCGTTCTTTTTTAGATAAACTGTACATTTTTGGGATCATTATTATGTTTCCTTATTTTTCATTTTTTCAGTAATAGGAGTAACTTTTTATTTTATTATTCTATGTAAAACCGCAACCCATTCTGACGCTAACTCTGTTTAGTCTGCTGTGAATTTCAACTGATCTTCAAAATGAAAATGAGAATCTATGGTTGAAATAATTCAATGGTGATCTCGAACTGAGCAATCGAATTAGTTTTATTCAATGATTCTGTTACGTGAGGAATGTAATCAATTGAACGTTTATTGAAATTTAAATTAAATACAAAAATTATGTTTGTTCACCCTGTAGAAATAAATTATACAAAAGTTATATGTTGAACAAGAGGCACTTGAAAATAAAAATCAACTTGTTTCAGGATTTTTCTCTAATTTTGACAGTTTTCTAAAAAATGTATTTATTCCATAATTTTGCCTCGCACTGTATATACAGTGTCCGTCATAAAGTTGGCTACATATGGGAAAAAAATTGTTATTGAAATTTCTGAAAAACTCTAATGACGGTTCGTTTCGGCATATCTGACAACAAAAAAATCCGTTGCGACTTATATCACGTGACCTCAGATTTGGCGGGAAATTTAAAAGAAGTTGTCTGTGGATCCAAAAAATGGGTCAAATTGACAAGGTATCGAAAAATTTTATTGAGGAAATGTGTTTGGAATCCAACAAAGTCCCCATGTTGAAAAAAAAATAAAAATACAATTTTATTCCTCTACCCTTACTAAGAAAAATTATACATTCTTGTTTCATCTGGAGACAGCTTTAATAACCTAAATCACATAAGTTTGGGTCAAAACTAATCATTTATTTGTGGAATAGACATTTTGCGGAAGATTAATCATGAAATCACGATTTAGTCTTGTCACTAGGTGTAGTCATGCCCTGTATATTGATGCACATGAGCTTATTCAATATTTTCAACCCGTAAACAAAATTTAAACCAACTAATATTTGTAATTAAAGCTTAATAATACATTATTTATCCTAATTGAATTTAGTATTGTTTAGGTGGATGTGGAAAAATAAAAAAAAACTCAATGAACGAACAATGTACAAATTTTCAATATTCTACGTGACCACCTTCCGCTCCATACATTTTTAAACATAGTTCTGTTGATCAGTGCTGCACAATTCCTTATACAAATGGTTAAATGTTCTACATTTCGAAATGGGCGTTGTTTATATATACATTGCTTTTCAGGTAACTCCATAAAAAAAATCATACGGCGTTAGGTCTGGGGACCTAGCAGGCCAAGGATTACCTGAATATCGACCTATCCACTGCTCATCAAACTCATTGTTCAACCACTCCCTCACTTCATTCGTAGAATGAATAGAAGTCCCATCTAGTTGAAAGAAAAAACGAATCCGCTCTTGTAATGGTGGGTTGTCGATAAATGTAGATATATTGGTCCGTAAAAAGTTCAAATACCGTTCGCCATTTAAACTTTGTATAAAAAAGAAGGGACCTACAATTCGCTCATTTAAAATTCCACAACATTCATTCACTTTGAAACTATATTGGTCCTGGGCTTCAATAATAAAATTAGGATTATGATATGCCCACCATATACAATTTTGTGAACTGACGACACCATTTGAGGTAAAAGTTGCTTCGTCAGAAAATAGCACATTTTTTGAGAAATCGCGATTGTCTTCTAACATTCCTTGGAACCATGCACAAAAATAAAATCGAGCGTCATAATCCCTGTCTCGCAGTACTGGCCCAAATTTTGGTTTGTAAGGGTAAAAGTGATTTTGCTTTAAAATTCGTCCAACAGAGGTTTGAGATATTTCTGCCTTTTCTGCCATAATTTTCGTCGAAACTCTTGGTGTCTCAGTGACTGTCAGTAAAACATTGTTTACATTATTTTCATTATTTACAACAGGCTTAACGTGAACACTTTTATATTTGTTTTCAACCGAACCAGTTTCCTTAATTTTTTTTATATATCTTTGCCACCGTAGTAAAATGCAAATTTTGGTGTGGATGCCTTCCAATGAAAATTTCAGCTACTTCGCTTGTGCTATGATAATTTTCGCCATATAGCAATACTATTTCAATTTTTTCTTGTATACTCAGTTTTGGAGCCATTTCTATTGATAGATTGAAAAACACAAAAACTGATAAAGAACGACAACTCCAACAAAATTGTCAACAAATTATTTGTTATTGTTACAACAAAAGTAGATCTTTTTTCAAAGCCGCCTTATAAAATTCAAAAATATAGATAAATCATTTTTTCATAATTAATCTCCCGCAAAATGTCTATTCCACAAATATTTGATTAGTTTTGGCTCAAACTCATGTGATTCAGGTTATTAAAGCTGTTTCCAGATAAAACAAGAGTGTATAATGTTTCTTAGTAAGAGTAGAGGAATGAAATGGTATTTTTTTTTTCAATATGGTTCAAAATTGGTACATGGGGCCCTCGTTGGATTCAAAACACATTTTCTCAATAACGTTTTTTGATATCTTGACAATTTAACCCATTTTTCGGCACCAGACAACTTTTTTTAAAATTCCCGCCAAATCTGAGGTCACGTGATATAACTCGCAACGGATTCTTTAGAGTTTTTCAGAAATTTCAATAACACATTTTTTCCCATATGTAGCCAACTTTATGACGGACACTGTATATATATATATATATATATATATATATATATATATATATATATATATATATGATCAATTTGTTCGAAATTATGAACAAGTTCAAAGATGGGCCAAATCGATTGGGTTTCCAAATGGTGGTTGTTGAAAGATGGAAAAAAGTCTCAATCTCAAATTTTTTATAGTAATATTGCAAACAATAGGTCGTTTCATAGAGATTCGTGAGCTGCACAACTTTAATTCGCTAGGTTTTTCTATGTGATGTATACAAAAACAGAAAATCGCTAATAATTAATTTTCCATTATTTCATATTTTGTGTTTGGCCTGTATGCTCCTTTCATTTGAGGTTCTTTCGTTTTTGTCACTCAGCTTTATGTCAGGTCAGGACATCATACATAGATTTTTCTCGAATTCAAAGTTGAACTTATATCAAATTATTATTTTTCGAAGTAATATTAAGATTGAAACCCAAGTAAGTACTGTATATATCCTTGTGTGCTTTTGTTCAATAACTGAGTAAACTTTTATTTTTTCATAATTTTTTTTTATCTGAATTTTAGGTAGATTTTATAGAAATACTACCTATTGAGGACGTTACCACTCCATAACTTTCAGAAAATGTTGGTATATCTTCGCCGATCATGGTCCACAGAACTCAAAAATACCATCAGTTCGAAAGTTTATATATATATATATATATATGCACACTTTTCAACCGAATGGAATAAAATTTGACACATAATATTTTTCAATAATATCTCAGGTAAGTTCAAAGATGGGTCAAATCTTTCATTTTCATACCGATATTGCCAAACTATATGTCAATTGATAGAGCTTCTTGACCTCCACAACTATCTCTCGGAGAGTTCTCCTCTAAAATGTGCATATAATTCATCGATATTGTAGGAAGTAAGGTATTATTCAAACACAAAACGTTTTTCATATTTGTTATTTATATTCGTACCAATGCTAACAACCTCCACATCCAACCTAATTTTTCGAATCTCGATGCAAATATCGCCAATAACAATTTAACGACCATAAAACATTTCAACAGCTTCTACGACATAAATCAGTTCAATTCAGTTCTAAATCAATCAGGGCGTCTGCTAGACTTAATTTTTTAACGTGGAATGCACCACTTGCCATGATGATCTACCCTTTGTCCCGGAAGATGGATACCATCCAGCTCTACATCTCGCTATAGCATTTCCCAAAACCAGTGTGACAATATCATACAGCAAGTATTCACTGACTGGTCGTGACTAGACCAACACTCAGATGCAAGCTCAGCGTTAGAAACCTCTTACTCTATTATCTACTCAATACTAGATCTATGGGTCCCCACATGTACCAACTTCACAAGCAAATACCCCCCTTGGTTCAACAAAGAAATCATAAACAAAATAAAACTAAAACACAAACTATTTAAGAAAACTAAAAAAATCACAACATTTCAGAAACCTTCGAAAATCCATAAAAACTAAAGTATCTATTGCTTACGATCAGTACAGATCTGCAGCCGAGAACGCAATTAATGCCAATCCATCCAATTTTTTGTCATACTATCAAAATAAGAAGGGAACCTCAAGAATTCCTAGTATCGTATATTTCAACGATATCGAAGTAAGCCAGTATAGTAAATGCGTTTGCTAAGTTTTTTGAAAGTGTCTATTCCCCTACCTCAGTCCCTGCGGACAATATATTAAATTCACCAACAAACTATCCAAACATATCTGTTAAATACTTCTCTGAAATATAAGTACTAAAAGGTTTAAAGAAACTTAAAGCCAAACCATCTGGATACGACTCAATCCCAAGCTCTCTAGTTAGAGACTGCGCTGCAATCCTAGCCAAACCACTCCAGTCCATTTTCAATCTAGCATTGAAAACTGGATGTTTTCCAGATAGATGGAAAATTGGCAAAATATGCCCAATTTTTTAATCTGGGGCAATTAATAATGTTGCTAATTACCGACCTATCACACTTCTCTCCAACTTTGCAAAGGGTTTCGAGTTATGTCTTCATCACACAATATACCCTAACATAAAAAACTCAATCTCACTCAACCAACACGGTTTCATGAGCAAATGATCTACCGTCACGAACCTCATGATACTGAGCAAACTCAATCAGCATGGTTTTGACTCTCAACTCATTTATGTGTTTCAGTCCTATCTCCAAAATCGTATATTCTTTGTCGAATATAGAGGCCACGAATCCCATAAATGTATAGCATTATTTTCAATCTTCATGAACGATATTGGAAACAACATTTCCAGCAAACTACTGCTGTTCGCAGATGATCTAATTTTTTTCAGAAGAATCGAATCAATTGATGATTGTGTAATCCTACAAAACGATGTTCATAATCTCCACCTTTGGTGTATTGAAAACAAACTTCCACTGAACACCCAAAAATGCAAATCCAACACATATTCCCTAAAAATGTCAAACATCGAGTTTTCTTACTCAATTAACAATATCGCCTTAGAGCGCAACCAATAAATCAAGGATCTTGGCATTGAATTCGACCCCAAACTCAATTTTTCCAATCACTATAACAAAATAACTTCTTCCGCTGAGAGAATGACAGGACCGATTTTTCGAACATGCAAAGACTTTCAAAATAAAGACTGCCTCATTGCCTTATATAACGCTATAAGGTTGGAATATTGCTCTCTGATATGGTCCTCGCTGTACAAATGCCACATTGATCAATTGGAGGCAGTGCAAAGATTCTCCATGAAATATGTGTCATTCAAGCTGGATGGGCTCTATCCCCCTCAAGGTTATGACAATAATTTGCTGCTCAACAGATACTCATTTCTATCTCTGGAAAATCGTAGATCATACTGTGCTTGCTTATTCCTCTACAAAGTCTCAAACAATTCAACAAACTGTCCCGAATTACCAGCACAAATAAACCTACAAGTTCCACGTAGCAACTGTAGATTCAAACTGTGTTTTCACCAACCAAAACCTATTACTAACATACTTATAAAATCTCCATTGTACGCAATATGCAAAACAGCAAATGACGTCTGTTCTAGAATAGATATTCACAAGAACAAAGTCAAATAAATACTGTATAGTAAACAACAACAACTCCATGTTCACAATCATAACGGTATAAATACACCAAAACCATTTTGTACCTATAATCTATTACTCATTTTCACTTGTATCTCTCAACTTAAACTTCTATACTGTATTGTAATTGGGATTTGTCCTGTTTAGGGCCGGAGCGCACATGCGATTTTCAGTAGCGCGATTATTTAGTCGCAAAAATAGAACACACGGCATTAAATATAAATACGCGCATATACAACAAAATAATCACAGCGATTAAAAAGATGCAGCCTGTTCTATTTTAGTGGCGGCACAATTGTTGTAGTTCAAAATGAATCGCACCGACAGGTATGGACCTGCGCGCACTTGCGACTATTATCGCAGTTCATTTACTGCTGTGGCTGTGTGTTTACTATCCTGCCCACACAGCACATGTACGTACAATGGATGAACAATGGACGTTGAATATGGATGTTCAAGACTTCCACTGGATGTCCAGAATTAGTCCAATGTACATTCAATGGACGTTCAATGGACGGCCAGGACACCACTTTGGACGTACAATTAAAGCCCAGATAACGTCCAATGGATGTACATTGTGCGTATTTTGGGCATTCATTGTATGTCCATATTTGGTAAAATGGATGTCCAGAACATATCCAAATAACAACCACTGTGGTCGTCCAATGTACATCCATTGTATATCCAAAATGAATCCAGAGGATACAGATTATACAAGGTGTCTTACTTGAAAGGAATCACAAATTCTGGATAAAGTTATCACAAAAATCTCGGTGATACAATATTCGAAAGGGAATAAGTACCAAGTGTTATTTTTTTACCTATATCTATGTTAGCAAGTATTGCCCAATATTTCAACACCCTGTGTAAATTACATTTCATATCAAAAGTTGACATTTGATTGTTAGAACCCAATATTCCTTAGTGTTCTGGATCTTAATTAAAATGTTTACGAGCATGGCATATCAGGATAAATATTCTTTGATAGGTAATTTTTCGTAAAATCAATAATTTTGAAAATATACATTTTTTAATTCAAAATTATAATTTATATTCCAAAAACTAACACATTCACAAAAAAATGGTAACAGAAGTTGTTTATCTTGAACCTATCAAACTTATGAACAATTTTCTCTATACAATTCCATAAATAGATTCCAATGAAATTTGTCTTCTCACATATTTCAAAGTTTGAAATCCAACTAAAAATTGATACAACCAAAATTGAGCTAATAGAACTCTCTAGTTTCATTCTTTTATATCTTGCACAAAATTGACGACACTTTCAAAAACTAACTGTTTACACATTATCCACCAAAGGAATTCATTAAATAACAACATAAATGTAAGTAGATACTCTAAAAAAATGTATAATAAAACAAAAGAATAACAACACTGGTCAAAAGTATAAATAAATAAAAATATTCTGAGAACGATTATTTTCCTTTCATTTGCTCTCCTTAACCATTTCATATTTGCCTCGTCTATTTCTTTTTTGTTCGTTTTTTCATATGCCTGTTCTGCAGCACCTGTATGCATGTATATATTCAATAATAATCAACAATATATCTTTTGTTCCACCCACTGATCAGGAAGTCGGCCATTTTCAAATTCTTTAATAATTGTTTCATTTTCGACGTGGTAAATATATTGAGATGCGAGACCTTTGCTTATAAGTCGGGATGAACACCTTTTCATTAACTCATATGTGTTCCCTCCTCCAGTTTTTGAAATCTCATTTGACTGAAAAATGAATAATCAACATAAAGGAATAAAACTTTGCTTCAGAGTACGTACAGGAAAGATTTGCCACGTTTGAGTTTGTTATATATGATCATTACTCCAATACTACTTGGAAAATTATACACCTTCGTTTATTTCACCATTGACAGGAGACACTTGAGAGGGACTCAATCCTTTTTTTTTCATTGTAGGCTTAAATGGGGGGAGGTAGAGGTAATTTTCATTTGTTTCATCGGCCTCACTTTCTTCTTTCTATATTTTCTAGACTATGGATCATCATCATTCAGATCACTACTTTATTCAGCCACTTTTGTTTTATTTCTTGCTTCCAAGATATCTGTAAATAGGTTGCATTTCTGTTGAAACCTGCAGCACACTCATTTTCATCTGAAATTCACCACCATGCATCAGTCGCACTATCTTATAATATTTATTCCAAAGGTTTTTGGAACCCATATTAATCATTAATGAAAAGTATACTTGTTTATTACCATCGATGAACGAACGAAACAGAGTCATAAATGGAGAGCAAAGACGCGAAGCATTAACCTCACATTTCTCAACAACACAGGCACGTTCCACTAAACGTTCGCGGCGCTCGCAACGACCCAAAAAATTGCCCGCGAATTTCAAAAATATTTCATAGGCGGCAGGAAAAAATAGCAACCGGAAAAATAACGTTTTTCGATCCCGAAAAGAATACAGCGATTGAAGATACTTACGAATTTCATTTGAAATAAAAATAAGATTCTTATAGGGATCAAACTGAAATTCATATAAATATTTTTAGACATTGAATGGGTGTACAATGGACGAACATTTTTAACATCCAATGGACGTCCATGTTCACACGTACAATGAACATCCATTCAATGTCCATGGACGTTTGGACTTGAGATGGACCTAAAATGGACGTCCAATGGATGTCGTGTGTTCTATGGGTGATATGTTATCTTTGTTCCTATAACCTCTAATAATTAATCAAAACTGTTCGCACTTATCCAATGGTAATTAAACATTTTTTGAGGATGATCTCTCAAGTTACTATACATTTTGTAGAATTGACCTTTTAGCAACCTTTGACTTATAAGTGGATGCACCCAATATTGCTTTTTGCGTCTTTTTATAGATTTTCGTAATAACAGAGCTACCACACAAGCAGTTTCTATAAAATCCATGTTGGTACTATTGAAGTTGCGATTAATCAACCGCAAGTGCGCAGTCAGTGATTTATTGTTAATGATCACGATTTTTCTGTCGCGCTACTGAAAATCGCTTGCCCTTAGGCAATAAACGTATTTTTTTTCATATAAACAGAAAATCGCTCTGAATTACCATTGCTAATACTTTTTGTTTGCTCTTTATGCAAATCTGTGAAAAATATTTATGTCAGGTCAGAACGTCATCCACTTGCCAGTAGTAGTTTTGATTGAACGTGCCATTCGAATTCAACATTACTCATAATTATTAGTTAATATTTTTCGAAGTGAATTCAAATTTCATGCATGTTTTTGTTTAATAGATATACTTTTGCATTTTCGGTTTGGTTATACTTTTTTGTTTTGATTTAAGTTAGATTTTATAGAAATATTGGATAGGTGTAGAAAAATACGAAACTCATAACTTTTGATCGTAGAGTTCGAGGTTAAAAAATATATTAAATTTAAATGCTGTTTGTGTTTTCCAATGAAAAATATGTCCCACGATATATTAACATGATTTATGATTATTTCAGAATCAACAAATACATTCTTTTCGACTGATCGCGCCATACGAACCGAAACTGAAACACGATCACGATAAATAAAAACTTTTTAACCAAAAATTAAACCGACGCAGGAAATTTCCGGGCGTTCTCGAAGTCAATATCAGCAAGACAGTTACACGAACGGGCACACACGTGAGAGCACTCGTCGTTGCGAGTGGTCGTGCGGAGAGCACATTTTTGGAATGTTATTGTTTATCGCTGGATATTTCACGTTGCAATTTTATGTTATTTGTTTTGATCATTTCTATAAAGTAATTTAATGATCTTCGTTGATTGTTTGTTTGGCGCCGACTCAAAATTAGTTACCTACATTAGTTTCGGAGCTTAGTTATTAAGACTAAAAAGGTTAATTTACTTTTTTGTTTTTCAGTTTCTTTTTCGTCGGTTTAATTTTTTGTGCGACCTACTTAATTTGGATTAGTTTCTAAATACTTACCTACCCACCTTACTTTAACTATTAACAGTTATATACTACAACTAGCTGGTACCAGCGACTTCGCCGCGTTGAAATTAGTATTTTTTGTGACGACTATTACAAATTCACCCACCCCTTTAGGGACGGAATTTGTAAAAATACTGAAAACAGGTATTTATTTATTTGTAACTTCAAAATTAACGGAACCCTCACACACAAACTTGTATTCTTTTATCCCTTACAAAGACCTCAAATACCAATTTTGATAACCCCAATTTGAAAACTAACGGAATTCCTATACAAACTTTGAATCCCAATTTAACCCCTTTTACCCCTTTAAGAATTGAATTTCCAAAAACACCGAAACACGTATTTTTTATTTGTAACAAAAACGCCCAAATACCAATTCATATGATCCTAACTTTAAAACTAACTATACAGACTTTCAACCCCCATTTGAGCCCTTTAGGGTTGAATTTTCAAAAACACATTCATCTCTATACGTGAATAAGAGCCCAAATACTAATTTCCATTACTATAATTTCAAAACCAACTGTTCTTTCACTTCCACCCCCGTTTTCTCGCCCACCTTTTCACCCCTTTAGGAATGGAATATAAAAAAAATATGCTGTCAAAATTTTAGCTCTCGGGTTTTGTCTGGGCGTTGATCGTATATCAGTCAATCAGTGAGTCAGTTAGTCAGGACATGTAATTATATATGTACATATTACCCCAAACACGAGGTAGCTGCTGTGAACCGTTGAGGAGATCCCTCGACTGTCTTCGTCTCCATTATCAGATCAACTCCGGGCCTCCATTATGTTGTAGTGTCATCAGAACTACATATGTGTGCCAAGTTTCAACAAAATGGGTTCACAGGTGTAAAATCAATAAATCATCCCCTATTTTTCCATCCTTAGGGGTGTAATTTTTTTTCAAATCCAAATGGGACCAACTTCGAAGTATACCATATCTATTAAAAAAAGAATCATCCAAGCCAAAATTGAACCATAAAATATGTTTTACGCTATTGTTACCCCATTATAAGTTGCTCATAAGAGAAACGATTTTTTTTCTATAGCTTTATTCAATCGTATTTACCCCTAACTAAGAAAATGGCATGAAATCAAGTGCACACACAACCATAATAGGCAACATTATCGCAAGCGATAAAGAAAGTTAATAATATATTACAAGGTTGCCACATTAAGAATATAAATGAAATAACTAATAAAAAAACTTTTTAAAGACAAGCTTTTATTTAAGCTGTGTACTAAAACGTATAAAAAAAGTTTAAGTCATCGCTGACAATGATTTAATTATATTTTTTGTTGAAGTATTTGGTTTCAAAAAGCTTGTCGCGCGAAGTGTTCATAAAAGTAGGTACCAATTATTTTGATTGGGCAGTAATTGGTTGATAAGTAAGAACTTGTCAAAGTATTTAATTTCCACAAAGTATTCATAAAAGTAGGGACCAATTCATTTCATTGGACAATGATTGGCTAGTAAGTAACAACTTGTCGAAGTATTAATTTTATTACAATTCGCGCGATAAGCATTTTGAAACCAAATAATTCAACAAAAAATAATAACGATGACTTAAACCTATTTTATACGTTTAAGTACACAGCTCAAATGAAACTTAAGCTTGTCTTTAAAAAGGTTTTTTATTAGTTATTTTATTTTTTGCTTTATAGTCAGTTCGCCT
This sequence comes from Gonioctena quinquepunctata, assembly GCA_018342105.1. Lineage (NCBI taxonomy): Eukaryota > Metazoa > Arthropoda > Insecta > Coleoptera > Chrysomelidae > Gonioctena > Gonioctena quinquepunctata. The sequence continues at coordinate 15,742 of JAFIRS010001435.1, read as the reverse complement.
TAATCTGTTCATTTCTAATAGAGCATCCTTATTACAAGATCTCTTCCCTGTAAGTTTTGAGCAGAAATAAATCATGATCTCCGACCCCAAAAACTCCTACTCACCAATTTTGAATAGAATCTGACCATAATCACAAAACTCATCCGCCATCCTGATGTCGCCATCTCAAATTTATAGATTATGACAAAAAATTCATAATCTCTGAACCTAAAAACCCCCACATACCAATTTTGCATAAAATATTACCATAATCAGAAAAATCGTCCTCCATCTTGGAGCCGCCATCTCGAATTTATGAATTTTGACAAAAAATTCGAAATCTCTGACCGCGAAAACCGCTGCATACCAATTTTGAATCGAATCGTACCATAATCACAAAACTCGTCCTCCTTCTTGGGGCCGTCATCTTGAATTTATGAATTTCAACAAAAGATTAATAATCTCCGACCCCGAAAACCCACGCATACCAATTTTGAATCGAATTGGACCATGATCACAAAACTCGTCCTCCATCTTGGGGCTGCCATCTTGAATTTATGAATTTCGACAAAAAATTAATAATATCCGACCCGGAAAACACCCACATACCAATTTTGAATCGAATCGGACCATAATCACAAAACTAGTTCGCCATCTTGGAGCCGCCATTTTGAATTTATTGATTTTGATAAAAAATCAGACCATAATTACAAATCTTGTCCGCCATCTTGGAGACGCCATTTTGTTTTTTCTCTAACAAAATATCCATAGTGGATTGTCACCTGCCAAATCTCAAATTAATCGGATGACTAAAAGTCGGTCAATATTTACTTGCAAGATTTGACCCAAACTAACGAAGGAACGAACTAACTAACTAACAAGTGAAACTGAATAAAACCTTGTAAAAAGACCTCGCATATTAGGCCGAAGGCCGGATCTGAGTCCTGAAGGACAGGTGACTAAAATTAATCAGTGCCTTACAAGAATTTTCGAGATCTGGTAGATTCCGCTGGTGACAGCTGCCCGTATAATATGAAATATTATTGTATTTATTATTACTAGCAATAAAAAACCAGTTAATGTGACGAGGTATATTGGACAAGAGGAGTTGAGATTATATAATTAAGTATAGATATTTTATTATTATATGTTCGGAGAAAAAAAAAGTGATTTAAATTAAATATTTTTTTTTGTTTAAAAAAATAACAACAGTCAATTAACCTGTTTTACAATCGTGACGAGCTGCGGGATTTTGTTTGAGTAGTTTTACAGGAAAAACAAACGGAAAAAATTCCGTTTCTTATATTTGAGTGATATATTGGTGGGTTAATTTTTTTTAAGGTATTATTATTGAAAAAATATCTGTTTTAGCTTTCTCAGCTTTCCTTTGTAATTTGTTTCGGCATCCCTGTAGTAATTTCACCTCCCCATTTTATTTGGCCTTCATAAAAGTAAGTACCAAGTAATTTGATTGGGCAGTGATTGGTTGGTAAGTAAGAACTTGAAAGTATTCATAAGAGTGGGTACCATTTAATTTCATTGGAAAATGATTGGTTGGTAAGTAACAACTTGTCGAAATATTAATTTTATTACAATTCGCGCGACAAGCTTTTTGAAACCAAATAATTCTTAATGACTTAAACTTATTTTATACGTTTTAGTACAGGGCTTAATTAAAAGCTTGTCTTTAAAAAGGTTTTTTATTAGATATTTTATGTTTTGCTTTTTAGTCAGTTCGCCTCAATCTGTTCATTTCTAATAGAGCATCGTTATTACAAGGTCTCTTCCATATAATTGATCTGGAAAAATCATTATCTCCAACCCCAAAAACTCCAACACCAAGTTCGAGTAGAATCTGACAATAATCACAAAACTCGTCCGCTATCCTGAAGTCGCCATCATGAATTTATAGATTTTGACAAAAAATTCATAATCTCCGAACCTGAGAACCCCCACATACCAATTTTGAATGAAATATGACCATAATCAGAAAACTCGTCCTCCATCTTGGTGCCGCCATCTTGAATTTATAAATGTTGAAAAAAAATTCATAATCTCCGACCCCGAACCCCCCCATACCAATTTTGAATCGAATTGGACCATAATCACAAAACTCGTGAATTTAAGAATTTTGACAAAAATTTCATAATCTTCGACCCCGAAAACCCTCACATACCAATTTTGAATCAAATCGGACCATAATTACAAATCTCTTCCGCGAATGCGGTTTTGCCAATGGGGTGTAGATAAAATCAACCAAAAACCTGATTTTTTGGAGTATGTTCTATTTTCGGACGAAGCCACCTTTCACAACAATGGCCATGTGAATCGGCATAATATGCACTATTATGGAACTGAAAATCCTCATTTGTTAGATATGTCAATCACCAACAACGTTGGTCACTGAATGTTTGGGGAGGTATCATTGGACGGCGTGTAATTGGGCCCTTTTTTTCAACGGACATCTCAATGGAAGAAAATATCTAAGATTTCTGCGAAGTCAGTTATCAAATTTATTAGATGATATTCCATTGGCAATAAGGCAGAGAATGTGGCTACAACAAGATGGCGTGCCTGCACATTACCACACTGATGTGTGGGAATACATTGATAATGAATTCCGTGAAAAATGGATAGGTAGAGGAGGGCCAGTTCAGTGGCCTCCAAGGTCACCGGACCTTACAAAAATGTTTTTTTTTTTATGGGGATACATTAAATGGGTTGTCTATCAAACTCCGCCTACAACTCCTGAAAATATGAAAGCAAGAATTCGTACTGCTTTCAGGGAAATTTCAGAGGACATGCTGGCACATGTGGATACTAATTTTCGAAACAGATTGAGAGTGTGTATTGGTGAAAATGGCAGGCACATTGAACATTTGCTGCATTAATTATTATTTTCTGTTAGATTCGAATAAATATGATTTTTATGCAAAGTTTAATTCCAAATATGATACCAAAGGCGAACATTGTCAATATTTTCTGTGGAAAAATATCCATCTTTTGAATGTAGAATATCTCGACCAACGATTCCCCAAATATCTTTACTAAATATTTCAAAATGTGAAATAGGTACCTAATGTTTCGAAAAGAAGTCTACAAAATAGATTTCTTTTGAATAACTCGGCAACGCCGCAACGGAATTTAAAATTGAAAAAAACATTGAGCAGCCAATGGAACACCCGATCGGAATATATGAAAATATACCGGGTGTTTCATTTGAAAAAGAACAACTTTGGTTAGCCACGCTAAAATTTTGGTAAGCATCTCCATTCAAACGTAAGGGGAGAAAATAGGGCCCAATTAAATAATTCCCAATCATGCCTACCCATACATTAGAAGAGAATCTGTCTTGGAAATGAGTTTGCGTTATCGCATGTGGGTTATCTTCCGCCCAGATGTGGTTGTTATGGAAATTCATGATACCATTTCTTGAAAAATCAGCCTCATCTGTGAAGAGGATTTTCGATAAAATTTGGGGATGTTGTTCGACTTTTCTTTGAAGCCATTGAGCAAATTTGATACGTGGTTGAAAATCACGTAGCGTGAGTGCCTGGACACGCTAAATATGATAAGGATATAATTGCTGTTCGTTTAAAATTCTGTAAACGGTCATGTGACTCACATTTGAAGTTTGACTAATCTTTCTTGTACTTGTCTCTGGATGTTCACTAATTTCTTCGAGAACCGCATCCTCCAATTCCACAGTTCTTGTAGTCCGTGGCCGTCCTACTGCAGAATTTCTTTCAAAGCTTCCAGATTCGGAAAGTCGCCGAAAAAGATTTGCAAATGTCGCTGCACAAGGAGTGACGCGTTGGGGATACCTTTCCTGATAGATGCGTCTGGCCTCGGTTGAATTTCCGTCAGCCAAGCCGTATGCAAAAACCATATCAGCCATTTCAGCATTTGTAAAGTCGGGCATGGTACCAAAAAATCACTTTATACAGTGAATTTGTCAATGAATAGTTAAAAATGTGACAGCAAACTTCTATTTTTATAAACGAACCTTCATAGCCTACTCGATTTAATTAACTTAATTTGCAAGCGGAGAGTGACAAAAATTATTGAATTGAAATTTGGCTATACTGATTAAGCAGTTTGATAATGCTCGGTTTAGAAGAAGTCTGTCCGGGTATACTGCGTATAAACTTTGATGAAAATAACTGCAGTTGCAAATAACTTATGACAAAAACCAACCATGTTTTGAAAAATTTCAACAATCTGTATCTTGAAAACAAATCATTTTTCAATAAACATTTCATAGGAAAAAAGTAGTTTATTTTGACGAGACCTACCACATACTTAGTTTTGTAATGTTCTCAGCAACTTCGTATCGTCAAAATCAATGGGGTCAACTCCTAGGAAGGAAGGAATAATTTTTTCGCGTTCAGACCCTCAAATGGTCCCCCGTCCTATAAAAAGTCCCCTGACACAATCCGCGTTCCTCTACGACCCCCCCATTGGGCTGTGCGTTTCCCCGTGGACTATTTTGAATAACGAGAGTAATTTTAATTTCTTAAAAAAAGTTATCTGAACAATTTTTTGAAATCGGATCCAATGCGTTTTTTCCCATGGGTACCGACCCCCCACACCATTTCCAGGAATTTACTAGGTGAAGAATTTTTTTAAGATTTTTGCAATTATGACCAAAGACTTTTTCGAGATTTTTAAAATTTTTGGGAAAAATCACCATCTCTCTACGACCCCCGCTTCGTGCTCTGCGCTATATAATATAATTAAAATAATAACACGAAAACAATATGACCTATCAAAAGTATTCGGGAAACATTTTATCGAAAAATAAGTTCGGCATATTTCTACATAGGTGGGGTGCAAAAAAGTTATTCGAAAATAACTCGCTCAAATAAAATCATAAAATATAAAACATATGCTAACAATTCATCTTGATTTATCATATTTTTCAAACCCCTTTTGCCCTCTCATTAAAAAATATTACTGATACAACCCCAAAATATTGAAATATCAATTTTTTTCAAAAATTTTTTTGTTGAATACTGCTAGGATTTCACGAGGGGGTGCTCTCACCTAACGTTTTAGAAAATTCATATCGAACATGAAATTTTAAAAATTTGGAAAAATGTAGTCAATGAAGTTGACATAATAATCAAATAGAACACCAAGATCTTTTATACACCGTGAGTTCATTCACATCTATGTGATAAGTAGGATCAAATTTTTCTAATAGTTTCTGAAAAAACATATATGATAACATATTGAGGGATGTCTCTTATGGAAGACTTTTCTATGATAGTAAATATGTCTAATTATGTACCAAATACGAGCTCAAACACATCTTAAAAAAATGTATGGTAATGTATCTTGTGAAACCTAGGTGTGGATTATTGTAGAATTAAGATTAAAAATCAATTCGGGAACTTCAATAATATAAACATTATTTATTCTCAATAGATATAACTATAAATATAACATACAATAAGTATAAAAGTATTATGTGATAAATACAAAGTAGTATAATATGAAGAAGGCACATTCCCAAAAAGATGAAAATAAATTAATTGGAGGTAGGGTGGAACTTTTTGCTGGGATCTTTAGCCATATCTACAAGAGTTTGAGCAGGTTTGAAAGGTAAGCCGTAGGAATTGTGGAACATTTCCATTTTGGCCACTAATTTGGCAGCACCACACTGGTCAACCCATCGGAATGGACCTCCAGTGAATGGAGGTTGAAAGGTAAGCCGTAGGAATTGTGGACCTTTGGGTTGGAAATTTTTCTTCAGGCAGAGAACAGCTTCATTTACGAATCTAGTTATCATTCTAAGGGTTTTGTCTTCATCTTCAAATGAACCTTTGGTGTTAGAAGTATTTCTTTATAATATCCAGAGCTTCTGGATTCACATCCACGGCTCTTTGATCCTTTTTCATAGACAAATGCCTTTGCCAGACTTACGTCCCAAGAAACCTGCTTGGACTATGTCTTTCATCAATCCCAAGTCTCCCCCGCTCATTCTTTCGCCAAATGACTGAAAATAATAATTGACAGTAAATTTAAAACCGGAGAGATTTTTCAATGGGAATAACAATTGATTCATAAAATTATACCAAAACATATTCAGTATGGTTGAGTCAAACATGAATTCTCTGAATCAGCATATTTTTTAATCCCACCATAAAATAGATTCCTTCATAATTCAAAATGCATCAGATTACTAAAAACTCACTATAATTTGCATTGACAATAGCTTTTTTCACCACTATACCAATGATCTATTTAGAAGAGGCCAATAGGCGAGATCACAAATACATAAATTAGGTTCAAATGTGCTTATAGTTGAAATATAGTGATAAAATATTATGTATGTATAGTTTTCCCACAAGATACTATGTAATATTCGAAAATAATCTTCAGATTTGAAACAAAGCAATTTATGTCAATGATTGTAGAAGTTTCCTGAAAAATTATATCAATTTTTTTGAACAGAACAACCAAAAATCAGCACTGAAAAGACCTCTGTGAAGACTAACAGAAAACACTAATCTACACAAATTGCAATGAAACTGTAAGATAAAACTTTAAATATAAACTACATATATTCTGGAAATTATGGTACTAGAAACAAAAGAATCGGTGATCCAACATTGCACTTGCAATATGTACTTTTAGTTCAAGGAAGTTGTTTGTTCAATTTCTGAAGGTTTCAATAAAAAGATAAATATTAAGATTCAACAAAATTTTACTGCATGAAAAAAAGTCATGAATAAATGTTATCTTTCCTTAAAAAACAGTTTTCCTTAACATGTCTTGGAAAATATATTTGCAGATTAATGTGATCAATAATTTATAAAATTGTATTTTTTTTACTTGAATGAAAAGCATATCAAGAGAAAATTGAAAATTTGCACAGTTCAATAGCAGCAGCTGTAGTGAAGACATATTGGTTCTACTGAACAAAAGCTAAATAGTGTGAGCCAACCCCGAGTTATGTCCGAGTCAAGTAGTGACAGTGGCGAGGATGCATACAGTGAGATGAGGTGAAGGATGATTAAGTTTGAAAAGGTCAGATACAAAAAAGAAAATCAGGAAAAAGCCTTCCTAATACATCCAGAAACCAAACACTTACCACAAAACAAATCCTACAAATAATTGAAGTGCAAGCCCAGGTGCTTATACTAACAGCACAAGGAATACTCAGCCCACAAAAACACCACCAATACAAAAAAAAACAATCTCGAGATTCTGACAAAAACAACCTCCAACAAAACAACGAAACTTCTCTTCAAAATGAATGAGCTTATAAACCAACAATACAACAACCTTTTTATATAATGTATAAAACATAATAGAATCAGAAATGGCAGACATTTGGGAGAACAAAAACCAGGCAATCAGATATAATTATCCAAACAACCAAGGGTTTCTTTTAAAATCTGATGCCCCTAAACTGCTCCTTACTAACCACCTGAAAAATCTAAAAAACTATATAAATCAAAATTTACCGAAACCAACCCATCAAAAGAATCTAACCCTACCCAAAACCCTCATACTCCATGGTTATTTGTCAGTTGAAAGGTCATAACAGACGAGAATATCAGTGCTGCCCTCACTCAGAAGGAATGAACACAGATACTGTAAAGGATAATATCTAGAAGTTTCACCACCCCAACTTCCTATATTGGATAATAACTACTTCTTTGACATCCTATGAGAAACAGCTCAGCAATCCTTTTTACAAAAAAAGCACTACCTAGTATATACCAGTAATCCACCAGTACCTACCCCAATACCATGCAAAAGTGCCTCAGTTCACACATACAACTGAAGACTGCAACCAAGAAATCAAATTGTGCCAAATGTGGACAAAACCACACAACCAACCAATGCAAAACCAACCTAACCACCTAAATGCCCGTGCAATAGTGAAGACCACCAGGCATGGTCATTTTAAATGCCCCAAAGGCCAAGACAACCAAGGGATCCCCAATGCAACAATCAAACCACTAAACAAAATGTCAAGAAGTCAAACCAAAATTGAAAAAATGCAAAATTCATGCTCCATACACAAACGATCACATAGTGAACACTTATATTAGGAAATTGAACAAACCTAAACACCAGAACAGGACAGAACTGCTACAGAAGTGAAAAAGGAGATTTGTCAAAGAATTCAATTTTGACACAAATGTAGTCTTCCGGGACAAAATAAAGCCTTTGTTTTATTGTTTGACCTTGATGAACCAGACAAACCATCACCAACTGAATCCACGCTGGGAGAAATCGATGCCATTAATGTTCAAGACTCTTAAAATTCTAATGCCAACATAAACAGCTACCTACCCAAAAACACATAATATGCAATTACATGTAAGCAGCGCGTTAACTGCGACTTTTAGAAACAAAATTAGAAAAGGGACACTAAAATTCAATCCGAAATTGGAACATCTATCAAAGAGCAGGAAACATAGTGAATCAAAATGTCAGAGGAGGCAGCCTAATGAAGACTCCCAACACTGAACATGAAAAAAGCCAACCCTCAAAAGACAAGTTACATGTAATGTTGGTATACATCCATCAACTTCCAACATTGAAGATTCATCTACCACAAAGCGGTGTATGAGTGCCTCACAGCCATGCAAGAAGGATGAAAATGAACTTTTCACACAATTTTAATGTTTTTTTTTTTTTTTTTAGACTTTAAAACCACCCTTATCAGAAAATATGCAACAATTATAATCAACAAACTTATTTTATCACACTGGGCGAAGGACCGGTCAATAGCCCGTTGAGCATTTTAATGTTCAATAAAATACTTTTTATTATTATTAGAAAATTTGTAAGAAATTACCATTTTCCCTATGTTTATCAACCAAAACCCTGCAAAGGGTTTAAATTCATCTTGACGGTGATAATAGGTGTAAAAAAATACCATTGGGGTTTGATAAATCCGTGGTTTACACTAACCCGATAAATAGGCTAAATCACCAATACCCGACGCGTGTATATAAAGAATGCGCAGAATTTGCTTGCGCCAATGGCATTCGAGAAAACATTTTCATCGAGGCCAGCTGTGCTATGAATAAACGGCGCCGAGACGAGCCAGTCACCGATAGAAACCAGAGACATCAGTTCAGTGAGACAAAAGCGCCCCTTGCGAGCTGGCGTCACATCCGAATAATTTTAAAGCTGGGTAAATTTTACTATGAAAATATAATTTGTATCTCAATCGGCAGAGACGACAAAACGGCGGGCGCCTAAAATTCGGTCGAGAGGCATTTGCAAAAGGAAACCAACTGTAGTTCCCTTTGGAAATATTTCAAAGAATCATTAGCCTACCGAGTCTAAAGGCAGTCCCCGATCCGACAACCTATTATCCAGAGTGTGAGCCAAATCCCAAGCAGTCCACTACCGTCCGTGCCTTGCCCCACCAGCTTGCTTAAACTGTGAGATCAGAGTTTGGGTAAATATGTTATATCAGGTGAAACACATCAGGAAATATTGTAAGGGGCCACAGGTGCGATGAAAGGGTGTCGAACCATAGCCGTTATGGCACATATTCATTTCAATCGCTGGTAATTTCTGCATACTAGTCAAACGATACCCTCCCACCCTGGCTTTTTTTGGTTTTCTAAGTTTACCCGCCTGCTTGAAAATACCCCCGCTTTCTCTGTATACAGGGTATCCTGGACTTCCTCTTTCCTCCGGGGAAAGTATAAATGGGTTCAAAATATCACCAGTACTTCATATAACTTTGTTCCTAAAGCCTTCGTTACCCAAATTACGGGGCCCTCAAAATTACAAAATGAAAAATGTTTTCTTTGATAACTTTCAAAGTTAATATTAAAAATCATCTAAATTTTGGTGATTGACTAAACAAATGAGAGCATTTTTTTGCTACAAAGTCAGGTGGACTCCCCCCGATGGCCCACACCCAAAACTTTGAAAAAGATTTTGTTGTATAGTTTTCAAAAAATGAGGTTTTTAGAAAATTTTTTCTAATAAAGTTTTTCGGTGGAAAAAGGTGTAAACACTTTCTTTAAAATGCAGACCGCACATCAGTGTCCAATTTTTTCCAATGACAAATTTTCACATGAAATACTAATCTAATGTTAATTGACAACATTTATAACAGGGATAATACAAAATTTTTAAAAAAAGTTATAAAAAAAAAAGTACGTACCTAGTTAAAAGTTTCATTCACAATGTAGATTTTTTTTAAAATCAAGTTTGTAGATTCCTGGTTTTTTTAACAAAACTACCCCCCACTGAAAATCAATTCGTCCATATTTTGTATTCCGGGTGGAATAAGCATTTTTTGGTTGTGTTATCAAATCTCATGAAACTCAACATTTGGATTTTGAAAATTTCGATTCACAGGTATGTCTAAGGGATAAAATTGGACCTGTTGTTTTATTTCGAAAATTTTAGGTTCATTTTTTCAAAGGGTGGTGGGGCCCCTAGGGCTGTCCTCCTTTGTTTTGGGAGGAAACTTCTGAGACGCATTTGGGTTCATTCAGAACAATTTGAATGGACTTTTGGAACATGTTCCATTGAAAACCCAAAAAGGATATGGGGTTTTGCATGATGGCCCTCCTCATTTTGTTTGATTGTGCGGGACCTTTGAACTAATTTTCCCCAATAGATGGATTGGTAGGGTGGGCCATATTCTGGCCCCGGGCTCGGATTTAAATCCATTGGGTTTTTTTTGTGTGGGGTCTAAAGTTTACCTACACCTATTCCCCAGGATTTGGGTTGAATAGAAAAATTTCATTTGGGAAAACCCAACAAAGACCCCGGGATGCATTTCAATGCAAGAGGGGTGTTTGCGCCACAAAAAAAGTATTTTAAAGGGGGGCATTGACGTTTTGTAGCGATCTTCATTTCTTTTGCTCTTGAGGCTTTATTGAAATTTACACCATGAGTTTTGTAAAAAGGGAAACTGTTTGCATGATAAAAAATTTGTTATGAACATTTACCTACTTTTTTTTTCAACAAATTAACGAATAATGGGGAAATCCGGGTTGGGTTCGCGGGCAAAAAAATTTTTTTCAAAAAACGTTGCCATCGATTTTCCACAAAAATTTTTATTCAGGGGAAATTGTCCCGGTAACCTTGTTTTGTTAAAATATTGACAAATCCCAGTCATTTCAAAGTTTTGGGGGTGGACCATCGGGAAATTCGCCCCTGACTTTGTAGCAAAACAACCTGACTCCTGCATGAAAGCTCATAAGGAATTCATTTGTTTAGTCAATCACAAATTTATATGATTTTGAATATTCACTTTGAAAGTTATCAAAAAAAAACATTTTCATTTTGTAACTTTGAGGGCCCGTAACTTGGAAACTAAGGCTTTTAGGAACAAAGTTATATGAAGTACTGTAATATTTTACCCCATCTTATACATTCCCGAGAGGGAAAGAGGAAGTCCAGGGACACCCTATAGTACTAGTAATTTGTTTATTTGTTGTGATAACTTGGGAGGCTGCCGTAAAGCCCCTGACTGTATTTCTTTGAATAATATACCTGTTTATCCTTTTTTTAGAGTATTCTTTCATTTACTATCTTGGTAGAATTTAAGCACCCAGTGCATAGTGGGCACCAGGTTCGAAAACCCAGTAAATGCTATTAAAGCCTGCCTTGCGGGCCCGTTACTTTTCCGACTATACGGGGACCCTGGGTGTTTTCTTCACTGAAACTACGGAGCAAAAGTGGCCTTTTCCCCTATAAACCAAAAGGTGGCGCCCTAGGGAAAACCGAATAGTGAAAGGCCAAAGTTTGTAGCAGGGGACAGACCCCTTTACAATATGTAGATTTGTAACAACCTGAAATTGATTTTTCAAAAGGAAACTTTGCAACTGAAATTTTCACATTTACGACCTATATGAAAAATGTAATGTGATGAATTAAAAATATGACAGGTTATTCTTGGTAGACACAGGACACAGCTGCACTTTGTCATTATTATCAAATCATTCATATAGTATAGTTGGAAAACCACAACTAGGGGTTTAATATCAAAATCTACAAAACCACATAATCAAGCAGAACCCCAAAAATGTTCATATGATTTTGCATCTTTTTGCAATTTTATTAGGAAGTAGAATTTTGGAAAAAATATGTGACCTGTTGCTGTGAATAAAATTGAAACATGTTTTCTCGCCCTTTGAAGAATCCTCTTGGTATGAGCCTACAAAATATATTTATTTGAATCTATTCTAATCAATGTGATGATAAAGATTCTTTAAAATTGTTTTCTGATATGAAATGAAAAAATATTAAATTTTAATAAATCCTTCAAATTTTGAACTTCAACCTTGGTAAAATATTCAAAATTTGTTATTTTTCCGCTTTATATTAGCTCACTTGTATGTTTGTTTTTTTTAACCAACTCCTTTGGACTTGATTTTCCCCTACTTCCAGGCCGAATGATTTGAATTGGCGGGTTACATAATTCGTGACAATGCATTAAGAAATTTTTGTATGAAAAAAACAAAATGGCGGCTCAATATGGCGGACGAGTTTTGTGATTATGGTCGATTCGTTTTTAAAATTGGTATCTGAGGGTTTTTGGTGGTGGAGATTATGATTCTTTTTGTGGCTCCTGTATATATTGACAACGTTAAAATCTTTGAATGACTTCTAAAATCGAATTTGACATTAATAAGCTGTACACATTAATGATTTGGAAAATAATCACCGTTACTAATAGTAATCACAGAATTAATAGTAGATTAGAACAAATAATAGTTAAAAAAAATAAAAAACACGCTTTTATAAATAAACCAAACTAAAAAGTAGAAACTAAATAATAGTTTAAAAAACTAAAAAACACGCTTTTTATAAAAAAACTAACTAAAAAATAAATAAATAATAATTTTAAAAAACTAAAAAATACGCTTTTATAGAAAACCAAACTAAAAAAATTTAAAATAAATTTTAATAAATTTGAATTAAGAATAGTGTAAAATGATAAATATAAATTAATAATAATGAAATAAGAAAAAATTTTTAAAAAGCGGAATCTTAAAAAAATACTTACCTTTTTTTTTAAAAAAAATATTTTCTTAATTTCATTATTATTCATTTATATTTATTAAATTTTTACTATTCTCAATTTAAATTATAAATTTTTCCATTTAGTTTTTTTCTATAAACGTTTTTAGTTTTAAACTAATTTTTTTTTTCCATATCTTTAAAATTCGTTGACATTTTTTATGCTTTTATATATATTTTTTTTAAATTTCAGATACAGTATTGATACAAAATATACAAAAGTATAAATGATATGAAAAAAGTTATTGAAGAAGTTATTGATACTAGATATAATTTAGGGGTTATACCTGAGCTAAATTTGGACCGATATTGCAGCAACATCCAAACCAACCTCATCAGCCAATATTGCAGCACCTACTGGAAAACCCCAAATTTTTTGGTGAGAGAATCCAGTCTTTGGGTGCAACACCTTCTTAACAGTCTTATAGATTCGCCATCATAGCCCCTAAATTCTAGTCGTGAGAAACCTGGACCATAGCCAACAGTAATGACAATTTTTCCTTGCTTCAAACCTACATCTACAGCTAGGCAGTCGCTTCTTTAGATGTTTTATCAGTCGTTATTACCTCAATAGCTGCATTTTGTCAACAGGGTGAAATAATGCATTCCTAAAATGAAAAGACATGAGATGAATGGATTAATTTTCTTATAAGCAGAAAGTATTACATTAAAAAAAGTGCATAGGTTAAAATAAACACAAAAAAATTAAAATTCAAATGGAAAATCTAAAATCTATGTTTTATTAACAAAAAAGTTGTTCAATGTTAACAAATAATGTACCTAGAAACTCAAAATTTCATAATTGGTCTCATACGATGTATATACACCTGTATGATTACCTGTTTCAGCTTTCTGAAAGCCATTGAAAGCTAAGAAAATGGAATTTGATAAAGTTATAGAATGGGATAACTCAAAACTATTACAAGAAAAAATATTTTAATTCGTTTTTGAAGGTTGATTTCATAGGGTCTAATTAGCCCCTAATTTAATTTATAACCCTGATGTAGGGTTATCAAATAAAAGCTAATGTGATGTACAACACCTCAGCTATGTGTATATAAATTATGAACAATGGTATTTTTTTAACAAATCAAGTTGTTGTCTCACTGTATCTTTAAAATAGTTTTTATTGATGCAAGTGGAAGGAAATAAAACTATAGACCTCATATTAGCTTAGCATCTAGAATGGGATTTTGAATAATTGTTTGAATTTCATGCCGATTCTGAAGCTGCTATTTATTCTTATCAGAAATTATTAACCTATTGATTTGTAAAAGATATTGCTAAGATATTGTAAAAAAAATTATTGATTTTATTTTTGAACCTTGGGCATTCAAAATTTGTGTGACTAGCAAAAGATATGTCACATTTGTGACATGTGAAATATTGAACAAAAGAGTGTGTGGTGAAAAAAGAAATCGAAAGTGAAATCGGCTGCTCTAATGGCCTCATCAATATAACAAAATGGTGATGTGGGATCAGAAAAAATATTTTGCAAATTAATTGTTGAACTGTTGTACTCTTTTCCATGAACTTCAAAAAACTTCACAAGCTCATTGAACAGAATAAAAAGGCTATAGACCATAATAATCTCGAAATATTGAAGAGCATATTGGAGCACTTCATAAAAAACTTTAATGGGGATTATATACAGTTAGAATATCTTATAGCATTGGGATCTTCTGCAGCAAAAACATATTTTATCAATAGATAGAATGGCACCCAAGACATGTTTTTTCCATTCTGGGGTAGTAATGATATACAAGTCATTTATAAATCTATGTTTGTCTTACACAAAAAATTAGATACCTTTGAAGACAAACAGCATTTTTGTAGACAAATAAGTTGTAACTAGTATATGACATTTTATTTATACTGGGAACAGTTTGCATAACCAATTAAAACCACTAAAAAATGTTGTTATGCCACCAAAGATCTCAAATTGCCCATGCCCATCAAACCTCTTTAACAACTATAAAGTCATTTGAAAACTATAAATAGCTCCGCATATTTTAGGAGTTTATTGAAGAAATTTTTAAATAAGGATAAAGTGTTTTACATGTATTAAAAAAAATGTTTTATTCCGCGTTCTATATATAAATGTATTTTATATAGGCTGTGGCTTTCTTGGATTCGTAACAAATTTCTCTTTCTCACGTTATTTGTTTTGCGTTACTCTGAACGCACGAGGAGTACGACTTTTGGTGTCGTGGATTGGCCTATACTGACATCTGTTGGTGACCTATTAATGTGCACGAAATTTCGTTGTCATTAAAATTCCACACATCAGGTCTAAGCTTCACCACACAGATTATAGGTGTCACCTCTATAATTTTGTGCATTTCATATATATATATATATATATATATATATATATATATATATATATATACGGTATAAGTGGGCCTCCTGCCTTGTTAATTTTGAGGTTCACTGAGACTCGATGTTACTGAGCCTCGATATCACGGAGCTGGTAACCACCCTTTTAAAAAATTGCATACGACATGTAACATAGTAACAACACTTTACCACAAAAATATGGAGAGTCAAGTTGCCCCATTTTGATGGCCATTTAAAATTTAAGTTGTAGTCCCTTGCACGCTGAAGTGCGCTGCTTATATACTTTGTTTATGTTATAGTGTTTGAAGCGTATACTTTTCGAAGGTCACTGGCTTCCCCAATTTGGCAACACAGGGGATGCACACAAATATCATTGTTCAGTTATAAAACATGTATT